>CAMZMU010000067.1:23909703-23983303 GCA_947311845.1 Poa pratensis
GTGTGGGCCCCTCGGGGGTCCGCAGCCGCCGCCCTTTCGCCTACTTATACCCCCGACGCGAAAACCCTAAGTACCTGAGCAAATATCCATGAAAAGATCCAGAGACGCCGCCGTCGTCAACCCTAGCTCGGGAGGTTCAGAACCTCTTCCCGGCACCCTGCCGGAGAGGGGAATCGTCACCGGAGGCTTCTACATCGCCATGCCTGCCTCCGGAGTGATGCGTGAGTAGTTCATCCTTGGACTACGGGTCCATAGCAGTAGCTAGATGGTTGTCTCTCCACTTTGTGCCATCATGTTTAGATCTTGTGAGCTGCCCTACATGATCAAGATCATATTATTGTAATGCTACATGTTGTGTTTGCTGGTATCCGATGAATATGAATATTATGTCAAGTTGATTATCAATCTATCTTATATGTTATTTAAGATCTTGCATGCTTTCCGTTACTCGTAGATGCTTTGGCCAAGTAGATGCTTGTAACTCCAAGAGAGAGTATTTATGCTAGATAGTGGGTTCATGTCTCCGTTTAACCTGGGACAGTGACAGAAAGTTCTAAGGTTGTGTATGTTCTGTTGCCATTAGGGATAACCTAACGATGCTATGTCCACGGGCATATGTGTTTGTTTACATTACGCACTTTACTTAATGCAATTATCCGTTGCTTGCAACTTAATACCAACGGGGGACTCGGATGACAACCCGGCGGTGGATTATTAGTCATAGATGCTGTTGGATAACGATCTATGTATTATGTCGTAATGCCCAATTAAATATCATAGTAGTCAACATGTCATGTATATGCATTGTCATGCGCTCACTATTCGTCAATTGCCCAGCTGTAATTTGTTCACCCAACATGTTAGTTATCTTTTATGGAGAGACACCACTAGTGAACTGTGGACCCCGGTCCATTCTTTTACACTGATTAAACAACCACAAACTGCAAACTGTTCCTTTTTCATTCTCTGCAATTTAATACTCATTTTCCACACCATACGTTTAATCCTTTGTTTTCAGCAAGCCAGTGAGATTGACAACCTCACTGTTTCGTTGGGGCAAAGTAGTTTGATTGTGTTGTGTGCAGATTCCACGTCAACAGTCCAGACTCCCTGCAACAGCTATTTTTCTGGCGCCGTTGACAACCTTCTGAAGAGTTGCTGCTCCTACTGGTTCGATAACCTTGGTTTCTTTCTGAGGGAAACTTGCTTGCTGCTGACTACATCATACCTTCCTCTTGGGGTCTCCCAACGAACGTGTGTTTCACGTCATCACCCGGCTGTGCCCCAACTGGGGTGGAGCTGGTCGGAGCGGTGGACGACGGCAGCGAGGCCGTCGGAGTGCCAGACCGCGCCTCGGCCGGACAAGAGGAACAGGAACCCTGCTTCGTCTCTTCAGGACAAGCTACGCCCGCGCGGTCGCATCCACCAATGTACATGGATCCAGGCTATGCCCCAACTGGGGGTGGAGCTGGTCGGAGCGGTGGACGACGGCAGCGAGGCCGTCGGAGTGCCAGACCGCGCCTCGGCCGGACAAGGACGTCGTCGCCCTGCTACGCCCAAGACACCTGGCCGTGCCGCCAAGCCGAGGGTGTCCATCTCGAACCAGATATCACGACGCCCACAGGCAGCCCCCCCGGCCACCAGGCTGTCAGTCGCCGTCGTCGTCGACGCGGCCGCGATCGCCGTTGGTGTTGGGGAAGACAGCCACGCCGCCGGCCCGGGCGCCGAGGGCGGCTCCCTGTACAGATTGGTGACCTCGCTGTCGGAGCGCCCGCGGAGCAGCCAGGAGCACGTGGTGAGCGGCGGCGGCTAGACGGAGGTCTTGCTGCGGCGCACGACGAGCGCGTCGTCGGGGGAGATGCCGAGGATCCTGAGCCTGGGATCGAGGGATGCAGAAGCCGGCGAGACGGGCGGCGCGCCGGTGACACTCAGCTACATGCAGCCGACCCAGTCCGTGAGGGCCAAAGCCCGCTGCCCGAGCCCCAGGGATGCCGACAGGACCGAGCTCCCCGAGAGGGCGCCACCGGAGCTTGTGGCCAGACCCGCTCCGGTGACCAAAACAGAACGGTGCCTCCCGAATCTCCCCTACACCGTCGAGTCCGTGCTTAGACATGACGCTGCTGGCCCAAAGGAACGTTTTGTTTTTAGCGGTGGCAAATCCCGTAATTATCACAAAACGAAAAGATGTGTTGAGTCTTCAAACATTGGAACAATCTGGACCATTGGCCAAATATTGAAGGGCCCACATTTAATGTATCAACACAAGTTTGCTCTTTTAATAGTAGTATAGATACTAATATTAAAAGAGTAAACATGTGTTGTGCTATGTTGATACATTAAATCTAATCCGTTCAATTTGATCAACGTTCCAGATCGTTCAAAACCTTTTCAGTTTTGTGACAATTATATATTATAAGATTGCCACCTCTCCGTTCGGTTCAGGGAAAAGGAAAAAAGAAACGTTGACGTTGGCAAAGGCCAGCAGCAGTGAACTCCGGCTCCCGTCGGCATGGAGGTGCGAGAGAGAGAAGAAGCGAGAGAGAGGGTCGACCGGCGACTGAAACCTTCACCGCCGGCGAAACGTTCGCCGGCGTCCAAGACGACGGCGGGCGGCTCAGCAAAATTCGAGCTCTCGGGAGCTCGGTTTGTGGGGCTAGGTTGGGGAAAAGATGGAGTGGAATGGGGTGGTCTCGGGGTTGGCTTTTATAGGCCGAGGGGACGAGCGAGCTTCGCGAATTTGGTGGCGGAAGTCGGCGCAACGGCCCGGCTGTTTTTCGGGAGAGGATGGCGAGATAGAGGTGAACGCCGGCGGCTCCGCGAGGCTAAGATGAGGCGCGGCTCTATCTTCTCCAAGGTACAGCGAATCGAGACGGGGAGGTCAAGGGGTTCGGCTCGCGGGCACGTTCCCTCGCCAGGAAAAGCGGGTGGCCGGCGCGAGCTTGGAGACGACCAGCGTCTTCCGTTTTGTTTTCCTTTTCTTTTTCTTGACCGAAGCAGGTTTAGACTGGGCCGCGCCCGTGTGGTTTGCTAGGCCGGCTTGGCTGTGCGTGTGGCTGTTTGCACGTACCAGTTTTACTACCAGTTTTACTGTTTTATTTTATTTTTATTAACCTGATAAGTACGGCCGTGGCTGCTAGGCAGATAGCTCATGTACTTGTTTTTCTTCTTTCCTTTACCAGGGAAGGGAAATTATAATCTATACTGTTGATACACTAAATTTAAACCGTTCAATTTGATTAACGATGTAGATCGCTCCAAACCTTTTCACTCACCGCTAGAAAATAAACTGTTCGGTTCAGGAAAAAGAAAAAAAAAACCGCAATGAGCCAGACTCATGACGTTGCCAAAGGCCAGCAACGCCTTGTCAAGCACAGACTCAATGACGCCCAAGCCAGGAGGCGCGACCGCACGGACTCGACGGCGTAGCGCAAGCGAGGAGGTGTGATTGGGCGCTTGAGATGCGCGCGTCCAGGCCGAACCAAAATCGGGCGGCGCCGCTCTGTTTTGTTCACCGGAGCGGTTCCAGCGACGAGCTCCGACGGCGGCATAACATCGGTTCACGGCGCGACGGTGAACTGGCGAAGGTGAGACATTAATTCTAAACCGTTCAATTGACAAACAACGATCCATATTGTCCCAATGTCGAGCACCAAACAATTTTGACCAGTCCAACCGTTTTGTTATTTCGACCGTATACATACAGGCGAAGAGGACAAAATAAATGCAAGGTCTCCTGATGGAAATATCTCCAAAAAAATATTTTTCTATATTCTCCCGGAACAATCCCCTCCTCTGAGCGGAACAAAAGCCACCCTGGCCACCTCGATCTCCAGCCGATGGAGCCATCGCAATCTTCCTTCCATTGCTTCCTCTGCATCTAACCGCCATGCGTTGAGTTATGGTATCACATTGTTCAGCTATATGTGCTGCTATTGACTCGCACAAAAAAAATCCACATAAACCCTGCTATGGTTTTTTCTGTTTGTAAATTGACATGTCAACTAGTAGTAGTATAGATAGAAAAGCAGCATTGTCTTCCCGTCAGACTCAAGCTGACCTCCGACCGAACCTAGCTATAAACTCGGAAGCCAGAGCTGTTGATGCGGAATCACTGGTTCCCCGAATCAACTACGCCATCCGCCGCCTCCCCCTGCCAGATGAGATCCATGTCTTGGTCGGCGCCGTCCCTCTCTCCCGCCACGCCGGACCTCCCTTCCCGGCATGGCCGCCACCCCGAGATCCTCCTGGACCAGAACTGTCGTATTGGTCACTGTGAAAACTCAACCTCTGCCCAAACCAAGAACAGCGAAGGCCTCTCCGTCGAGGTGTCCTTTACAATCTGCGATCCGCCGGCGCTCTCTCTGTGCTTCGTCCGCTGCTACGACCTGAACGGGCGCCAACGTCTCGCCGGAGAGCCTAGCATCCTCGGTGCGGCAGGAGGTTTCATCCTTCTGGCCATAGCCTTCTCCTACGACGGCGTCACCCCGTTGTACACGGACTATTTTGTTTACAGAGCAGGGCCTGGTACACCACCATCGCTCCACCTTCTCCCGAGGCCCTACCCAGCTCGTTCGTCGATGAACATGATCGCCGTCTTGCCCATCGGCCACGACGGCGAACACTTCGCCGTGGTGCTCCCTGCTGTAGTGTTCCACGTGCTCGAGTCCCGCCACCACTACACTCTGCACATCTACCGCTCCGACTGGAAAGCGTGGTGCACTCGGGCGGCTCAGATCGCCGGCGACGAGGAAACGACAGAACGCTACGGTCAAGGTGGCACTTCACTATCCCACGAGCGTGGTGTACGCCGGACCCGGGCTGATAGGCTGGGTCGATCTCTGGTGGGGGTTCTCCTATGCAATGTCCTGGACGAGAAGCCCATCATCCGCATCCTAGCCGTGCCCGTGCCGGCACCGTGCGAAACGCCCTCCGAGTTCTTCTTGGAGTCTGCATATCACAACCCCCGGCCGTATCGTCAAATGACAGTACACAATGGCGTGATGAAGTTCATCGAGCTCAAGTTTCACTTTCATGGAGAGGCTGCCTGCTTATTCAACGCGAAACGACGACGACGAGACGACCAAGGTTGGATGGCTACCACATGGACCAGACCGATCTCTTCAGATGTTTGGCACGAGGGCTCGACGTTTGATACGTCCGACATATTGGTCACCGACTCGAGTTTCCTGCATCTACTGCCTGAGATCTTAGACGAGGAGAAGAAGCTGACCTGGGAGAAGTTTATTAGTGGTGCCCCAACCCTGAGCTTGCATGACGATGATATTGTTTACATCATGGTGAAGATGAGCTTGTACCACCCAACGTCATTTGTACTTACCGTCAACACCAGAAGCTTGACGCTTGAGTCTTGTGCTCAGTGTTCTGGTGAAAGGATGTTAGGGCTTGAACCCACTTATGTTCCTTCTCTTCTCTCTAGCTACTTCGGTATGACTACATGGACTGCCTGATGCCTAAAGGCCAACATTTTTGTTAACTAGGAACCATGTGCAGCTATGTAACATATCGGTAGATAATATGTGTGCTTTACTAAGTAGAATACATGTACCTACTGTGTTAAATGTAACAGCTGCAGCAACTTTAAAACATATGCCTGGTTCAAGTGATCTCTGAGACTTGATGTGCGTATTTGAATGAAAGAGAGATCAAGCTACAGATGACATGTCTATTGGATTACGTTGCCAAGTTGGCGAATGTCATGTACAATGGTAGAGAACCAGGTCTTCTGTTAGCCCTCTAAGTCATTTAGAGAATGTAATCAATATTAGTTGTCCAATACGTTATCTCTTATTATCATCTCTAACAATTAATAAGAATTAATAAAATTATTGAATCTTAGTGTGGAAATATGTTAATAATAGAAGACATACAATACAATGGGAAGAATTATCTATTACTTTTTAAGAGACTATCCTTAGCTAAGGGAAGATAATCATCTCTCCTCCAACTAAGTAAAAAATCCAACATCCCATCTCTAAAGGAAGACTAACATCAAACCATTGTACATACCTTTCCAACATGGATTCACCAGAATTAAGTCAGGGTACTCTGTCTGGACTACCCCGTCAGCATTCTTGATTTCGTATGTGAAAGTTGGATATCATTTCATTATAGTGTATTTAGAGTGAATTCGACCTTTGCCCTATGTTATGAAATTTGTGACAGTGGTTACCAGTGGAGATTTTTTGCTCCCGAGCACCAGTGTGGCCTCCTGTTTTAAAAATTCGAAAATCAATTTTTAGAATTTCAAAAAAATCTGAAAAAAAATCTAGTGTAGCCAATGATATATCCCACTAATGTGCAAAACATAAACTTTAAAAACTTTGTATTCTGAGCTACACAAAAATGATAAATGTGTAGATCTGAGTATGTATATTTTCAAGTCTCACTTTTGCGTGGTGCATATGGAAATCTAGGAACGACATGCTTTTCCAAAGGAGAAAGGGAGAACCTTGCCAGATTTTTATGAACTTTGTAACATCTCTACTACTTATGAGCAGGAAAACAACAGGTGCCCACTACTATGGCGACAGCTCCAACACAAGGAGCCACATTACACACTGACACTTTACTTGAGGGAGCTGTTTTTTTTTGCAGATGCATCTTGGAAAGACAACAAGATCCCAGGTACGATGCTAGATGAAACAACGGGAATTGGAGTCTACATCAGAGACAATTCTGTTCAGCTGAAGTGGTGCATCAGGATACAGGCCTGAGCACCCATCGGCAGAGGCCCAGTGGTTGGAGGCGTGGGTGAGCATGCTCAACAGCCTGAGTTCGATTCCCATCGGGGACGAATTCCTGGTTTTTTCACAAAGGAGCAATTCTCCTATAAAAATATGCTACCAAGGGCTATTCCTGGGTCGTCTCATTTTTTTTCAGGATACGGGCCTCAACAGAGCAACAATCCATGGTGTTTCAAGCAGAGCGAAAGCTCTCCTGTTAGCAGCAAATATTGCAAACATCCTATCACCCTCTCCTTCACACTGGAACGCAAGAGCTTACTTAGCTGATTTCTTTATAGATACCACAAACTCTTCACCACAGTGTTCCACGTCTCAAGGAAACTCAACGGAGAGGCCCATAAATGTACAACACAGGTTCTTAGGCATAGCCTAAATCAACCTATCTACAGATGTACAAACTCAGCTCATTCTCTAGGCTATTGTCCTGTGCTCTCCATTTTACAAAATGTAAATCCACAAGACTTTGTTTGTACTTACAGTTGAGCTGAAAATGAAATTGGCGCCTCCTGGCGCCCTTGCTTGTTCAATTTTTTTTGGTCAAATCTAGCTTTGTGTCAACAAAGGCTTCAGTCAAGTCATCCAATAATGCCTGCGATGGATGCACCTGCAGGAACTCTTTCTGCGGGCTTGGATGCGTGGAGATTTTTTGTTTTGTGGAACTTCTGGTGGTCAAATGGAGTCCACGTTCCCTGGTCATGTTCTTGTGGAATGCACATATCTTAAAGTTTTGTAAGCATTGTAAGATCGATTAAATTAGTGAACTACTTCCGCACTGATTGTAATTGGAAACTTCCGCGGGCTTGTATGTGTCCACACAAGGCATGGAAACTATTGTTTTTGTGGTGCTGAACTGGAGTCCAGCTTCCATGTTCTTATGAAATGCACATATGCTAAAGTTTTGTTAGCATTCCAAGATCGATTAATTGAATTAGTGCAGCTATATTTCCGCACTGATGCTGATCAGAAACTTCTTTCTCGGGCATGAATGCAACAAAGACATTAAGGGGCTTCTACAGGCTGTATAAGGCTCGACGTGTATGGTTAAAGAAGGTGTGATGGAGCGTTCTACCATGATGGTGTGTTGGGGATTGGGGAGTACTAGTGAACGGCGATCGCACCACGTCACTATGTATTACTACTTAGCATGATTAATCCTTTCAGTGGTCGTCTACCATGAAATCGAAACCTGTATTAGATGGTCAACCCCCAGTGACTCTTACACAAATCGTTCCAGAAGTTCTCTGTCAATTCCGTAAGAACAGAATGTTCCTTTGGACGATACCAGCAGTGAGCAACACAATGATATCTATGATAGGCGGGATGCAACTGAACAATATAGAAAAAAACAGAATTCTAATCAGTATTGCTCTGATACTGAAAAATTGACAGATTATGTAACATTAATGTCGAATAGAAAGGTTAATTAAGTCAACAGTTCATAATTTACTTTCCTAAGATCAAATCAGGTTACATAATCAAAAAATGTTCTTAGCATTCCAAAGGATCACATGATGCACATTAATAGATGCTAAATCATAGCCTACACGGGTTAGATCAATGTTCTTGTAGGAGCACTGTTGAAGGCTGAGCTTGGAGTCATACTCTTAAGTTTCTCGTTTGATCCTACCCTCGATGAGGTCCAACATTAATTTACTGGACAAAGATGCCATTAAGTATTCCACTGATGCTTTAACGAAGCATTTGGTGATACATATCAAGGCAGAGAAGTGGATAAGCTTCGCGGGTATTCCACGTTTTAATAACTAGCCAATCTATATTTTCCACATAACATGTTTTCTATGCAGTTGTTGCAATGCAACCTAAGAGAAATTGATAAGTCTGTCCACTATGACCATCTGTCTACTTCAACAGCATGTGACATTATTGAAAAATAGAGTTGTCGCTCTAGACTAGACGTCTGCAGATGTAATGCTACTGACTGTACATGAACAGATAAACATTTCAAAGCAAATAGCAAGACCCAGATAAACCATTTTCTCCATAAAACTACAAGCTTGAACTTACAGATGGCCTTAACAGATTGTCAGACAGTCAGACCTAGACGCAAAAGTCTGTCGGTACACATTACTCACTAGCATTATATCCACGGAGAGAGAAAATAAGACATGAATGTTCTCAACTTTTGAAAAAGAGATGATTTTATTTATTTAAAAAAAATACAAAAAGACTGAAAATTAAAACTGAGTTTAATCCTGTGTGTAAACCATCACGCATATTGGAATAATCATCTAAGATCATTACGAATAAAAGAGCCAATTCAACATAACAGATAAAGGAACTTCAATACCAGATAAAGGAATAGATTTCAATTGACCGCCTAACAGCTGCTAAACTACAAATGTAGATGATACCGAGTAAACATGGACTATCAATGGGGCAAACTTGTCCTCTGAAGCAGAGTCAGAATCATGGATCATGACTTGATCTTTAACATTGACACTGGAATCATAAGCCTAATCTGGAGATGTATCATTCTACAAGACCACCCTATTGAACAAATCATCTGTCACATCTGAATCCTTCAAAGTTAATCTTACCCTCATAAGCCTTGAGAACATCTGGGACATCATCAGCATACCTCAATACATATCTGGTCGAAAATCTCCTGGAAGAGCCAAGCAACACCGGAAGCAATTTGATATCTCTCTGAATCTTCCCCTCCCTCATCAACACACTCAGCACAGCGCACCTTGGCAGGATGCGCTTCTCCAAGCTATACCCCAGAATCACAGGCCTGGCCATAATATCATGTATCCCAAGCTTCAGCTCGTCCATACAGAATCGGACCTTCTTTTTTATGCTCTCCTCGGCGAGAAGCATATTCGTGGGCTGCGTTTTGAAGGCTTTTAAAACCTCGTCCTCCGACAGCCCGAAGCTCTTGTATAATGCCAGCTTCCGCATCCACGTCTCTCTCTTTACGTTGCACATCACACCGAAGCAATAGAGGAAATTCGAATCCCAGATGCACATACCGATCTGCTTCAGGTCCTCGACGATTTCCCTGATGCGATCCGGCGACGTCATGAGCACGCCGAGCTGGATGACGAGGAGTCTCGAAATGGCCGCCTCCGTCAAGCCGCAGCTGCGGAGGGATTCCACGGCGGGTCGCATGTTTTTGTCCACATCCGCCATGAGGGCTCTGGGGACGCGTGAGAAGCTGAGGCGGAGGTCGTCATCACTGCCGATGATGCCGCGGAGGAACTGGATGGTGGGGACGAGGTTCTTGTCGAGGCTGCGTTCGAGAACGGAAGGCGAGGAGGCGAGCTTGCGGGGCTCGAAGCCGAGGGAGGCGAAGAAGTCGAGCTTGGGGCGGAGGGTCCTTTCGGGGTCGGCGGCGAGGAGCATCGGGGCGCTGCGCACCGTCCGGACGATGTCTGCGTCGCTGAAGCCATAGTGCCTGAAGAGGGCGCGCACGTCGTCAGCCTTGTCGGTGGAACGGATGCGGATGTAGTGGTTACTGGTGGCCGCGCTGGTGGCGGCGGCGGGGGAGAGGCCGCAAGAGATGAGGTAGGAAACGGTGTCGGGGCAGGGCTTCGAGTTGGCGACGGCGGACGAGGAGTAGCTCTGGGCGAGAGGTATGGTGCCAAGGATGGGGTGGAGGGGATTTGTGCCGCCGCCACCAGCGATTTGATGGATTCGGAAGAGGAGCCGCCGCCGGAACATGATGGATGGGGTGGACCGCAGTGTGGGAGCCGGAAGAGAGCTGGGTGTGATAGTTTGCCTGTTTTCGTGGGTATGCTGTCTTTTGGTACTAATCCCTCTGATTCAAAATATATAAATTTTCTAACCTTTTTGGATTTACGTAAAAAAAATTGACCTTTGGGGAAGTCTAAAATGAAATCTACTTTATGAACCTTTTAAAAAATGACCTTCGGTAAAATTGACCTACGGTAATCACTTGCCATACGCTCCCTCCGTTTCAAATCAATATAAGTAACGTCATAGTTTTAACCTAACTCAAACATCTTTACGTTGCACTCGGGGGCTCTCATTTGGTACTTATCTCTTCTCTCTCCTCTCTCGTTTCCTCTCCCACTTCGAGAGTCGTCCCTGCTCGCCCGGTGACGCTTGAGCTGCTCTCCGCCGGCGTTGCTGGCCGGAGGGAAGCTGGAGATGGCGGCTGTGGCCTTTTGTACAGTTTAGGCTTCCTTCTGCTCGCCGTAGATGTAGGGTTAGGGTTAGTTGTTTGGTCCTTCGTGGCGAATGGCGAGATGCCGCACGGCTCTCTTGTGCTGGTGCTCTTGCCAAGTACCAGCTGGCCGTCTCCGGCGCTTTCCGGTGAATTTTCAAGGTGAAAGGTCGGCGGTGGAGCGGCGGTGGTTGAGAGCTGCTCCAATAATGGCAGTTCTGGCTATCTCTTGCATCTGAGATGTGGTGTTGCTGATTCTTCTCCAGCCGGCCGTGGAGGCGAGGGGAGGAGATGGCGCGGTGACTGCGTTGGCAGATCTGAGGATGGCGTTGTGGGGTTTCTGTCGCCGAAGCTTACGAGTGGCTTTTGGCATACGTCGGTGGAGGTGAGGCAGTCCGTCAAGCTCCAGAGTCTGGAGGCGGCGGCTGATTTCGTTTCTATGGCGACCTCTTTCATAAAGCTCGGTAATCGTGGATCTAGCGGCGGCAGCAACGACCTAGGTGATTCCCCTGTTACTCGTCTCGGTGACGGTGGAAGAGGGGATCCCCAAGCTCTTGTTTGCATACGGTTGGTTCCGCACCAGGGGAGCATGGAAGCTGCTCCTTGGAGGTCATACTGAAGGGGATCGTAGGCAGAAAACAAAAAATTCCTAACAACGATAACCTTATACTAGCCAGGATCTATACTATGCAGATATAAAGTAACGGCGGAGATCGATATACATACCCTTGTAGACCGAAAGTGGGGATTACGCTCGCGCACAAGCGTTGTTGATGAAGCCGACGACGCCGACCTCAAGGTCGTGTAGAGAAAGAAGACGTACTTCCAGTGCCACACGTGTAGCACCTCGTAGCTCTACACACGTACGGTGTAGACGACGACCTCCGAGATCCAGATCCAGCAAAGCAGCGGAAGCGAAGACTTGGACCCAGCAGCACGGCGGTGTGCGTATGGTGGAGAAACTTCTCTCCTCGTACGCAGCTCCAAAACGGAACCACGCTCAAGGTAGGTGTCGTGGTGGGAATCACGCAGATGCCACGGGGTGGCTTATTCTGGGGCCGAACGGGTGCTTGTGGATTCGGGGAGGGATTGCGCGGTGGAACCGCACGCGAAGAACACACGAAGAACACGAAGAACACTGCAAGAACAAGAACGAACAACCAAGAACACAAAGCACACACGATGTACCCTGCTTCGGGGCCCTCGTGAGGAGGTAAAACCCCTACTGCAGCACTATCCTACTTGGTGTATTCTCCTCTTTGTATACGGTGGGCTACAAGTGCTCCTCGAGCTGAGCTAGATCTGCCTCCAAGAGATCTCAGCTAGCTAGAGGAAGAAGGAGGCTCCAGTGAGCAAGAGGAAGAAGAAAGAGCCCAGGGGCTGTGCGTGCTCGCCCCCCCGAGCTATCCCCCTGGTGCTCTTTATAAACAGAGAGCCCAGGGGACAAGACTGGCCCAAAAACACTGCTCACGCACTGTAGATGAGTTGACTCTGATGGGATGGGCCTCCTTTGTCTTCTAGCTTCTGTCTCCGGCATCTCCGGGAGATGCCGTCCTTCCATTTGTCTTCTAGCCGTTGTCTCCGGGATCTCTCCGGGATTCACGGGATCACCCGGCAAAGCATCTCGCACGTGACGAGGTAGTGGATGAGGACGTCGTTGTGGCGAGTATATCCGTCGATGAAGATATTTACGATGATCCGGCTGAGCTCTTGGCCCGGCCTCCTGCCGAGTCAGAGAGCTGCCGATGTCTTGGTCCGAGGAAGAGCTGGAGATGACTCGATGGACGGAACGCCGAGGCCTCCTGCCTCGACTTGGTGCGCCTGGCGCCTGGGAAGGACTCCGGTTGAAGTATGAATCCGTCTTGGCGCAGTGAACTCGGCCAGGTGATGAAGGTGCTGGTCCAATCCGGGCGCGGGAGTCCTTGGTCGAAGTCGAGGTGCTGGGGACGTTGCGGGAGTGCTGGGTCGATGCGCTTGCTGACCATCATTCCGACCTGGAGACCTCGGCCCGCGCCTGATCGATCGAAGAACCAGGGAGGACTCGGTCGAGGCATGCTCGATCCACCCGAGGTAGGTGCCATCTCGGCCTGCTCTGAGGTGCGTCCGAAGCTGGCTTGCTCTAAGGCCCGTCCGAGGCTGGGCGCGCCTCTCGGCCCAGCGAGGTCTACCGAGGTTGCTAGCATTTCTCGGCCCATCCGGGGGAACTGGCCTGCTCGACTCGGCCCAGTCTGGCGCAACAGACTCGGCCAGCCCGGGGTGCAGACTCGGCCTGGTTAGGCTTGGCCTGCCCGAGGTGAGGGAATTCGGTCCGCCGGGGCGTATACGCGCAGGGCCAAACGAGGCGAGGAGACTCGGTCCAGCTGGCTCGGAGCGACGGGAGATTCGGTCCAAGGAAGTGAGTTTTAACTCGACCCACTCGGATTAGACAGTATCGGAGCAAGCAGCACTTCGGCTTTTCCGACCTTGGCCTTCCGAACTGAGACATCTCGGATTTAACCGAGATTGGCTGTGACTCGGCTCAGCGCACTGTATGTCGATCTGAGTGGTATTAGTCTCGACCCAGTTTATCTTTTATTGCCTCACCCTCTTTTACTAACACACCCGTACCACTAACTTTGGGGTACCCGGGGATTACATCCCCGACAGTAGTCCCCGAGACTGCGGGGACTCGCAGAGTCGCGCGCAGTCTTACACAAACAAACATCCGTACCAGAAACCTCCTGCCTGCATGGGCGCCATTGTAATTCGGTCATCTAACCATGCCCTCCAGGCCAAATGTGACATCCGGTTGACCGAGCTCACCCGAATCAACAATGAGATGACAGTTTGCACTGGAAATGTGTTGCACGCATGGGCGCCTTTATACGTCGGTTTTTAGCCCTCCTGGCCTTTACCACACTTGGATGTCGCCAGCGTCGGTTCTTAGCCCTCCTGGCTTTTACCGAACTTGGATGCCGCCAGCGTCGGTTAGCCCTCCTGGCTTTTACCGAACTCGGATGCCGCCAGCGTCGGTTAGCCCTCCTGGCTTTTACCGAACTTGGATGCCGCCAGCGTCGGTTCTTAGCCCTCCTGGCTTTTACCGAACTTGGATGCCGGCAGCGTCGGTTAGCCCTCCTGGCTTTTACCGAACTCGGATATCGCCAGCGTCGGTTAGCCCTCCTGGCTTTTACCGAACCCGGATGCCGCCAGCGTCGGTTCTTAGCCCTCCTGGCTTTTACCGAACTTGGATGCCGCCAGCGTCGGTTAGCCCTCCTGGCTTTTACCGAACTCGGATGCCGCCAGCGTCGGTTAGCCCTCCTGGCTTTTACCGAACTTGGATGCCGCCAGCGTCGGTTAGCCCTCCTGGCTTTTACCGAACTCGGATGCCGCCAGCGTCGGTTAGCCCTCCTGGCTTTTACCGAATCCGGATGCCGCCAGCGTCGGTTGGACCGACATAAACCTGCAAGTATGTGTCTCATATGTCTCGGTATCTCGGCCCCTCTGGGCATATTACATATGTCTCGGTACCTCGGCCCCTCTGGGCATATCACATAACTTGGTACCTCGGCCCCTCTGGGCATATCACATATGTCTCGTACCTCGGCCCCTCTGGGTATATCAGATATCTCGGTACCTCGGCCTCTTTGGGCATATCACACATGTCTCGGTACCTCGGCCTCTTTGGGCATAACTCATATGTCTGTTCTTAGCCACTCCGGGCGTATACCGACATAAATATCTCCAGCCACTGCTGGACTCACATAAGCATATCTCGAATGCCGGTTTTAGCCACTTCGGGCGTATACCGACATAGATGTCTCCAGCCACTGCTGGTCTGACATACCACCTGCAAAAACATATCTCAAAGGTTGCCTCTGGCTAACAAACACAAACAAAGATCTGGTATACAAATGATGCCATGATACGCGGGCAAACAGAGTAAACAACGATGTGGGATATGGAATGATGTCATGATATTGTGACAAACCGAAATAAACGGCGATCCAGGATGGGGAATGATACCGTGATACTGTGGTAAACTGAGATACACGGCGATCTAGAGAATACCGATAATGCTAGGATACCTTGGATGATTTGAGATAACCAATATAACCATGATACCTTGGATTTCCATCATGACCCGGATTTCCAACATGATTCGGATTTTCAATACGATCCGGATTTCCAATGTGATTCGGATTACCAATGTGATTCGGATTACCAATCTGACCCAGATTTCCAAATGTGATTCGGATTACCAATCTGATCCAGATTACCAAATGTGATTCGGACTTCCAATGTGATTCGGATTACCAATATGATCCGGATTACCAAATGTGATTCGGATTACCAATATGATCCGGATTACAATACACCTCGGATTTCCAGGATACCCCAGTAACGATCGTTCTCAACAAAACCGACGTCACCTTTCAATGTTAGTCCAACATACAAATGATGAAGAATATTTAACGGAAACAACCATTATACTAACCGAGGCAAACTAGCTATAGCACTTTGACAGAAAAGGAATCTAACAGCAGATACTATGCACTGAAAACTAGACTCGGTTTCAACCGAGTCCCCGAGTTACTTTTCTTATCTAGGAGGTGTAAAACAGACTGGTTATCCAGTCCCCGGGTCAAGACATCTTGTCCCGGGGGAAACACTAGACAAAAAGCGAAGGGGCAGTCCCCGAGTAACTTTCAAAACTGACTAACTAAGTGCTAAGCGGATCTGTGTGTAGTAAATACTTACAGTTATATTGCCGAGTAGAAGTAGGCGACTCGGGGCGAGCGCTAGAAACAATGCTCAGCGCAACGCTGAAGACAGCAGATCTCGGTCGAGACTCCCTCGGGCTAATCGTCGAAATCCCGACCGGAGGCCCACGAGTAACGCTTTGGTTGATGGAGCGCCAGCCCGCGAGACCTGCAGGGAGCGACCTCTGCTGGCCGAAGTAACGACCATGCGACAACCTCGTTCCAGCTGAAACAATCGCGAGATGCTCGCGACTTGGCCCAAGCCGAGTCTGGCCGTTGGGTCGGATCAGCCAAGGTCGTTGGGACTTCTGGTCCAGCCGGAGAGAAACAACCGTGGCCCGCTAGAGGCACTTTGGAGCCCAGCCGAGTCTCAAGGAACTTCGGAGCCCAGCTTGCAACTCGGACGGCCTGCCCGAGGCGAAGCGACGGCCTGCCCGTGGCTGGCAGTCTTGGCCTGCTGTGACGCGGCGGCCCGCTTCAGGGTAATTGACTCGGCCCAGGCGTGCAGCAGTGAACTCGGCCCAGCCGAGGCCATGCTCAGCCGAGGTTATTGCTTCTCGCGCTACCCAGAGACAGAGTGAGCCCAGACTCGGTCCGAATCGGATGAGGCCCAATCCGAATTTTCGGGTATCCCGGCTTCACCGAGTCAAAGACAAATTCGACCCAACAGGCGGGAATGCTAGCCGGAACCTTATCTAATTCGGTTTGGGCTACATTTATCTCGGACTGGGCTGAGTGTATACCGGATTTTGCTATGTGTATCTCACTCGAACTTGACTAACTCAATCCGAATTTGACAACCCGGCGGTGATCAGCAGATGCTGGTATGCCCTGCGCAAACCCGGGACGAGGCCGGAGTGAGTCCCCGAGCTACTTTTCTCATCCAGGGTCTGTCGATGATGCCAGGCTAGCGCGCGGGGGATGATGGCGATGTTGAGTCCCCGCATTGACGACGAAGATCCCGTCCGAAATTAGCCCAGCAAGCGCCACTATCAGCCCCACGGTGGGCGCCAACTGTCGTGGTGGGAATCACGCAGATGCCACGGGGTGGCTTATTCTGGGGCCGAACGGGTGCTTGTGGATTCGGGGAGGGATTGCGCGGTGGAACCGCACGCGAAGAACACACGAAGAACACGAAGAACACTGCAAGAACAAGAACGAACAACCAAGAACACAAAGCACACACGATGTACCCTGCTTCGGGGCCCTCGTGAGGAGGTAAAACCCCTACTGCAGCACTATCCTACTTGGTGTATTCTCCTCTTTGTATACGGTGGGCTACAAGTGCTCCTCGAGCTGAGCTAGATCTGCCTCCAAGAGATCTCAGCTAGCTAGAGGAAGAAGGAGGCTCCAGTGAGCAAGAGGAAGAAGAAAGAGCCCAGGGGCTGTGCGTGCTCGCCCCCCCGAGCTATCCCCCTGGTGCTCTTTATAAACAGAGAGCCCAGGGGACAAGACTGGCCCAAAAACACTGCTCACGCACTGTAGATGAGTTGACTCTGATGGGATGGGCCTCCTTTGTCTTCTAGCTTCTGTCTCCGGCATCTCCGGGAGATGCCGTCCTTCCCTTTGTCTTCTAGCCGTTGTCTCCGGGATCTCTCCGGGATTCACGGGATCACCCGGCAAAGCATCTCGCACGTGACGAGGTAGTGGATGAGGACGTCGTTGTGGCGAGTATATCCGTCGATGAAGATATTTACGATGATCCGGCTGAGCTCTTGGCCCGGCCTCCTGCCGAGTCAGAGAGCTGCCGATGTCTTGGTCCGAGGAAGAGCTGGAGATGACTCGATGGACGGAACGCCGAGGCCTCCTGCCTCGACTTGGTGCGCCTGGCGCCTGGGAAGGACTCCGGTTGAAGTATGAATCCGGCTTGGCGCAGTGAACTCGGCCAGGTGATGAAGGTGCTGGTCCAATCCGGGCGCGGGAGTCCTTGGTCGAAGTCGAGGTGCTGGGGACATTGAGGGAGTGCTGGGTCGATGCGCTTGCTGACCATCATTCCGACCTGGAGACCTCGGCCCGCGCCTGATCGATCGAAGAACCAGGGAGGACTCGGTCGAGGCATGCTCGATCCACCCGAGGTAGGTGCCATCTCGGCCTGCTCTGAGGTGCGTCCGAAGCTGGCTTGCTCTAAGGCCCGTCCAAGGCTGGGCGCGCCTCTCGGCCCAGCGAGGTCTACCGAGGTTGCTAGCATTTCTCGGCCCATCCGGGGGAACTGGCCTGCTCGACTCGGCCCAGTCTGGCGCAACAGACTCGGCCAGCCCGGGGTGCAGACTCGGCCTGGTTAGGCTTGGCCTGCCCGAGGTGAGGGAATTCGGTCCGCCGGGGCGTATACGCGCAGGGCCAAACAAGGCGAGGAGACTCGGTCCAGCTGGCTCGGAGCGACGGGAGATTCGGTCCAAGGAAGTGAGTTTTAACTCGACCCACTCGGATTAGACAGTATCGGAGCAAGCAGCACTTCGGCTTATCCGACCTTGGCCTTCCGAACTGAGACATCTCGGATTTAACCGAGATTGGCTGTGACTCGGCTCAGCGCACTGTATGTCGATCTGAGTGGTATTAGTCTCGACCCAGTTTATCTTTTATTGCCTCACCCTCTTTTACTAACACACCCGTACCACTAACTTTGGGGTACCCGGGGATTACATCCCCGACAGTAGGAGAGAAGGAGAGGGAGAAGGATGAATTTCCAGGCAAGGGTGCACCCCTATATAAAGGAGGAGGGGGCTGCCAACTTTGCTAGCCTACCATGGCTGGTGCGCTGGCCCTAGGTCAGGCCCAAGTGGCCCACCTAGGCCGGCTAGCCCTCTCCCCTTTTTTCCTTTGGGGTTTTTCCCCTAATGGGACTCTAAGGACCATGTAGGTAAAAATGCCTTTTAAATTCAAATTTAATTAAATAAAAAATATGTTTAATCATTAATTACACTAATTAATATTAAATACATATTATTTAATTTATTCGAGCTTCGAAACTTATTCCGTTGCCCTCCGATCATCATCGAACATGTCCCGAAACCCTTCCGGTGTTCTCCTGAAGTTTCTCCTAATATCCAATCTTTATAAAACTGTCGCTTACCCTTAAGTGTGCCACCCTACGGTTCGGGATCACTCCAGACATGATCGAGACACGTTCTCCAATCAATGGCTATCAACGATGGCTGGATTACCGTGATAGCCCCTGTGCGTCCACGAATGTCTTTTTATCGTTTGAACCTTAGACGTCCAGTTTCATCCTTTGGCCTGGCGATACTTAGATTGTCCGAGACTCGTTCTCCGGTATCACAATTACCGAGCTTGATCTCGTCACTCGACAATTCTATCTTTACTCGTCTGTGATATTACATCCCCATGACCTAGTCACATGCTTGCAAGCTTATTGATGTAATCTCACCGAGTGGGCCCAGAGTATCTATCCTGCTATGTGGATTGGCAAATCCCGCTCTTGATGCCTCGACCACTTCCTTCGGATACCCGAAAGAGATACCTTTATTGTCGCGCTAGATAAGACATGACGTTTGATGCAATCAAAGCACCTTCCAGAAGCAGCGATTAAATATGATCTCACGGTCAAAGGTATGAACACTACATTTCTATATATCTTGGGTGTGAGTCCATCACATCATTCACCTAATGACATGACTCCATTGTCAATTGACATAAATGTCCATGATCAGGAAACCTTGATCTTCGGTTGCCCAATGGACTAGTTAAGAGGCTAGTAGGGACCTAGTTGTTTACATACCACACGTGCATTAATGTTTCCGCTCAATACAGTTACAGCATGGTACAAAACTTATTATGAACAATTGAGATATGACAAATAAAATATCTTTATTAATTGCCTCTAGGGCATATCTCCAACAGTCTCCCACTTGCACTAGAGTAAAACTTAATCTAGTTTACAACTTGGTAAAAGCTTAACACCTATAGCATCTTGGTGTTTATCATGATTGTCTCGTGGAAGAGGTTTCGTCAGCGGATCTACAACATTCAGATCCGTATGTATTTTGCACACATCGCCTTCCTGGACATACTGTTGTATCACATGGAAACGTCGGAGAATGTGGTTGGCAGTTGAGTGAGACCTTGGTTCCTTCGCGTTAGCAATAGCACATGTGTTGTCGCAGTAGAGGTTCACAGGGTCTTGCGCGCTTGGAACACTCCGAGCTCGATGACGAACTTCCTCAGCCAGACAGCTTGATTTGCGGCTTCCGAAGCAGCAATATACTACGATTCCATTGTAGATTGGGCTACTATGGGTTGCTTCCCACTTCTCCAGCTTACAGCGCCTCCGTTCACCTTAAACACATATCCTGTCTGAGATTTTGAGTCATCTGGATCTGTGCTAAAACTTGCATCAACGTAACCTGTTACGCCAAGTTCCTCTTCACAGCCTCCATAAACGAGAAACATTTCCTTTGTTCGCTTAAGATATTTCAGAATGTTCTTAACATTTGTCCAATGATCCTTACCAGGATTACTTTGGAATCGGCTCGTTAAACTAAGAGCCAATGCTACATCGGGTCGAGTACTTAACATGGCATACATAATCAATCCTAGGGCTGAAGCATAGCGAGTGCCATCCACGGTAGCCTTATCATGAGCCGATACTGGACACTGAGCCTGGCTCACAGTTTTTCCCTTGACAACCGGCAGAAAACCTTTCTTTGCCTTATGTAAATCAAACTTTTTCAATATCTTATCAAGGTAAGTACTTTAACTTAAAGCTAATAGGCGCCTTGCTCTATCACGATAGATTTTAATGCCCAATACGTATGCAGCTTCTCCCAAGTCTTTCATCAAAATTTACTGTTTAAATATTCCTTCACGCTATTCAAAAGTTCCACACTGTCCCCAATTAATAATATATCATCCACATATAGAACTAGGAATGCAACTGAGTTCCCACTCATTTTCCTATAAATGCAGGTCTCTTCTGCATTTTGGACAAATCCAAAACCTTTGATCACCTCATCAAAGCGAAGATTCCAGCTCCGAGATGCTTGCTTCAATCTATAAATGGAACGCTGAAGCTTGCATACCTTGCCAGCATTTATTGGATCGACAAAACCTTCAGGTTGTACCATATACAACTCTTCCTCAATGTTTCCATTTAGGAACACCGTTTTGACATCCATCTGCCATATCTCATAATCATGATATGCAGCTACTGCTAGCAAAACCCAAATAGACTTTAGCATCGCTACCGGTGAAAAGTTTCATCGTAGTCAATTCCATGGATTTGTCGGAAACCGTTTGCGACAAGTCGAGCTTTATAGACCGTCACGTTACCGTCAGCATCAGTCTTTTTCTTAAAGATCCATTTATTATCGACGGCCTTGCGCCCTTCGGGAATCTCCATCAAAGTCCATACTTTGTTGTCATACATGGATTCTATTTCGGATTTCATGGCCTTAAGCCATTTCTCGGACTCGGGTCCTTCCAGTGCCTCTTTGTAATTCGTAGGCTTGTCTTGTTCAATTAACATGACGGTGCAAACAAGATTCCCATACCACACAGGAGGGGTACGGGTTCTTCCAGACCTACAAGGTATAATAGCTTCCTCGATATTTTCTCCCACTCCATCTGTTATGGAGGACGGTTCAGGAACAATTTCCATTGCGCCACTCGGAATTTCGAGTTCAGGATCAACTATCTCGCTGAGGTCTATTTTCCTCCCACTTACTGCTTTAGCGAGAAACTCTTTCTCGAGAAAGGTGCCATTCTTTGCGACAAACATTTTGCCCTCGGCTTGGTTGTAGAAGGTGTATCCTATGGTTTCTCGCGGATATCCTACAAAGACGACCTTCTCCGATTTCGGTTCGAGTTTGTCGGGCTGCAGTTTCTTAACGTATGCCTCACTACCCCAAACTTTCAGGAACGACAACTTAGGTTTCTTGCCATGCCATATCTCATACGGTGTCGTTGCTACAGATTTGGATGGAGCCCTATTTAAAATGAATGCGGCTGTTTCTAACGCATATCCCCAAAACGATACGGGCAAGTCGGTAAGAGGCATCATAGACCGCACGCTATCTAATAAGGTACGATTACGTCGGTCGGACACACCGTTGCGTTGCGGTGTCCCAGCAGGCATAAGCTGTGGTACGATGTCACATGCCTTCAGATGTGTGCCAAACTCAAAACTCAAATATTCGCTACCAGGATCGGATCAGAGGTGCTTGATTTTCTTGTTGAGTTTATTTTCAACCTCACTCTGAAATTCCTCGAACTTCTCAAAAGTTTTAGACTTGTGTTTCATTAAATAGATATTGAGTTGAGGTCTTCGAGGTTTCTTGCTTTATTGATACTGACGATCTTGGTATTTGCAGATCAATCACCTTGATGCTGAATGTTGAATATTTGAGATGGAAGCTTTTTCTTGTAGGTGCTAGCTAATCAGGTCTCACTTGGGTTCATTGTCAAGTATTTTGAACGGGTAAGAGAGAGTAGAGAAATCCTTGGAAAATCTTAAAATAGAGGGATGAGACTCGGAAATATTTGAGAAGGTGAGAAGAGTGGAAGTTATTTTTGGACTTCCTCAGATAAAAATTATGTTTTTGGTAACAATATATTTTTAACAAAATATTTCTTTCCTAACTAACGTCCATGCTAACTAAGGTCTGTTACAGTCAGGATGGCTCTGATACCAAGTCTGTGAGGACCCCGGATTAGGTATCCGAGATACTCGTTATGTTTCCTGCAACAATCCCATGATCAGTCTGTTGTTGCACATAACTCGAATTGGTACCACAGAACACCCATAAATACCGAATAAATATACTTACTTGATTGAAGTCATAACTTCAACAGGTACTTGCAGCGGAATTCACCAAATCAACGTGGAGCCCAAGTCACTTGCCAACCCTACAGGCAGCTGACTGGGAAGCGCCCTAGTTCGCATTGACGTCATCGAAACCTTCTTCTTCGAACTGCTCCTCTTCAAAATCTGGCTAAGACAATAGCCAGGGACGAAACCAATATGAGTACATTTGAATGTACTCGCAAACTACCCCCGGAATGAGCATGCACTACTCTTTGTATTGTTTAAATACTTTTGTTTAATAACACTTTGTTTTTGAAATCCCTATATTTTTATTGAAAAAGGGAAGAAGGTTTTTAGAACTTTTCCCATAAATCCGTCTTTGTAAGAAGTCTTGTTTAAAACGTTTTCCCGAAAATACATCTTTGTTGAAAAAGGTAAGAAGTCTCTTTTATAAATATTTTCCCGGAAGATCACCATTTGTTTATTTCTCCAAAACTCCTCCTTTTCCGACCAGAACCATTCCTGGTCAAATCAGTTTTCCAACAACCTTCTACCAACCCCTTGGTATAGTTGCATAAAACATTTTTCCACTTTCAGGACACAAAACTTTGCACTTCTCGATCATAGCCCCTCAGGGTCCTCCTCTTTTCCAGCAACCTCATACCGACTCGTCGGTATAGTTGCAGATACAACACATCTCTATTTTCTTTTCAAATCTTAAAACATTTCCAAAACTTGCACATGGTCAGAGGACTGCCTCCCAACTGTCCATATCCGAGGACTCGGCTATTCGAATAGTTTTACCCTCTGCAGAGGTAGCACGCTTTTCCCACACCCATCCGGTAACTCACCGTGTCATCCACGTCCCGCCATATAAGGTGTATGCGAAGTTGAGTCACCGACCATAGCCTGTCCTTTGCTCATGCTAGTATAGGACCCTACCGCTACGAAACTTTCCAACACACTTAACCCAGCCCGTCGGAATCTAAGTGTGAGGACTCGTAGTTCTGCCCGGCGATCTATTAAACCTTCAATCCTCTTCCTCCATTACACTCATACTAGTAAACACAAGTAGACTTCTCTTGAGAGGACCCAGGTCAGGGGGTAGGTCATCCAAACCATCCCCTCATGGAACGGGGTCATCCCCGTTGTTGAGGCATCCAGTACTAATATGAGCAAACTATATGACTACGCCCTTTCCCATATGTGGGTAAATGTGGTCGCACAGATTATCGGCTGGTCGTCATAGTACAAAGACACAATGTGCATTTTTCATAAACATCTCCATTCACCATTTCTCCATTTCCACACCGACATCTCGGTATTCCACAACCACACGAGTATTTTCAAAGGAGTTTTGAGTAAACAATATTTTTTTCCATCCTATAGTTTGAAAAAGAAATTCCAGCTAATATCTCCAGATAGGGTGTCAAAATAATATACTTATATTTTGGAAAAGGGTTTCAAAATCATATCTTTTGTGGCCAACACCACATAAATCACTTATGCTCTTTATAAGTAAAACATGTGAACCAAAATAGATGTATGTAGATGCAAGCTCAGAGAGTAGCTTGCCTGATTTCAGCATGATGTTCCTGGACTTCTCCTCATTGATCAAAGAAATAAACTCTCATCGTTCTCCGATAAATCCTTTCCAAATACCACCCCGGTAGCGTTTATCTCTAGCGTCGCAACATGAAAATAAAACAACATGCAATAAGCAAACCAAACCACAAGTGGTATACCAACAAGTAATCACACCACAAGCATCAAACTAAACATTCAAGCAACAACTAAGATCTACATTTACAAGGGCATTATACTAATCGGGAGTATAACACCATACACATGCCAAAACAAGAGGGCACCAAGACATCCCCAATTAGAGGTACTTTCTCTAATCAGGAAATACTTCAGACAAAAGTTAAACTACCAATTAATCTTGGTAATTCAACTTAAATGCAACCAAGCTTAACAAGCAAGGCAACATACTAATCACACAAAATAATCTAACTTTAAAACAAACGAGCATAGCAATTCCTAATTACTAGGAGAAGGCTACATAGGGAATAAAACCCTAACAAACACATAACTCCCAAGTAGCTCTCCTAACATGCTAGCAAAATAAGGAAGCACACCACAACAGTGGGTTACCACCCTACATATGCTAGGAAACACATTTGTAATACTAAAATTATAACACAACAATTAAATAAAAGCCTAATAAAAATAGGCAGAAAAGGTCTAAACCTTATAATTAGCACCACAGTCAAACCATGACTCCTAAATTCAAACCAAATTAGGGAGATGTTCTCCTACACATATAGAAGACAAGCCAATTGGATTTACTCCAAAATTCATCTCCTAAAAATCTACAAAAATCATCAAAGAGCTACTGATGTGTTTTTAAGAATGAATAGAACTTTTGTTTAAGTTTCATTTTCAAGCAAGGCCAACAGATCTGGAAAGGTAGCATCTCAACCTATCCAGAGAATTTTAGTTTGCAATATTTGGATATATAAAACTCTAGATATTGAATTCTTAGTGCAAAACATACTTTTTATGAGATTAAATCTAGCACACACATAACTACACATTTTGGAAAATGGCCAGTGCCACATGGTTAAGAAAACACATATGAATGCTACAAAATTGGAATCACTCAAATTGCTAGCACAGATCTACCACATTTGAATTAAACCTACACTGCCATTTATACAGGAAATAGAAACAAGAAATGGATCTATTAAAAAAAAGAACACGGGCCAGATCTGGCCGTGCGGCGCAGCAACCGGCCCATCCGCGGCCCATGCGCAGCGAACGGGTACGCCTCCTTCTTCTTCCTCGCGCACACGCACGGCGGCGCCAGACGGCAGCAGGGAGCACGGCGAGGATGGCGACGGCGCTCCGGCGATCCTAAAAATAAACGACGATGTCCTAGGGTTAGCTTACGGTGAGGGGAGCACAGAGACACGAAAATGGCGGGGAATGGAGGACCATGCAGCTCGTGAGCTTCTTCGACGTTCAGCGGCCGGAGATGAAGAAGACGGCGGTGCCCCGCTCGATTCGCAGCTTCCCGCGACGATTCCTTGGACGGGGATGGAGAGGACGTCGAGGCGGAGAGGATGGTGGTCTTCGATCTGCTTTGGGAGCCCTGGAACGGCGGCGATGCTCGACGGCGGCCCGAGCTTGGGTTCGGCCACGGACGAGAGGACAGAGGAAGAGGGAGAGCAGGGGGGTGAGTGAGTGAGGGCAGAGCGTTTTCGGGGGGGGGGGGGCCTCTTTCTCCTTCGAGCCGTAGGAGAGCGAGAGGGGGGGCCTGGGCGGCGAGCGGCGTCGTGCGAGGACGACACGGCGACGGGCGGCCACGGGCTGCTACAGGAGGGACGATGTTTTTCCAGATAACCCCCTGGACTTCTTATTCTATCTGCACTTAGGTCCTTCTTCCTGTTTCTTTTATTTCTTTTAAAACCAGTAGGGTTTTAGGGAATTATTTGGGGTACTAAAACATTTTATAAAAATTTGTAAATATTTGGGTAGGCTCCCCTTGTCAACTAGAGCCTCCACAAAAATTGGTTTTTCAAAATAAAATGTTTTGAACATAATTTGTTCATAGAGTTTAAATATGTTGTTTTTGGTAAATAATATTTGATACTCTTTTAATATTTTCAAGCAAGTGATAAAATATTGTTTTGAACTTTTGCAACTTTCTTGACAAATATGGCAACTTCAAATACTTTATATTTTCATAGAGAAAATATTTGCTTGAAGAAAATAGAGAGTTAAGTAGGGGAAAATAATTTATTAAGATCATTTATTTATCATGATCTTAATTTCCTTTTCTTAAATACTTTGAGAGTTTTGTTTAAAATTGAAAAGTATGTTTACTTGAGGAGGGAGTGAGATGGGGTTGAAATGATTATTACTTCATCTCATTCCTAGAATAAGGAAATATAATTGTTTTCATAAAATAGAGGAATAGAGATAGAGGGAAATTAAATAAGATCATTTCCCTTAATTTAGGATTTCAATTAGGTGTGAATACTTCTAGAGGGTTTGTTTTTATTCAAGTCACATACCAAATTTGTTGTCAAGTGTGTCTTATTCTAGTATTAAGCACAACTGAGGAATTACCCTCACAAGCAACAAACACAACAAGATCAACAATGGCATACACAAAAGATCAACAACACAATCAAGACCACACAATTCAAACCACAAGAATAAATCACACCACCATTTCCATAGTCAACAATACTATCTTATAAAAATGATCACACTTAATTATGACAAGATGATGTTTAGAACTATCTCAACTCCACCTTGGTATTTTTGAAAAGGGTTTTGAGCAAGACAAATTATGTGGGGTAATATATTTCCCACTTGTGTTCTTTTTAAAAGGAAGTGATAATCAAAGTTTATAAAATGGGAGTTGCATACAAATGCAAAATATCAAGGCTAAAAGATAGGTAGGAGATAGCATATAGATCTCCATATTTTTGGGAACACATAGTTTTGGAAATACTTTTACTTTCTCAAATAATGGGTATTGATTTTGGTTGTTGACAAACCAAGTATCATTTGAAATGGAGTTGGCCAAAAGAAGAATGGAAAAGATATATGGAATATTTTCTTGTCATAACATGATCACCAAAGTTAAACATATTTTTATATTGGTTGGGTCTTATATTTACTAGTCAAAATAATTTAAACAACAAGTCACACTAGGTTCAACATAGCAATGGGATGGAAAACACAATCATCAGTAAAATATTTCAAAAAGTTTTTGTTGGTTCTGAATTTTGGTCTTGTAAAAACTAAGTTTTTCTTAGTTTCCAAATTTGGGATGTGACAGCTCTTCCCCCCTTAAAAATAAATCTCGTCCTCGAGATTTGCCCGGTGGTAACAGGGGAGCACGAGGTCACGGGTTTTGGGCTGACTATACTTCCGAGGTTGTTGCTTCTTCAGTGAGGTCGCCATGTGAGATCCTGATTAGTTGATGTTGCGAGGCTTTCTTTGTCGATAATCTTCTGTGTTGAGTTCAACTCCTTGATGATGGGGTTGACTTAACGATCGACGCTGAGGGAGAGTCCTGGTTGGCTGTTTCCAGACACTACAAGACTGAGGCGCAAGGAACTAATTATTAACATTTTCTTGAACCTATGCAGGTCTCCCCCCCCTTAAAAGGGGTCTTTAATCGGTCTTGTTGAAAGTCGCAGCTGGAGTTGACTGGGAGGCATCATTCTGCTTGAGTAGCTTGACGATCTTTGTTGTGGGCGTCACTCCGCGGTGCTTGGGGTTGGTGCAGATACCACATCCTGATATTGTCGCCTTACAAGGGTCGCAGATGGGGATGCGTTGTCTTCAGGATGCGTCAAGTCTGCGTAGTTAATTCTCTCCGGGTTCTAGTTAGAAGAGGGAGGTTAAATCTTCTAGTTGCATCGGAGCTTGCTTGATGGTTGATGTTGTCAACAGCAGGTGCTTCCGTTGTTTGATTCTTCTTAAGGACTTCTGGTAGATCTTCTTCACGCTTTTCTTCCTTCGGCTTGGCAGGAAAAAGGCTGGCCCTGAAAGACTTCTTTGGTTCTGGGTCTTCACGAAGCTTCGCAGGGTCTTCACAAGTAAGTTAGAGTGCACCTGAATAGTTAGAGTCTCCGGGAAAACCTTCTGGTTGAGGGGCTTAAGTTAGTTTTCCAGGGAGTTGGGTGTTATACTCTGAACATCAAACTTTTTATACCTAAGAATCCACAACAACCAACTTTACATAGGCCTCTAATTCTCGAATCTTCAAAATACCATTCCAACATCTCTGGTAAGGCCACTACAACTAGTTAATTGAATCACGGCCTTTGCCCGAGCTAAAGTTATTAATCCACCATCATCTTCTTCGGGCATAACTCTTTATCATAGTATAGTTCAATCTATCGGATACCCATCAAACCTTTAAGGCATAATCTTCCCATTACCTTCTATCACAAAATCGTAGGGTCCACCAATTATTTCTTGATTAATTTATTCCCCAGATAGGCATATCTCATAATCAAAGATAAATGATCTTTCTAAGAATAATCCAAACAGAGCGTGACAAGCTCTGAAAACTACTTTCACCTAGAATGTCTGGCTACTAGACCAAGTCATATTGATTTCTAGAATCCGATAAACATTCACTTATCCTCCACCAATTATTTCTTGCATCCAACAATCTACTCATTTGCTAACTCATCTTTGACCACTTCCTATAATTCCATAAGAATTTAGTACAAGGTCACTTGCGCTAGGAATCACCCTAAACGTTCCAACACTGGAGTATTCTTCTTAATTTACTTGCTTCCAACCAATCCAACATCATTTTATCAGCAAGTGCTTCCTAAAAATCAATCAACTTTCACCTTTATTTCTAAACCTTAAATCAAGGGTCACGTCTTCTAGTTCCAGATAACCACCAATGGTTGGGGACCACAACTGGTTAGCCCCAGAGTATTAATCAAATATATCATCTGTCCAAACCCAATTAATTTATCGATCCACTCCAAGTTTTCACTCCTATTCTAAACCTCAAATGTTTGACATTACCAACGTTATCCAACAAATTTTGATTTCATCATGATCCTTTTGAGTAATAAACTCATAGTTCAACACTCTTATATCCTCCTAAAGTCTCCTTTGTACCAACTAGTTTTGAGTCGTCCTATGGCACTTATTCCCTTGTCTAGAAAAAGCAGTTAGTAATTTTGCAAAGTTTGGTTAGATGAGAAACTCAAGTTAGATAAATTATGTTAGTTATGTTAGTTTTCATATTGTTTTGTTAGTCCGACGGGATACGACCAGTGTCATATAACGTCGGGTCTTGAATCTTCATCTTTCTCGATGGCTTGATGTGTTGTACAAAACGCGTATGAAGGCCGCTATCCGTTTGCAGAAGATCACGAGTCTTGGGTTAAGAGTATTCCATACCTTGCTCCTCTTACTAGGAGAAAATTTCTGAAGGGTTTTCTAAGTCGACTTTTGAGAGGGTACAAAAAGTACATCTATGGCCAACAAGGCAAAAAGGTTTTTGCAAACAGTCAAAATAAAGCAACAGACAACTGTGTGGTTACTTTGGGTTCCCGACAAGGCGGGTTTTGTGAAACACACAAGGAAAACAACACATAATAAATGCAACACACAAGCAAGATCAATCAAGGCACTTTTAGCACCAACAGACGTTTAATACCGTGGAAGATGGGTTTTGCTCAAGTAAAACGAGCTTATCCTATTGATCCTATGGGTCTTTGTATCTCGAGGATTTTCTTCACCTTGTCCAAGTGGGAAACTTTGGCGGTGAAATTACTGCGATTTCGGAAGGTTGCACGGATCATCGGTCTTCGCATATAAATCGCCTTGCTGTTGAAGTCTTCGGGTTGCTAAGTACCCAGGTCTGGTTTGGGGTGTCGTCAAGTATGTAAGTTTGAATGGAGGTAAGACAACAGATGGAAACTTTTGATAAACCTTTAGACAAGAGATAAGGTTTAGAATAATTCGAGAAGGTGAAAAGAGTGGAAGCTACACTTAGGCTTCCTTAGATACAAGTAATTTTAGGTAGTAATATTTTTCTTTCCAAAATAATTCTCTCGTATGGGCCTTGGTGAAACAGGGCTGTTGAAGTCTTCCTTTTATAGCCTTAGTCTTCAGCTGGAATACTTGGGATTGTCGAGGTAGTAACTGAGTGGAATTGTCGATATTGAGTTGAGGTCTTCGAGGTTTCTTGCTTTATTGATACTGACGATCTTGGTATTTGCAGATCAATCACCTTGATGCTGAATGTTGAATATTTGAGATGGAAGCTTTTTCTTGTAGGTGCTAGCTAATCAGGTCTCACTTGGGTTCATTCAAGTATTTTGAACGGGTAAGAGAGAGTAGAGAAATCCTTGGAAAATCTTAAAATAGAGGGATGAGACTCGGAAATATTTGAGAAGGTGAGAAGAGTGGAAGTTATTTTTGGACTTCCTCAGATAAAAATTATGTTTTTGGTAACAATATATTTTTAACAAAATATTTCTTTCCTAACTAACGTCCATGCTAACTAAGGTCTGTTACAGTCAGGATGGCTCTGATACCAAGTCTGTGAGGACCCCGGATTAGGTATCCGAGATACTCGTTATGTTTCCTGCAACAATCCCATGATCAGTCTGTTGTTGCACATAACTCGAATTGGTACCACAGAACACCCATAAATACCGAATAAATATACTTACTTGATTGAAGTCATAACTTCAACAGGTACTTGCAGCGGAATTCACCAAATCAACGTGGAGCCCAAGTCACTTGCCAACCCTACAGGTAGCTGACTGGGAAGCGCCCTAGTTCGCATTGACGTCATCGAAACCTTCTTCTTCGAACTGCTCCTCTTCAAAATCTGGCTAAGACAATAGCCAGGGACGAAACCAATATGAGTACATTTGAATGTACTCGCAAACTACCCCCGGAATGAGCATGCACTACTCTTTGTATTGTTTAAATACTTTTGTTTAATAACACTTTGTTTTTGAAATCCCTATATTTTTATTGAAAAAGGGAAGAAGGTTTTTAGAACTTTTCCCATAAATCCGTCTTTGTAAGAAGTCTTGTTTAAAACGTTTTCCCGAAAATACATCTTTGTTGAAAAAGGTAAGAAGTCTCTTTTATAAATATTTTCCCGGAAGATCACCATTTGTTTATTTCTCCAAAACTCCTCCTTTTCCGACCAGAACCATTCCTGGTCAAATCAGTTTTCCAACAACCTTCTACCAACCCTTGGTATAGTTGCATAAAACATTTTTCCACTTTCAGGACACAAAACTTTGCACTTCTCGATCATAGCCCCTCAGGGTCCTCCTCTTTTCCAGCAACCTCATACCGACTCGTCGGTATAGTTGCAGATACAACACATCTCCATTTTCTTTTCAAATCTTAAAACATTTCTAAAACTTGCACATGGTCAGAGGACAGCCTCCCAACTGTCCATATCCGAGGACTCGGCTATTCGAATAGTTTTACCCTCTGCAGAGGTAGCACGCTTTTCCCACACCCATCCGGTAACTCATCGTGTCAGCCACGTCCCGCCATACAAGGTGTATGCGAAGTTGAGTCACCGACCATAGCCTGTCCTTTGCTCATGCTAGTATAGGACCCTACCGCTACGAAACTTTCCAACACACTTAACCCAGCCCGTCGGAATCTAAGTGTGAGGACTCGTAGTTCTGCCCGGCGATCTATTAAACCTTCAATCCTCTTCCTCCATTACACTCATACCAGTAAACACCAGTAGACTTCTCTTGAGAGGACCCAGGTCAGGGGGTAGGTCATCCAAACCATCCCCTCATGGAACGGGGTCATCCCCGTTGTTGAGGCATCCAGTACTAATATGAGCAAACTATATGACTACGCCCTTTTCCATATGTGGGTAAATGTGGTCGCACAGATTATCGGCTGGTCGTCATAGTACAAAGACACAATGTGCATTTTTCATAAACATCTCCATTCACCATTTCTCCATTTCCACACCGACATCTCGGTATTCCACAACCACACGAGTATTTTCAAAGGAGTTTTGAGTAAACAATATTTTTTTTCCATCCTATAGTTTGAAAAAGAAATTCCAGCTAATATCTCCAGATAGGGTGTCAAAATAATATACTTATATTTTGGAAAAGGGTTTCAAAATCATATCTTTTGTGGCCAACACCACATAAATCACTTATGCTCTTTATAAGTAAAACATGTGAACCAAAATAGATGTATGTAGATGCAAGCTCAGAGAGTAGCTTGCCTGATTTCAGCATGATGTTCCTGGACTTCTCCTCATTGATCAAAGAAATAAACTCTAATCGTTCTCCGATAAATCCTTTCCAAATACCACCCCGGTAGCGTTTATCTCTAGCGTCGCAACATGAAAATAAAACAACACGCAATAAGCAAACCAAACCACAAGTGGTATACCAACAAGTAATCACACCACAAGCATCAAACTAAACATTCAAGCAACAACTAAGATCTACATTTACAAGGGCATTATACTAATCGGGAGTATAACACCATACACATGCCAAAACAAGAGGGCACCAAGACATCCCCAATTAGAGGTACTTTCTCTAATCAGGAAATACTTCAGACAAAAGTTAAACCACCAATTAATCTTGGTAATTCAACTTAAATGCAACCAAGCTTAACAAGCAAGGCAACATACTAATCACACAAAATAATCTAACTTTAAAACAAACGAGCATAGCAATTCCTAATTACTAGGAGAAGGCTACATAGGGAATAAAACCCTAACAAACACATAACTCCCAAGTAGCTCTCCTAACATGCTAGCAAAATAAGGAAGAACACCACAACAGTGGGTTACCACCCTACATATGCTAGGAAACACATTTGTAATACTAAAATTATAACACAACAATTAAATAAAAGCCTAATAAAAATAGGCCGAAAAGGTCTAAACCTTATAATTAGCACCACAGTCAAACCATGACTCCTAAATTCAAACCAAATTAGGGAGATGTTCTCCTACACATATAGAAGACAAGCCAATTGGATTTACTCCAAAATTCATCTCCTAAAAATCTACAAAAATCATCAAAGTGCTACTGATGTGTTTTTAAGAATGAATAGAACTTTTGTTTTAGGTTTCATTTTCAAGCAAGGCCAACAGATCTGGAAAGGTAGCATCTCAACCTATCCAGAGAATTTTAGTTTGCAATATTTGGATATATAAAACTCTAGATATTGAATTCTTAGTGCAAAACATACTTTTTATGAGATTAAATCTAGCACACACATAACTACACATTTTGGAAAATGGCCAGTGCCACATGGTTAAGAAAACACATATGAATGCTACAAAATTGGAATCACTCAAATTGCTAGCACAGATCTACCACATTTGAATTAAACCTACACTGCCATTTATACAGGAAATAGAAACAAGAAATGGATCTATTAAAAAAAAGAACACGGGCCAGATCTGGCCGTGCGGCGCAGCAACCGGCCCATCCGCGGCCCATGCGCAGCGAACGGGTAAGCCTCCTTCTTCTTCCTCGCGCACACGCACGGCGGCGCCAGACGGCAGCAGGGAGCACGGCGAGGATGGCGACGGCGCTCCGGCGATCCTAAAAATAAACGACGATGTCCTAGGGTTAGCTTACGGTGAGGGAGCACATAGACACGAAAATGGCGGGGAATGGAGGACCATGCAGCTCGTGAGCTTCTTCGACGTTCGGTGGCCGGAGATGAAGAAGACGGTGGTGCCCCGCTAGATTCGCAGCTTCCCGCGATGATTCCTTGGACGGGGATGGAGAGGACGTCGAGGCGGAGAGGATGGTGGTCTTCGATCTGCTTTGGGAGCCCTGGAACGGTGGCGATGCTCGACGGCGGCCCGAGCTAGGGTTCGGCCACGGAGGAGAGGACAGAGGAAGAGGGAGAGCAGGGGGGTGAGTGAGTGAGGGCAGAGCGTTTTCGGGGGGGGGGGGGGGCCTCTTTCTCCTTCGAGCCGCAGGAGAGCGAGAGGGGGGGCCTGGGCGGCGAGCGGCGTCGTGCGAGGACGACACGGCGACGGGCGGCCACGGGCTGCTACAGGAGGGACGATGTTTTTCCAGATAACCCCCTGGACTTCTGTTTCTATCTGCACTTAGGTCCTTCTTCCTGTTTCTTTTATTTCTTTTAAAACCAGTAGGGTTTTAGGGAATTATTTGGGGTACTAAAACATTTTATAAAAATTTGTAAATATTTGGGTAGGCTCCCCTTGTCAACTAGAGCCTCCACAAAAATTTGTAAATATTTCTTTTAAAACTTTCTTGACAAATATGGCAACTTCAAATACTTTATATTTTCATAGAGAAAATATTTGCTTGAAGAAAATAGAGAGTTAAGTAGGGGAAAATAATTTATTAAGATCATTTATTTATCATGATCTTAATTTCCTTTTCTTAAATACTTTGAGAGTTTTGTTTAAAATTGAAAAGTATGTTTACTTGAGGAGGGAGTGAGATGGGGTTGAAATGATTATTACTTCATCTCATTCCTAGAATAAGGAAATATAATTGTTTTCATAAAATAGAGGAATAGAGATAGAGGGAAATTAAATAAGATCATTTCCCTTAATTTAGGATTTCAATTAGGTGTGAATATTTCTAGAGGGTTTGTTTTTATTCAAGTCACATACCAAATTTGTTGTCAAGTGTGTCTTATTCTAGTATTAAGCACAACTGAGGAATTACCCTCACAAGCAACAAACACAACAAGATCAACAGTGGCATACACAAAAGATCAACAACACAATCAAGACCACACAATTCAAACCACAAGAATAAATCACACCACCATTTCCATAGTCAACAATACTATCTTATAAAAATGATCACACTTAATTATGACAAGATGATGTTTAGAACTATCTCAACTCCACCTTGGTATTTTTGAAAAGGGTTTTGAGCAAGACAAATTATGTGGGGTAATATATTTCCCACTTGTGTTCTTTTTAAAAGGAAGTGATAATCAAAGTTTATAAAATGGGAGTTGCATACAAATGCAAAATATCAAGGCTAAAAGATAGGTAGGAGATAGCATATAGATCTCCATATTTTTGGGAACACATAGTTTTGGAAATACTTTTACTTTCTCAAATAATGGGTATTGATTTTGGTTGTTGACAAACCAAGTATCATTTGAAATGGAGTTGGCCAAAAGAAGAATGGAAAAGATATATGGAATATTTTCTTGTCATAACATGATCACCAAAGTTAAAAATATTTTTATATTGGTTGGGTCTTATATTTACTAGTCAAAATAATTTAAACAACAAGTCACACTAGGTTCAACATAGCAATGGGATGGAAAACACAATCATCAGTAAAATATTTCAAAAAGTTTTTGTTGGTTCTGAATTTTGGTCTTGTAAAAACTAATTTTTTCTTAGTTTCCAAATTTGGGATGTGACAGATAAGGTCCACACCTCCCATGTGTAGGAAAGCTCTTGTCGTTACCTTTCCAACCTCGTTGGTTTCATCTCGTTTGGAGTTTCCTTGCAAAAGTTATTGCGGTTTTTGTTATCTGTTTTTGCAGTTCTTCCTTGGCCGGTAGTACCGACCCAAGCCCGGTACTACCGGGTGACCCCGACTTTTTGACCGTGTGGCACTACCGCAGCCAGTACCGGGTCACTACCGCATCTCCGGGAGGCTTTCTGTATTCGACGATTTTTTAACCAGTAGTTGCCCCGGTAGTGGCGCGGTACTACCGGGTGGTGCGGTACTACCGCGTGTCTTATCCGGTACTACCGCTGCGGGCGGTGAGTGAGGCCCGTTGACCATCGTCGACGTCGTCTGCTCCTGCCCCGGTCGGTAGTACCGGCTGAGGCCCGGTACTACCGCTGCGGGCCTGTTTCGCCTGCAACGGCCAGTATTTGAGGGAACTATTTAAGGGGCTTTCTTCCCCAACGGTTCTCTCATCTCTTGAGCTCGTTTTTCCCCTCTCTCTCCTCCATGGTTGACCTTTGGAAAAGCTTGCCTTCCTCTCAATCCCTCCCATGATTCTTGCATATCTTTGAGGGAAAGTGAGAGGAGATCTAGATCTACATATTCATCCATTCCATCTCTCCTCTAAGTGAGGAGAACCTAGTAGATCTTGATCTTGGAGTTCTTGGTGCATCTTCTCTTTGTTCTTCCTCTCTTCTCCCCCCATAAGCATTAGTTGCTTGTGGTGGGATTCGAGAGTGAAGGATTTGAGCCTTGTGCTCTTGCCATTGCTTCGTTGCATCGGTTTGTGCTCTCCACGAGGATTCGTGGAAGTTGAAAGCTTGTGAACTTGTTACTCTTGGGTCTTTGGACCCTAGACGCCCGTGTGGTGGTTGAGACCCTTGTGTGGTCACTTGTAGCTGTTCGGGAGCCCCCAATCCCGTTGTGGGTTGTGCCCCGGATCGTTGTTGAAAGGCTCCGGATTTTCGCCTCGAAGGATTCCGATAGTGGAAGGTGAACCAAACCTTTGTGGTGCGGTTCATCGGAGAAGAAGGTGAAACCTTTGTGGTTGTTGAACCATTGTGTTGGTTCACACCTCTCCAACGAGACGTACTCCCTTAACAAGGAGGAACTCGGGAATACATCCTCGTCTCCGCGTGCCTCGGTTATTTCTATACCCGAGCCTTTTACTTATGCACTTTACTTTGTGATAGCCTTCGTGCTTGAAGTATTCTATATTGCTATCACCTTGTTGCTTGTCTTGCTTAGCATAAGTTGTTGGTGCACATAGGTGAGCCTAGTTTATTTAGATTGTTGGCTTGTTAATTTAAACACATAGTTTTATTCCGCAATTATCAAGCCTAAACCGGAAAAGTTTTAATCGCCTATTCACCCCCCCCCCCCCTCTAGGCGACATCCTTGTCCTTTCACGGTGTCTTGGTCATTTTTCCCAGAAGGCAGGGTTCGCACGTGTCAAGAGATCCAAAATCTAGTGACTCCAAAAGTCCATCAGAATGGAGTTTCTTCATGCGCTTTATACCAATATGACCGAGACGGCTATGCCACATATACATGGCGGTATCATTACTAAGTCTAATCCTCTTGGCATCTACGTTATGGATGTGAGTACTATTATCGAGATTCAATAAGAATAAACCATTACTCTCAGGAGAATTAACATAAAAGATATCATTCATTGAAATAGTACAACCATTTGATACTGATTTAAACGAATAATTGTCTTGTAACAGGCAAGACCCACTGATAATGTTTACACTCAAAGCTGGTACAAAATAACATTTATTCAAAACCAAAACTAATCCCGATGGTGGATGTAGAGGGAGTGTGCTGACAGCCACCACGTCAACTTTTGATCCATTGCCGACGCACATCGTCACCTCGTCCTTCGCCAGGCGCCGTTTATTCTGCAACTCCACCTGAGAGTTACAAATATGAGCAACGAAACCGGTATCAAATACCCAGGCATTACTCCTGGCGGTAGTAAGGTAAACATCTATAATATGTATATCAAATATACCTTTCTCTCTTCTGGCAATCTTGCTGGCCTTCTTATCTTCCAGGTACTTGGGGCAGTTGCGCTTCCAGTGACCATCTCCCTTCCAGTAGAAGCATTCCACGCCAGGTTTGGGACCAGGTTTGTTAGCCTTGGGCTTGGCAACAGGCTTACCATCCTTCCTTGGCTTCCAGTTCTTCTTTCCCTTACCGCCAGATTTCTTAAAATCGACGGTCTTGTTGACCATCAACAACGTGTGCTCCTTCTTGATTTCCACCTCAGCAGTCTTCAACATCACGAACACCTCAGACAGGGACTTAGCCATGCCCTGCATGTTATAGTTCATGACGAAGCCTTTGAAGCTAGGGGGCAATGATTGCAGCACCCTATCAATCGCCAGTTCATCGGGAATCTTGTATTCCAGAGCATTTAGGCGTTGAACGTAGCCAGACATTTTGACCACGTGCTCGCTCACACTGTTGTGCTCTTCCATCTTGGCTGAGAAGAAGAGCTCAGAAGCTTCATACCTCTCAGCCTTGGCCTGCAGCACAAAGACAACTTTGAGATCTGAAATTATCTCAAAAGCACTCATCTTCTCAAAGCGCTTTTGCAAGTTTGCTTCCATGACATAGAGCATGCCACTCTGGACAAAAGCGGAATCTTCCATCTTGGACGCATAGACTTTCTTGTCGTCCTCAGAAGCATCATCTGCGGGCTTGTCACCTATGGCAGCCTCAATGACGTAGGCCACCTTGTGGGGAGTGAGGAGGATCCTCAGGTTGCGGAACCAGGACATGAAGTTCGACCCATTGGTCTTAAGCTTTTCTTTCTCAAGGAACATGCCTAGGTTAAAGGTGGGGCGAGACATCTACAATGGAATTTGCAAAATATAATACGTTGTTCATAATAAAATATGGGTTCAAGTTTTTAATAAAATAAAACTATCAGAACTCCCACTCAAAACGAACATCCCCCGCGTCGTTTTAGTGATCCAATCCATCATACTACCCCCGATCGTCACGGCCGATAGCATAACTTCAAAAGTGGACATCTCTATGTCGATCACAACAACTATGAGACTCGTGCTTAACCTTTCAGTCACTTTGTTCTGAGGCTATGTTTGTACATGCTAGGCTCGCCAATATAACCTATAGCGTATTGCTTGTGCAACGTGGCTTACGTCTGACACTCGATCGTCACGGCCTGCCTCGTATCGGAGAACTTTCGATGGTGCACGCTATAGGATAACATCAAATATAAGATGCACACAATAACATAACATCAAAAATGAAATGTAATGTGACATGATATGGTCTTGCGCCGATGGTCTCCTTCGTGCCCACAGTTTATACACAATTTATTAAACTTACCTTGACCATATCACATAGCCCCTGCAAAATAAAGTTAGACGCTTTCTACTTTATCTTTTGCATATTTTATGTGGCTTGGGGCTTTCGTAAATAGAACTGCTTCATACCTACGAACCTATAACCACAACAACGATCCGATAGTTGTATGTTTCTGAAGGGGATCGTAGGCAGAAAACAAAAAAATTCCTAACAATGATAACCTTATACTAGCCAGGATCTATTACTATGCAGATATACTATAATGGAGGATACGGTATCCATACCGTTGTAGACCGTAAGCGTCGACGATCAAAAGATCAGTTTCGATAACGACACATGATGAAGACGATGGCGGCGATGATGATGACGACGCCGACCTCATGGTGGTGGAGACGAACTCCTCCAAGCGCCCCAAGCGTGGCGCCTCGCAGGGCTTCACACACATACGGTGAAGATGACGACCTCCGGGCTCCGATCCAGCCGAGCAGCGGAAGCGGAAGACTTGGACCCAGTAGCACGGCGGTGTGAGTATGGTGGAGAGAACTCTCTCAACCGTGCGCAGCCCCATTTGCGGAGCCACGTCAAAACAGATGAGAGAAAGAGAGAGGATGGTGCAATTTCCCAAGGCAAGGGGCATCCCTTTATAAAGGAGGAGGAGGGCTGCCAAACTTGGTGGCCGGGCGATGTGGGACTAATGCCCAGACCAGCCACGCCCCCAATGGGTGCGCCGGCCCTAGGTGGGCCCCATTTGGCCAACCTAGGGCAGCCCCCTCCCAATTCGCACCTAGGGGGAAGTTTCACCCCCTATGGGCCTTCTCTCCCATGGGAAGGCCCATTTAAGGTGGGCTCCCTTTATAATTCCGAAAATAAATAAATAAAAACATATTTAACTATTAATTACACTAATTAATATTAAATACATATTATCTAATTTATTCCGGCTCCGAAAACCATTTCGTCGGCCCCGAACTTCGTCGGATATGTCCCGGAACTATTCCGGAACTGTCCCGGAACTATTCCGGAACCCTTCTCTATTTTTTCTTCGATATCCAATCTTATATAAGCCATCACTCCCCTTAAGTGTGTAACCCTAGCGGTTCCAGAATACTCCATACATGATCGAGACCCGTTCTCCGATCAATGACTATTAGGGAGACCTGGATGGCTATGATAGTCCCTGTGCATCACGAATAACTTTGTCGTTCGAATCTTAGACGTCGAGCCTTTGTACCTTTTGCCTGGCGATACTTAGTGTGTCCGAGACTCGATCTTACATATCGTGATACCTAGCTTGATCTCGTTATCGACAACACTATTCTTTACTCGTCCGTGATGTTACGTCCTCGTGACCTAGTCACATGCTTGCAAGCTCATTGACGTAATCTCACCGAGTGGACCAAGAGTATTTATCCTGCTATGCGGATTGGCAAATCCCGCTCTTGATCCCTAGTCTTAACATACTCCCTTCCGATACCCGAGAGGAACACCGTTATAGTCACACTATTAAGATATGACGTTTGATGCAATCAAAGTACCTTTCAGAAATAGTAATTAGAGTTGATCTCACGGTCGAAGGCGTAATGACTACGTCCTACAAATATTGGGTGTGTCCATCACATCATTCTCCCAATGATATGACTCCATTGTCAACTGACATCAATGTCACATGATCGGGAAACCTCGATCATCAATTGCACAACGGACTAGTTAAACAGAGGCGACTAGGGACCTGGTTGTTTATGTACTACACGTGTATAAATGTTTCCGCTTAATACAGTTATAGCATGGTATAAAACATATTATGAACAATTGAGATATGATAAATAAAATATCTTTATTAATTGCCTCTAGGGTAGATCTCCTTCAGTCTCCCACTTGCACTAGAGTAAAATTTAATCTAGTTTACAACTTGGTAAAGCTTAACACCTATAGCAACTTGGTACATGCCTGTCTCGTGGAAGAGGAATACAGTCAACAGTTCTCACACATTGAGATCTGTATGTGCTTTGCAACACTGCTATGTCACCTAGTTTGACATCATCCTGTATCTTACGATAACGGTGAAACATATGTTTGTCGATGGAGTGAGACTCGAAACTTCGCGTAGCATGGGCCTTAAAAGTCTAAGAGATCTATTAAGGGGAACCACGCATGCTCGGGAAAACCGCTCAGTCCAATCATATCTGCTACTTCTGAAGTAGCCATATATTCCTATACCTATGTAGATTATGCGACAGTGCATTCATATGCAACTTCGCAAGCTAACCATGTCTTTCTTCAAAACAAAGGACTTCTCCTGTATGAGAGTTCTAGTCGTATGGGTCACTGTCATCAATTGCATCATCGTAACCTTTTTACGACAAGTTGTCTCTTCACTCTTACCCTATCCTAGAAAACATATCTTCAGTTCTCTTTAGACACTAAAGCATATACTTAACGTTTGTTCATTGATCTATCCAGGGATCACTCTAGAACCCGTTCTTCAACCAAGAACTTGGGTCACACCAAGTCGAGCTTTCAGTATGATAGAATCTATGGCCAAGGCATAGAGGATGTCGGACATCCTTATCTTTCATTAGCTATCGCTGAAACGCCAAGATAAACTTAATATTTTACCTAGCCATACAAGTAAGAACCTTTTTCTTCGCTTGGTCTATTCTGAAACATTTCAGAATCTTAATCTAGGAAAATATTCTGACTTAAATGTTATTAAGCCTCTTTTGATCTATTCAAAATATAGACCTGATGCCTAATACTCCTAACTTCATAGAAAATTTAATCACTTAAATAATCCTTTATACTTTACTAGAGGATCTGTATCATTCTCAATATGTCATTATGTTGGAGATATGCCCTAGAGGAAAATAAATAATAAGTATTTATCACATTATCTCATTATTAAGTTTATAATTAGTTTTATACCATGCTATAACTGTATTAATCAGAATTGTTAATACACGTGTGGTATGTAAACAAACCAGAGTCCCTAGCTAAGCCTCTACATAAACTAGTCCATCAGTCAATGGATGATCGTGATTTCCCGATCATATTGATTCATAACAGTTGATGATGGAGTCATTTTATTAGTAGAATAATTTGATGGACATTACCCACCAAAGTATTGCAAGAGGATCGTATCACTAAGTTCAACACTGCAATAGGAGAGTAACGTGATAGCTTATTCCTTAGACCGTGAGATTATATCAAGTCGCTGCTTCTGGAAGATACTTTGATCGCATCAAACGTCATATCTTATATAGTGTGACAATAAAGGTGACACTTTCGGGTATTGGAAGGAAGTAGTGGGGCGAGTGACCAAGAGCGGGATTTGTTCATCCAAGTGATGGAAAATACTCTGGGCCCACTCGGTGAGATTATATCTTAAAAGCTACGTAGCGTATGACTAGGTCATTGGAGATATAATATCACGGAACGAGTTAAGTAACCCTTGTCGGTAACGAGATAAAACACAACATAGGATGTTGACGATCGTATCTTGGACAAAGGTAGTTGATACGTCTCAAACGTATCTATAATTTCTGATGTTCCATGTTGATATTATACCAATTGTTACATGTTTTATATACACTTCATAGCATTTTTTATGCATTTTCTGGGACTAACCTATTAACAAGATGCCACAGTGCCAGTTCCTGTTTTCTGCTGTTTTTGTATTCCAGAAAAGCTAGTATGGAAATATTCTCGGAATTGGACGAAACTTGGACAGAACCTCCTATTTTTCCAACACGAAGATGGAGTCCAGAGGAGAGACGGAGGAGGGCCACGTGGCACCCACACCATGGGGCCACGCGGGCCCCCCTGCCGCGCCGTGGGGTGGTGTGGGGCCCTCGTGGCTCCGCAGCCGTCGCCCTTTCGCCTATTTATTCTTCCTGACGCGAAAACCCTAAACACCCGAGCCATTATCCACGAAAAGTTCTAGAGACGCCGCCTCCGTCGTCAACCCTAGCTCGGGAGGGTTCAGAAGCTCTTCCCGGCACCCTGCCGGAGAGGGGAATCATCACCGGAGGGCTCTACATCACCATGCTGCCTCCGGAGTGATGCGTGAGTAGTTCATCCTTGGACTACGGGTCCATGGCAGTAGCTAGATGGTTGTCTCTCCACTTTATGCTATCATTTTAGATCTTGTGAGCTGCCTAGCATGATCAAGATCATCTTATTGTAATGCTACATGTTGTGTTTGCTGGGATCCGATGAATATTGAATACTATGTCAAGTTGATTATCAATCTATCTTATATGTTATTTATGATCTTGCATGCTTTCCGTTACTAGTAGATGCTTTGGCCAAGTAGATGCTTGTAACTCCAAGAGAGAGTATTTATGCTAGATAGTGGGTTCATGCCTCCGGTAATCTGGGAGAGTGACAATAACTTCTAAGATTGTGGATGTGCTGTTGCCACTAGGGATAAAATAACCGATGCTTAGCTTAAGGGTGCGCCGTTAGGTCTAATGCATTTGTTTACATTACGCACATTACTTAATGCAATTATCCGTTGCTTGCAACTTAATACCAACGGGGAACTCGGTATGACAACCTGGCGGTGGATTATTAGTCATAGACGCTGTTGGATAACGGTCTATGTATTTTGTCGTAATGCCCACATGAATATCATAGTAATCATCATGTCATATATATGCATTGTCATGCGCACAATATTTTGTCAATTGCCCAGCTGTAATTTGTTCACCCAGCATGTTAGTTATCTTTTATGGAGAGATACCACTAGTGAACTGTGGACCCCGGTCCATTCTTTTGCACTGATAATACAACCAACTGCAAACACTGTTCCTTTTCATTCTCTGCAATTTACTACTGTTTTCCACACCATACGTTTAATCCTTTGTTTTCAGCAAGCCGGTGAGATTGATAACCTCACTGTTTCGTTGGGGAAAAGTAGTTTGATTGTGTTGTGTGCAGGTTCCACGTCGGTCGCCGGATTCCCTGGAATTGCTTCGTGCCATATTCCGCCACCAACAACCTTCAGAAGTGATTTCTTGCTCCTACTGGTTCGATTAAACCTTGGTTTCATACTGAGGGAAAACTGCTGCTACACTGCATCATACCTTCCTCTTGGGGTCTCCCAACGAACGTGTGATCCACGCAATCAAGCATATTTTCTGGCGCCGTTGCCGGGGAACGAAGCACTTCGGTTCAGAAATCTCCTTGCTTCCCCTTCCACACGCCATATTTTCTGGCGCCATTGCCGGGGAGCAAGAGGATTTCTGTAAGGGGAGTTTCACGCTTCCAATCTCTTTACTTTGTTATCGTCTTGCTTAGTTTATTTTTATTTCTATTTAGTCTTGTTTGCTTTATTTATCAAAAACACAAAAAAATTAGTTACTTTTATTTTCAAGTTGTTATCTTTCTGTTTTGCTTTAATTTTGCTGAAATGAGTACCCCTGAGAACACTAAGTTGTGTGATTTCACTAGCACGAACAACAATGATTTCATTAGTACACCTATTGCTCCACCTGCTTCTAACGCAGAAATCTATGAAATTAAACCTGCACTTTTAAATCTTGTTATGAAAGAGCAATTCTCTGTGTTAGTACTGATGATGCTGCTGCTCACCTTAGTAATTTTGTTGAACTTTGTGAGATGCAAAAGTATAAGGATGTAGATGGAGATATTATTAAACTGAAACTTTTTCCTTTCTCTTTGAGAGGACGTGCTAAAGAATGGTTGCTATCTTTGACTAGAAATAGTATTGATTCATGGACTAAATGCAAAAATGCTTTCATAGGAAAATATTATCCTCCTGCTAAGATTATATCTTTGAGAAGTAGCATTATGAATTTCAAACAATTTGATAATGAGCATGTTGCTCAAGCTTGGGAGAGAATGAAATCATTGGTAAAGAATTGTCCCACCCATGGACTGACTGCTTGGATGATCATCCAAACCTTTTATGCAGGACTAAATTTTTCTTCTAGAAACCTATTGGATTCGGCCTCTGGAGGTACCTTTGTGTCCATCACTTTGGGTGCTGCAACAAAGCTTCTTGATGATATGATGATAAATTATTCTGAATGGCACACCGAAAGAGCTCCACAAGGTAAGAAGGTAAATTCTGTTGAAAAAATCTCTTCCTTGAGTGATAAGATTGATACTATTATGTCTATGCTTACAAATGGAAAGATGCATGTTGATCCAAATAATGTTCCTTTAGCTTCTTTGGTTGCTCAAGAAGAGCATGTTGATGTGAACTTCATTAAAAATAATAACTTCAACAGCAATGCTTATAGGAATAATTTTGGTAATAACAATTATAAGCCCTATCCTTTTAATAGTGGCAATGGTTATGTTAATTCTTATGGTAATTCCTACAACAATAATAAGAGTGTATCCTCTGATCTTGAAGTCATGCTTAAGGATTTTATTAGTACACAAACTGCTTTCAATAAATCTGTTGAGGAAAAGTTTGGGAAAATTGATGTTCTTGCCTCTAAAGTTGATAGTCTTGCTCTTGACGTTGATTTGTTAAAAATTAAAACTATGCCTCATGATGTTAAAGAGAGCAAAACTCTCAATGCTATTCAAATTAAAATTGATAATAATGTGAGGATGTTAGCTAATTTACATGCTAGGTGGGCAAGAGAGGATGAAATTGCTAAAAAGAATAGTATTGCTAGAGTTTATACTATTACTACTACTGAAAATGCTATAAACTCAAGTGTTAACAAACCTCCTACTATCAATGGTAAAGTAATTGGTGTTGGCAATGTCTCTACTTCTGTTGCAAAACGTTTAAAATTGCCTGAAAACACTGAAACTGTTCCTGATAAAAGTGCTGAAATTTTTCGAGATGTGGGAGACAATGGTCCTATCTATTATATACTTAAAACACAGGATAACCAACGGTTAAGATTTATCAATCTAAAGTCATAAAATCCCAACGGCTGAGATTAATATGCTAGGGACCGAAGCACATGCACGTGCGACATAAAAAAACAGGATTACCCACCGTGTACGATAAGAACTCCAGCAAACAAATCTCTACCTAAAAAACACACGTATCTCTCGGGCCCAATATAGGCCGCGATTGGTGCTGCTTTGCTGCGATCAACACGGCAGCGATGAAGATGGCGACTAGCATCCCTGATGAGCTCGCGAAGGGATAACATCGATTTGGACGCTCGGCTAATCAAAAGCACACCCGGCGGCGATGACGATTGAAGGAACGATGTCACCACACCCCGGCGGCCGGTGGCAACGACGACACGCGAGATGTCCGGCGATGCTTGGCTAATCAAAAGCACGCCCGTCGGCGACGATGATTGAAGGAACGATGGCAGCACATCCCGGCAGCCGGTGGCAACGACGACACGCTAGATGTCCGGCGAATCAAACTCAGGCCAGCAGATAACCGGTTAAGATTCAGCAGGCATCGTGCTGACGGCATAGAGAAGCCATCGTCGATTATCACATCGTCATGAACGTCGCCGACGTGCAGCAGAAAAGCCTAGAAGTGCAGCTCGGCCATGAGACCTGCTCTGCGTGCGCATGCTCCGCGACATGCCGGCCGGCCAGACAGGGTATGTACTCCGCTACACAAAATACAGTTCTTTTTTTTCCTGAATCAATACAATTTGTTTTACAGGGCCAACCATGACTAATTTGACAGGCATCGATCCATGCATTGCCTCCAACGGACTTTCCAAATAACGAGCACCTTTGGACGCTCAGCTAACCAAAAGCAATGGGCCCCCGGAAGATCTAAAGAACGATGGTAACGCATCCCGGCGGCGACGACGATCGAAGGAACGATGTCAGCAAATCCCGCTCTGCGGTGGCGACGACGACACGCCAGATGTCCAGCGAATCAAACTCAAGCCAGTAGTATCAAAGGCTAGGATTCAACGGGCGTCGCGCTGCCGTTATAGAGGGGCCTTCGTCGATTATCACATCGTCATGACCGTCGCCGACGTGCTGCAGAAAAGCCTAGAAGAGCAGCTCGGCCATGAGAGCTGCTCTGCGTGTGCAGGCTCCCAGCGACCCGGCCGGCCGGCTAGACAGGGTATGTACTACGCTCAACAAAATACAATTTGTTTTTTAATGATAATACAAACTGTTTTACCAGGCCAACCATGACTAATTTTACAGGCAAAACATTGGCAGAGGCGTGCAGCAGATTCTACAGCTATACTGGGGAAAAGACTTATAAAGGAGGTCAGCTACGACATGGACAAGCCACAAGCTCAAGGCTGAGCAACCAACCATACCAAACAATCTTAACCAAGACAAGAAATAAGCCTATGATGCAATAGTGGAATCAGTTGACAAAAGTCTAGGAAAACACAGCGAATGGCTACAGTGGCACGAGAAAACCTATCTACGGGAGGAAAGAAAACAATAACGACGAAGCTTAAACGAGAGGGAAAGATAGTGCTTGCTGTAGAATCATGCAGAGCTGCAGTGTTGCTTCTCCAAGATGGAAGAACAACACACTCAAGGTTCCGCGTTCCACAGATTATCGCCGAAGAATCAACGTCTGAAATAAAGCAAGGTACACATTTGGTTTAACTGTTAAACAAGACCTCACATATGCTGTGGGATGAAGCTACTATGGCAAACAGGCATTGCATGGTACAAGCTTCATAACGGAAAAAGCTATGAGAGGTCATTTGGTTTGATGGCAGTGGTACTAGGAGGATACTTCAGAAAAATACAACCAGTTATAACCAAGGTGAGGCGAGAGGAGATTGTTAATGCATAAATCAAAGATCGTACCTATGGAATCACTTGGAAATATTTAGGTTATCAACGGATCCAGGACAAAACAATGTCGCTGAATTTGCAGAGTGGACACTAAAAATAGGCAATGGAAAAACAACATGAGATGAAGGAGAGGATTGGATTAAAATGGTTAAGAACCTACTGCTACAAAAAGGAAATCTGAAAGAAGAAATAGTCAGAAGCACATAGCCAAACTCGCTGCAAAAATACCGTGAGCGGAATTCTTATTAGAAAGAGCAATACTATGTCAGGCAGGGAAGTAAACGAGAACAATGAGCCGGATACAAAGGTGAAGAGGAGAGATACCCAAGCCCGGATACGTGTGCCATGCAATGACGAATAACATGAGCATGGATAACATGTATCCTACTGAGTTTCTCAACACCCTGAAGTTCCCAGAAATCCAGGAAGGTTTGTTAGTGATGCTCCTACACAACATACACCAAGCTGCAGATTTATGCAATGGCGTGAAATTGACAATAAACCAACTTGGAAACATGTACATCGAGGCAAAAATTAGTAAAGGAAAACATGTTGGCGAAAAGGTATACATACCATGGATCATCATGTCAGATGTCACCCAGCGACTCTCAGAAAAATACTACCAGTTATAACCAAGAGGCGAGAGGAGATTGTTAATGCTTAAATCAAAGAACGTACCTATGGAATGACATGGAAATATTTAGGTTATCAACGGATCCAGGACAAAACAATGTCGCTGAAATTGCAGAGTGGACACTAAAAATAGGCAATGGAAAAACAACATGAGATGAAGGAGAGGCTTGGATTAAAATGGTTAAGAACCTACTGCTACAAAAAGGAAATCTGAAAGAAGAAATAGTCAGAAGCACATAGCCAAACTCGCTGCAAAAATACCGTGAGCGGAATTCTTATTAGAAAGAGCAATACTATGTGAGGCAGGGAAGTAAACGAGAACATAATGAGCCGGATACAAAGGTGAAGAGGAGAGATACCCAAGCCCGGATACGTGTGCAATGCAATGACGAATAACATGAGCATGGATAACATGTATCCTACTGAGTTTCTCAACACCCTGAAGTTCCCAGAAATCTAGGAAGGTTTGTTAGTGATGCTCCTACACAACAAACACCAAGCTGCAGGTTTATGCAATGGCGTGAAATTGACAATAAACCAACTTGGAAATATGTACATCGAGGCAAAAATTATTAAAGGAAAAAATGTTGGCGAAAAGGTATACATACCATGGATCATCATGTCAGATGTCACCCAGCGACTCAAAATGGCAATTCATGCTGAAAAGACGCTGCCTATATCCATTCTCAGTCTAATTCGCAATGGCCATGAATAAGAGCCAAGGTCAATCCTTGAACAAGGTAGGAATTTGACTAAGCGAGTATTCGGCCATGGGCAACGATATGATGCATTATCAAGAGTTACAACCAAAAAAGGATTGAAGCTGCTGATCGATGATAATGAATGTCCAAGTGATGACAACGGAAAGGATATTTCTAAAGAGATATTCTAATGTACAGTGGAAGGCAAGTTATTTAAAATCCTGATTGTTGGACTGGAGTGCTGATCATCAACACAGAGTAAACAAGACAAATTATGGGAAAGAAAATTGTAGACAGGAGTTACAAATTTCCAATTCGCCCTATTCCTGCTTGGTTACATAGAGTTAGAGATATCCTTGCTATGCCTGATTAATTACACATCTATTTCTTGGACATGATTCATTTTAAATAGTTACAACATATTTCTTGGAACTTCATGTATCCATATATTATTTAAATATCCGAGATAAAACAATGGAATCATCCGCGGTACCCTCCTTTCATCTCTCCCATGCTACGGACCTCCCGACGACACAATCATAAACTAGAAAGTGTGGCATGAACAGTACCAAAATCCACAGCTTATATCGTCTTTCTCAAGAAACGGGATTTTATCTCTTTCAACGCATTTAAAATGAACTGGCACTTCTTGCTCCATGCTTCACATGTATTTCCTCGACGTGATTCATTTTACATAAAAAGCATGCCTATATATATGATCTTCATATTTTACATTTGTTATGTATGTACATGCGAAGTAATTTAAGATAACAAGTATCTCGGATCAATCAATGTAATCACAAACGGGACTATCCTCTCATCTATCTCGAGCTACATGCCTCCAGCACTAACAATCAACAACTAACATCACTCTTACGGATAGGACAGAATCCAAATATCCCTTTAATCGTCTATATCTAAAAAATGGCTACAGCATAAAGATTTTATCTCTTATTTCTCATCTGGGAGAAAATTAAGATGTGGGATGGAGAAAGAGGATGGATTTACCTGCGCCTCCTTATTTGCCTATCACAACGATACAAGGGAAGTCAGATGAACGGGCTCTATTGCTACTGTTCTGTTTCCAATTGACACAACCATTCCTGCTGAAATTAGATCCAATTCTAGAATCAATGACTAAAATATGGATCATCCTGTAACCAAAATTGGGGAAAATCAAACAATTACGAATAGAAATGTGGAAGCAACCGTGCAGCACTGCAGGGTGAGACTGGAGTGGCGAGGCATGTGCCTCCTTGCCGATGAATGCGTGCTGCAGCTGTCGCCACTGAACAAAGGCGACGCGAGAGGCGAGCCCGAGCCTCGAGCACCAGAGCGAGAACAACTGGAGGCGCCGCGCGCTGTGTTGGGTCGTCGGATCGAGCCATCGGGGTGGACGTGGTGGCGCTCCGCTCGGCTCTTGTGGCGCAGCCGCGCCCTCTGCATGTCGACCTGCCAGCAGTGCGGACGCTCCCGGCGAGGGCCTCTCCTACCTTTACAAATCTGTGACGACGACATGCAGCCTCGCCGGTAGGCACTAGGCACGCCATATCCGCTCTTTCGAGATGCACGAGAAAGTCAATGCACTGGGACATTGGGTACAGTCGAAGGATTTTTCTTGCTGAACTTTCACGAGGGATATAGAGATGACACTATGGCAAGTGCGTGATTAACTGTTAGAGTGCTGACTATTGAAAAGGGTATTCTAAGTGATAGAAGCTTTTTATACACAAACAAATAAGAAAAAAGGTTGGGTAAGATACAATATGTATGACTTTTATTTAAAAGGTAACCATAGCCAGCTGAAAATAATGAGTACATAGATGCATTTCCAAAATGAATAATGTCGACAGAAAAAAGGTGGCTAGAGGAAACATCATGTAATTCCTAAAAACATCTAAATTCAAATTGGGAGTTGAAAAGAGCTATTTAATGATTTGTAAATTGTAAGGACGTCGAGCACAACAAAGCAATACGGGGAAGAAGATAAATGACATTGCGAAATAAAACTACATAAAGCTCCGAAATATGTTTAATTCATGTTATTTAAATGATCTTAAGAAATAAAAAATAGAAAATTATCTAAGAATATAATGAAATCATACTAACATTTTAGAATATTTACATGATCACATAGGAGTAAAAAGAGCTTACTATGCATTCTCAAAAATCTGAGAGAAATATTTAATGTTCCTACAAATCTAATAATGCAAATTAAATTTACATATAAACCTTGGATAATGTCTTCCTCAATTTTAAAGAATGTGGCTCCAAAAAACATAAATAGCCTAGCCGCGCAAATGCGCGGGCCACCCAGCTAGTTACTTTTGATAATAATGACTTTGATTTTGATGGTTGCAATATTTCTGAAGTAATTAAGTTCTTGCAAAAGCTAGCTAGAAGTCCTAATGCTAGTGCTATAAACATGGCCTTTACTAAACATATTACTAATGCTCTCATGCAAGTTAGGGAAGAGAAATTAAAATATGAAGCTTCTATCCCTAGGAAGTTAGAAGATGGTTGGGAGCCCATCATTAAAATGAAGTTGAATGATTTTGATTGCAATGCTTTATGTGATCTTGGTGCTAGTATTTCTGTTATGCCTAAGAAACTCTATGATATGCTTGATTTAGCACCTTTGGAAACTGTTATTTGGATGTTCACCTTGTTGATAATACTATAAAGAAACCTTTGGGGAGAGTTGATGATGTTTTTATAATGGTTAACAATAACCTTGTCCCCGTTGATTTTGTTGTTTTGGATATTGAATGCAATGCTTCTTGTCCTATTGTTTTGGGAAGACCTTTTCTTAGAACTGTTGGTGCTATTATTGATATGAGAGAGGGGAATATTAAATATCAATTCCCACTCAAGAAAGGTATGGAACACTTCCCTAGAAAGAAGATGAAGTTACCTTTTGATTCTATTGTTAGAGCAAATTATTCTGTTGATGCTTCATCACTTGGAAACACTTGATTCTTACTTTCTGCGTCTAGCTGAAAGGCGTTAAAGAAAAGCGCTTATGGGAAACAACCCATTATTTTATTTCTGCAATTTTTCTTTTTTTTTGAGTCAAGGAGTTGTTTACTTCTGTAACAATCCCTTTGTATCTTTACTTTATCGCATTGTTGTGCCAAGTATTGCCTCTAATAGGAAGATGATGCTAGATTTGGATTTCTGCGCAGGAACAGATTTCTGCTGTTCACCATTTTACTTCTGTAAAATCACAGAAAAATTATTTAAATCTGCAATTTTTTGTGCGTTATCCTCAGATGTGTACGCATTTTTCGTTAGTTTAAAGTTTTTCTGAGCAATGTAAGTGCCTCGAAAAAATTCGTCTTTGCGGACAGTTCTGTTTAGACAGATTCTGTCTTTTATTTTTCGCATTCTTTATTTTACTAGTGTTGAGTGGAATTCTTTTTTAGGGTGAAGAGCTTCACATAACATCAGTGGCAGTAGCTAATGTTAAAAGTAACGGTCATGTTTGTGTCCTTATAGAACATGTGAGTTTTTGATTGTGCACTAACCCTCTAATGAGAATTACTTTGAGTTTGGTGTGGCGGAAGTTTTCAAGGGTCAAGAGAGAAGGATGATATAATGTGATCAAGAAGAGTGAAGAGCTTAAGCTTGGGGATGCTCCCATGGATCACCCCAGCATATTTCAAGAAGACTCAAGCGTCTAAGCTTGGGGATGCCTTGGGCATCCCCTTCTTCATCGGCAACTTATCAGGTCATCTCTAGTGAAACTATATTTTAATTCTTTCACATCATATGTGCTTTACTTGGAGCGTCTGTGTGCTTTTATTTTCAGTATTTTATTTTTCTTATGGTCAACTTGATTGGACCACAGCATTCTTGATTGGGAGAGAGACACGCTCCGCTTTTTCATATGAATACTCCTATTCTTCACTTATACTTGTTGAGTATTCTTATCCAGCTATTGCTATGCTTTTAGCTCCTGTTTTGCATGCATCTCTTATTCATAGATGTTAGTTCTTTTAAAGAAAGTACTCTCTTGCTTCACTTATAATTGTTTGGAGAGTTTATGTTAAAATAAATTGATTGGTGTTTGGTTGGAACAGAAAATGTTGCATGTGGTAGATGGTATAATGGAAAAAGCTTACATATTCTTGTAGATCATTGTATTGGATAATTTGATACTTGTCAATTGTTTTGAGTTATCAATTAGTTCATGTTTAAGCTTTTGTATCATGTAGTTAAAACCTATTAATGAAGAACTACCGTAAAGCTCGTTGAAATTTGGTTTGCATGATTGGTATCTTTAAGGTCTAGATATTTTCTAGTAAAAGGGTTTGGTTAACAAGGAAGACAGTGTAGAGTCTTATAATGCTTGCAATATGTTTTCATATAAGCCTGGCTGTGTTGGTTGATATCCTGTGTTTGCTTCAAATAACCTTCCTAGCCTAAACTCTGTACTGAGAGGGAATGCTTCTCGTGCATCCAAAACCTTGAGCCAAAATCCATGCCATCTGTTTCCACCATAACTACCTATATGTGGTATTTTCTTGCCATTCCAAGTAAATTTTTCATGTGCTACCTTTAAACTATTCAAAAATTATTACTCCTATTTTGTGTCAATGTTTACCAAGCTCATGAGGACGGGGTGGATGTCTTTATGTCAACTTTCAAACAGACTTTACCATCGGACTAGCGGCATATACATCTGCTTATCCATTAATTTTGCAAAAAGAGCTGGCAAATGGGGTGCCCAGTCCCAATTAATTACAACTTTAACCGCTTAATTCTCTTCACATTTTTGCCCTGATTTATCAGTCAAGCAATGACAAACAGTGAAATATCTGCATGTGTCATGCATGTAAAATGCATACATGAACTTTACATTTTATTACATGTTATTCCATGTTATTTGCATCATATAAGGGTTATATTCATGATTTATATTGAGTTTTGGGGATAATTAACAACTTCCCCATTTTTCTGGAATTAACCCTGCACTGTCAGAAAACCCCTTTTTCTATATTTTTGCGTTTCAGGCGACCAAATCACGTCATAATGACCTGAGATTTTACGAGGATCACTTTTTTGGAATGAACGAAACGTAGGCGCAAAGGAATCGAAGAAACGGAGACCAGAAGGCTGAAAGGGGTGGGCCCACGCGGCCAAATTCCCTGACCGCGTGGGACCCATCAAATTGGCCCTCGGGCCTCCGCTGCTGTCGATCCTTCTTCCCGAAGCTTCGTCTTGACCTAAAAACGACTATATATAGACCCCCCAGGGCTTTCGCGAAAAGGAGCGCCGCCAAAACAGAGAAACCACGAAACAGAGACCTGGAGCTGAAGATTGGAGGGGGAAAACTCCGGCGGGGCGCTGCCGGTGTGGTCTCCTTCCCCTCCAACAACATCTCCACCGACACCATGATGAAGAGGGAGTAGTCCACCCCTGGACTATGGGTTTGTGGAAGTAACTTATGTATCTCTCCTCTCTATGAGCTTCACTAATTAGTACCGTATGAGCTGCTGAACATGATTACGGTCATCTATGTAATTCCTTTGTGGTGGATCTTTATTATGAGTTAATACATGTTTGAGATTGCAATGGTTTTGTTTCAGTTATGAAAGTAGATGCATATTATGTACCCCGTTCTTATTTACTTGTCATGATCAAGCATGTTTATGAGAGCATGTGAGGGGGAACGTGTGCATTACTTGGAGTAACGGGGGGGTGGCTAGTGCAGTGAACGTGACAGATAGTTCTGCGATCCACTTGGGTTTTCTACCTTACTTTGTTACCTCACTAGGGATAAACAAAAATACCATGCTACCGGAGAGTGGATGTGACCTTGGCCACTACCTCCATGACTAGATCTAGCATGTTCTTATTTTAACTTCATGTCATTGAACTTATTGCTATGCTCTGATTTATCTTAATTACTAAGGTGTTATGATTTAGTTCGCATCTTGGTGGAGCATAAGAGAGAGAACAACTTATACTTGAGATCTCTATGTTAGGACGTGATGCCCATATTATTAATAACTTGTCAAACCATGTCTTGCCATCTTACATGTTAATTTTATCGTTCCATTGTCTACCACGTTATCAAGAGAGAGTGCATTTGTGAAACCATGAACCCCGGTCCATTTTTAATCATAAGAAACACATTTCCAACACTTTTATCACCACTTTTGTTTGCTGCCATTTTTTAATCCAAAAATACAAAAACACTTTTATATCTTGCATTCATCATAAAAAACCCAAAAAAATCATTTATCATTACTACCACCAACCTTGCATATTTATTTTACCATCATTGCATATTTACTACTGTTTGCATATTTATTTTATTATCATTCTCACACCTTGTGCTTGACAACCACTTGGTGAGGTTGAGGGCACAAAACAATTTATTTTGTTGCAGGTTCTCCAGAGAAGGATAAGGAGATAACACCTGAAATACTGGTTCCCCGAGAGTTCGATATTAAACCCTCGAGTCACCCTCGTGGGGAAAACTGTCTTCCACTACTACATACACTCTGCACTTGGAGTCTCAACCTAACCCATTTACTTTTCACGCAGGTAACTACGTGAAGGGCCATCATCATTGGGTATCAAGACGTTTTCTAGCGCCGTTGCCGGGGAACCATAGCTGAATGGTTTATCCAAGGATCACTCACATCAAGTCAACTTCATCACCAACTTGTGTAACAACCTAAGCTTGGGGAGGTTGCACCTACACCTTTTCTTCGTACCACATGTGCCATTATTGATTCAAAGGAAGGGAATGTGAAGTTTAAGTTTCTACACAAGAAGAGCATGGAACACTTCCCAAGGAAGAGGGACACACCAAGGTTCAAGCTCCCTCATGAGCTGCGTCCCTTTTGATTATCAAGTAAGTAAGCCTAGCTATATGGCTATAAAGAAAGCGCTTTACGGGAGGCAACCCGGTTATTTTTGTTTGAGATTTTCTTTGAGTCCTCTTGCTGTAACAAGAGAGTAGTTTGTTAGTTTTGTTTCTGGGATTTTTAATAAAGAACCAAGTTTTACCTATTTTGGGTTTGAAAAGTTGCTATTCATTTTCGGAGAGTTTTCTGCCTGCACAAAGTCTGTGCACGGTTTGATTTTTCATTTTTTTTATATGTAACTCCGATTGAGCTGTAATTTGAACCGTAGCTTCAACTTTGCATCCTCTGCACACGTGATTTTTTGCAGATTTTTCTGACGAGTTTAAGTAGGGTAGAAAAATGCGTTTTGCTGCTGCTGTTTTTCTGGACAGATTCTGTCTTGATATTGTTTGATGCATTCTTTGAGCTTTTTGGTTGAATCTTTTTTATTCAATTGAGTTTATGAGTAGGCATACAACATTATATACTCTCTGGACATTCATATGAATTTTTGCCTAAGCATTTTATGCAGCAAGGAACCTATTTGTTTATCACTACTAATATCACCCCACAGAAAAGAAATGGGAGAAACGGTGTTTTGAAGTTTTTTCACAGGGATTAGAGGAGCTGCACCAAGAGCTATCCAAGGATGGTGAATACCATAAGCTTGGGGATGTCAAGACAACCCCATTAGACCAACACACTCTCGGTTTGCACACGTCTAATTTCTGTTTTTCGATCAATGCACTTTATCGTATAAACTTGGAGCGTCTTTTATTTGCTTTTTGTTATTTCGGTTTGATTTTTATTTTCTTAAGACCACCACTATCATTTATATATGAGAGAGCTACTGGAAGTTTGGGTTGAATTATGTTTGATGCTATTAAATATATTGGGATAGGGATGTTTGAGTTGATTTTAAAAGATACATATAGTTGCATAATTCATGTGCTTTGAATGAATGTTAATTTGCAAGTGTGTTGTCAAGAGCTATCTTTTACCATGTTTAGATGTTGAATTTTAACTTTACTTGGTTTAACATGGATTGATTAGTTCTATGGACACTTATGCATGCATTTAGATGGTCAACTTTCTCCCTATTGCTAGCCCAAAAATTACAACAAGTAAAAAGCTTGTTTCCCAACACCTTCAACCAAAGTTTTTCCAGTGAGTCCACCATATCTACCTATTAGCTTTATGCTATTCCAAGTATGTTTATCATGTTATATTGTGTTATGTACATTTCTGAATTTAAATGCTTATGTTATTGATTGTCATGGGAAAAATTGGTTAAAAGCTCTCACGAACTTGATGCACAATTTACTTTTATTGCATTTAATAAGCATGAACCATTGTGATTAAAATTATGAAGTTGTGGGCTTGACAATAGTTTTGGTTGAGAGTTAGCCCATATGTGCTGTCACATGGCAAGCTTTCAACATTGCACTTATTTATATTTAGTTGATGTCATGTACTTTTGTTTATGGATGCCTATCATGGGTGAAATGAATGTGGATACTTAGTAAGTTCAAAGAGTTTGTATAAATGGTTAGAGAAATGCTGGGCCGCTAATCTAAGCCATGCATCATTCATGGTGGAAATTTACAGCATAACCATAATGTTCATTCAGTGAGGCACCTCATAATAAAAAGCTATACCCATAGTAAATAAAAGAGTGCTGAGATTGTTCATTGTCTGTTTGTCTTGTTGTTTTGACATGGGCTTGTTCATGTCATGGGACAAGAGGTACCCCAGTGCAGTTCTTGATGATACTATTATTACTTGCAATGACCTTTATTTGAATTTACTTTGTGGACCAAAGTGAGTAACACATGGTGTAGGTACTTGTATTCAAGGGGCATGAGACATTCAACCAATACATTGTCAAGCACACCACTCATATTTGCTTTCACTTTAAACATTAATCATTCAAGATGCTATGATAGGGGTAATGAGAGCTCCACACCAATGACTACCACATTGGAAGCATTAACTTAAGTAGAAGTGTTTGGAAGTTAGATGAAACTTATTCATGCTTTACCTCTTCTTATTTATCTATCCAAAGTGTCCACCTTTTATATTCAGTTTTCATAAGAAGTACTCTATGACCACCATAGGATGTTTTTACTTTTCATTATGCATACATTTGGTCCATAGTACTTTCTTCTATGATACACTTTGTGAATTTATCATTGAACATCTTTACATTGAGTATTTGATATCACTTCATAATTTATCTTGCATATTGTTATTCCTTTGAAGAATGAATCATTTGACTTTATGTAGCAATAGTAATCACCTTTGATATCCATTGATAGTATTAAAATGCAAAGTCCATGTTAGTTTTATCACCTTCATACTCGGGACGAGCATGGGTTAAGCTTGGGGATGTTGATGCATGTAAAATGCATACATGAACGTTACATTTTATTACATGTTATTCCATGTTATTTGCATCATATAAGGGTTATATTCATGATTTATATTAGTTTTGGGGATAATTAACAACTTCCCCATTTTTCTGGAATTAACCCTGCACTGTCAGAAAACCCCTTTTTCTATATTTTTACGTTTCAGGCGGCCAAATCACGTCATAATGACCTGAGATTTTACGGGGATCACTTTTTTGGAAGGAACGAAACGTAGGCGCAAAGGAATCGAAGAAACGGAGACCAGAAGGCTGAAAGGGGTGGGCCCACGCGGCCAGATTCCCTGACCGCGTGGGACCCACCAAATTGGCCCTCGGGCCTCCGCTGCTGTCGATCCTTCTTCCCGAAGCTTCGTCTTGACCTAAAAATGACTATATATAGACCCCCCAGGGCTTTCGCGAAAAGGAGCGCCACCAAAACAGAGAAACCACGAAACAGAGACCTGGAGCTGAAGATTGGAGGGGGAAAACTCCGGCGGGGCGCTGCCGGTGTGGTCTCCTTCCCCTCCAACGACATCTCCACCGACACCATGATGAAGAGGGAGTAGTCTGTCGGCCCAGTGAAATCCAGGGTGTGCTGGGCCTGTGCTCTACGGCCCTCGACACTTGATGGCAAATTTTCGCTAAGGACCAAGCCTACGGCTTGGAGAGCCTCGCGAGGCGAATTGCCTCACGAGGGCTGTTGAGGCAGCAGAGGCCTGCGGAGGCCCTCTCCACTGCTGCCCCCTCTTCAAGGAAATCTCCCCTGGAGAGAGGTCAACGCCGAATTCTCTACAGGGCATCCAAGCCCTCGTGGAGATCGCTTCGCTGCAAAGCAACCTCTGCAGAGCGCACATGGGCTCTGCAGCGGCCGCAGAGTGACGCGCGCCTCTGCGCGCGGTGACGACGACGCCGCAGTTGCCATTTTGGTGATTAAAGGGGTCAACAAAGATGTGCCATCCGCACCGGACTACAAGGTTTTCCTCTTTGGTGATAAGGGGACCGGCCGGCGCTACGCTCCATGGCCAACGTCACCGTGGGCACCCCCACGTTCCTCTGCGGCCCCAGCTGGCCGTCCTGCATGGACGGTGGTCACTCTGCCACAGGCTTCAGCTTTACGCCTATGGACCGTGTCCATGGACAGCCGGGCTGCGGTGCACCACGCTCTACCTTCTGCCGCCACGTGATGGCCCTTCCGTAGCGCAAGCACAGGGAGGAAGCCCGGGGCGCCTATAAAAGAAGGAGGAGCAGCACCGTAGCAAGGGATCGCATTCTCATTCCAGCATAGCCACTTACGCGCAAGGAGAAGAAGACCACCGCTTCCCCTCCTTGTGTACACCATTGCCAAAAGAGAGCTCTCGGCAAGCTCATTGTACTGTAACCTCTACAAGCAGTGCAATACAGACAAGCAGGAGTAGCGGTGTTACCTCCACACGAGGGCCGTGAACCTGGGTACGGGCTGGTGTTCATCTCTGTCGTGATGTCCCTCCACTTGCTCGACGAGCACCGTCGCCGTGCAGGTTGAGGGTTGTTTGACCAACGTGTTCAGCCCCTTACACAAACTCTCTTCATGAGCTTGACTATCCCTGTTTCGTGGGAGTCATTCTCCGACAATTGGCGCGCCAGGTAGGGGGCTGAGGCGCGTCTTCAACCTTCACCGACCTCTGCACCATGGCGGACACTCGCGCAGCTCGCGCCACCCGGCGGGCGTCAGGCAGGGCCACCACCGAGCCCGCTGCCAACACCGCCAACCCTCGCGGCCGTCCCCATGCCAGCCGCGCCACGGGGCGCAACACCGCTGAACCGCGTGTGTCGTGGGTTTGTCACGTCAGGTGTCATAGATGACTTCGTAGGTGTGGGATTACGCGAGTCAAGCATCTCCGAGCTTGGGATCGCAGGAACAAAGATCAACACAGATTTACCCAGGTTCGGCCCCCTCAATGTGAGGTAAAAGACCTACTTCCTGCCTACCCTAGATTGGTATTGATATGATAATCGAGGTGTTACAATGGAGGCGATCCGATCTGGTACTCGCCGTATGAGCTAGGGTTTGGGGCTTGATAGCTTGACCCGCTCTAAGTCCTGCGAGTCCTCTTTATATACACAGAGGCTCGCTAGGTTACAAAAGGAAACTTCCCCATAAGGAATACATCCACAGAGGCCTACTCGGAGACTACTTGGTCTTCACGTCCTCCGGGATTTGTCTTCTAGATCTTTCTCCTTATGGCGGTTCAATATTGGGCTTGTTCCCAAGTGGGCCTTCATCCGTGCGAGTAAGTTAAGTCGCACTGGGCCGCGGGTTAATCCAGAAAGTATTCCCCCGACATTAGCCCCCAAGATTGGTTAGGACTTTACGGTGAGAATCTTCTGGCCTCTTGAAATGGTCTCTGAGCCGCACTGTAAACGTTCTGACCAATCTCCTGACTCATGCGATTCAGAGCTGTGACTCATCTGCGACTCATCTCTTCTTCTGGAAATATTCTGTTTCCTTTAATTGCGGACCGTTACTCTTTTTGCGGGCGCAAATTGTGCCGTTGGTTGCGAGCACAGATAATGCCGTTAGTTGCGGGCCCCTTCAGTTATAAGCTGCGGCCACCTAGGTCATTATCCATTTGCCCTTGCAATCTTCTCATCCCTAGCCGCGCCGTCTTCTTCCTCGACCCGAGCCTAGTTCCCCAATTCAATCTCCCCCTCGCAATGGCGCCCAAGGCGAAGCCATCTGACAATAGGCGCCAGATCTCCTGCAACTGGGAAGGATCCTGGGTAACAGAGGAAACTCTTGCGGATCTGGCCGAGGCTGGCTTCTTGCCGCCGAAGGGGACGGCGTCTGGCGGGCGCCAGGCGATGAAATCGAGCCGCGCCCCAAGCCCAACGAGCTGGTGATGTTCGTGGAGCACGTGGAGCGTGGATTCACGCCGCCAGGTTCTCCCTTCTTCCGCAATTTGCTGCAACGCCTAGGCCTCCGTCTTCACGACATCGGGCCCAACTCAATGCTCCAGGTGAGCAATTTTCACGTGCTGTGCGAGGATTACTTGGCATAGCCCCCAACATCGATCTGTGGCTGGCCTCTTTCACCTGCAACAGCCAACTTGTCTCCAAGGGTGGCGCCTACGTTCAGGTCGGCGCCATCTCTCTTCAGCGCCATAGGAATTCTTGCCTTCCCAAGCTAGCCCTGGCGAATCGACCCAGGGCTTGGCAAAAATCTTTCTTTATTGCCAAGATACTTCACCGGAGGGCGAAACTCGCCTTCCCTCCTGGTCTAACACCCTCTTCGTGCCTACCGAGGCACTGAAATCAAAACCCCGACTCGTCCATGTCCTTCATCAATGAGTCGCTGATCAAAGTCCGCGCCTTAATAGGTCATGGTCTTACTGGCCTTGATCTTCTCTCTTGCTGGACCAAATGGCGCATTCAGCCCGTGAGTCCACGACAGCGATCCTTCCTTGAGTGCACAGGCACCTCTGCTGACGTTGATCGTATCAAGGCTTCGGACTGGAGGCCTGAGGATTGGGTGGAATTTGTCACCCGCGTGACTGAGGAGAAGGACATCTCCTTCGATAAGGTGGGGCTTGCCCCTTTCAGTGTTAACAACAAGCCTTTTGAGGTAACTCCTCTTCTCTGTCTTTTCGCCTTCGTAGTTGAGTCGCATTCCTTTTCTTAATACTGCAACTTATATCTTCCTGATCCAGGCTGATGAGAACTACTGGTCGCTGCCTGCGACCGTCGCCGGCACTGCTGCTCCCAAGCGTGCCGCACGAAAGAAGTTGCTGCCCACTCTAGAGGGCAGCGAGACTGCTGATATCCCTTCTGTTGCCTCTGCGGCCTCAGATGATGAAGAGACGAACTGGACGAGGACGAGAGTCCAGTGCCAGCCGCGAGTTCTGTTGCCGCGGCTGAACCAACTCCCCGTAGAGCCTCCAAGAGGCTATCTCGTGAAGAACCAGAGGTTGATGCTCTGGAAAACCCCGGCCACGAAGCGTCGCAAACCTGCTACGGGCGCGATCTCCTTCGTTGCCAGGCGTGCTTTCAAAGCCACCGCCTCTGCTGAAGAAGACATGGGTCCCCACTCTGGTAATTTCTGCTGTCTTGTCATCTTGAATGCTTATTCTTTTTCCTCTACTGACACGTAAAACTTTACTCGTAGATTCTGGGACCCAAGGCCTGTCCTCACCATCAAGTGGTGAACTTATGGCCTTTGTGAAGATGGCTCCAGAGTTAGTAACTTTTCCCTGTGCTTTCAATACTTTTATTCTGGCTTATGTTCTTCTTCTTCACACAATGCCCTTGCTTTTTTCAGAAGTGCGGCTGAACCCGCGACTGAGCCTGGAGCCGCGGTTGAGCCGCATTTATCACCTGCGGCTCATACCGCCATGGTAGAGGGCGTGGCCACCACTGATGACCTGGCCACGGTCCCTGTTCTTGACACAGCCACCCAAGAGGTGGCTCTGGAGGATAGAACGGATCCCCTTATGATCCAGGACGTGGAGAAGGTCAACCCCTCCTCCATAGATGTAATGGCCAAGGATGCTGATACGCCAGTGGTTGAGTCGCCAGCGGCGGACAATCTGCGGTCGCCAATTCTACATGCTGAGGTTGCTTCTTCCTCCTCCACAAGCCGCGCTGAGAAACTGTCAGAGGCTATCATTGCCTCAAATGACAAGCAAGCCATGGAGCTCCGCAAGGCACTATCTGACCTGTCTGCGGCTTATAAGGTAAACTTCTATCTCCAGTTATCTGTCTCTAGCCCCCAAGGATCAAGTTTCTTCTTTGACTGTAAAGGGAGACTTGATGCTTCTCTTTTAGCTGTTGATATATACTTACTAACTGATGTTCCCTTCATAGGAGGAACTAAGCTCCATAACAGCTGCCAAAATTGCCTTGGAAAAGCAGCTGGGGGATACTCCCTCTGAACTGGAGAGGCTACGCGAGCTCCTTGGCCAGCGTGACGCTGAGCTAAAGAAGAGGGAAACCAGGATGGGCGAGCTATCTGATGAAAGCTTCAAGTTATCTGAGCAAGCCAAAAATACCGAGCTGCGCTTAAAACTGTTGAAGAGAATTCCAGAGAGGGTCCAGCAGCTGGAGCTCCAAGTCAGTGCTCAGAAAGACGCCATTGCTGATGTCAATGAGGACGCAAGGCTTAAGGCTGTTTCCATTGGCGAGCTTGAGAAAAAGTTGAAGAAAGTTTCTGATGCCCATAACCTTGTCCACGCCAAAGTGTGCATCATGACTCAAGAGTTAACTGGTATGTATTGCGACTTATATCTGCATCTTTTTCTCTACTATCTTTGCCTGTGGTTGTAGAGCTGACGGAGACATGCCTTGATGTAGGTGAAGATGCCAAGGAGCAGCGCGGCAGTACTCAAGAACAGCTGGAGTATATCCGCGATTTTTCGCGAAGAACTTGTGACGCCATGAAATCACTGTCTAAGTGCCTGCTGCCGACCAAGCCAGTCCCCGGTGATTCTGAAGGGCTGCTGAAAAGACTGCTTAGGGCGCCTCAGTTCTTTTTGGACTGGAAGGAGTCCTCAGCTCGCACCGGCGCGGCTCATGTTCTTGCTTTGGCCAAGACGTACTATCCTTCTTTTGATGCTGCCAAGGTTGCAAAAGGTAGGCCCTCGAAGAAGGTGGATGGCACCGAACTGACGGCCTCAGAATATGCGACGACTTGGAAGGATATGCGCGGCCATGCGACTGAACTGGTGGAGGGGATTGATCTTGCGACCTATATGGGCAAGTATAACGCAGATGGAAGCAGATGGGAGAAGTTACCCGCTCCGTCATCCAGCGCGGTGATTCCGCAGGAAAGAACCCCTCTCCAGGCGTATCCAGCTCTGCAGCCCCCAAGCCCGCGACTGAAGAGCCCTCCAGCGAGCCTGCGATTGCTCCTTCTGGCAAGCTTGGTAAGCCGCCTGTTCCTCCTTCCCACCGGCCAAAAGCTGCGCACAAGTGAAGAAGAGAAAACAATGGTTTGATATCTTGGCCCTTAGCGGTCTGTAATAATTGTTAGAATTTATGTGTCATAAGACAATATTATGGTTTGCTTAAGTACTCTTGGCAGTACATGTTTCGACCAATAGGCTGGTCCTTATGATTTGTCTCGGTTTTTCCTCACTTAGGCCCTTGCGCGGCTCAGTATTTCCCAGGTAAAAAGTGCGTGTTCAGGGTCGAGAGCGGCCATGATAGGCAATCAAACTCGATTGACGCCGCACCCCCAGTACTTTGGCCGCATAGTGCAAGTCGCATCCAAGAGAGGTTGAGTATAATCACGATAAATGCCACTTGTTTGGCGATCCCAAGGAATAGGCCGCGCTAAAAAGCTGCCGCACCCCCAAGGGACCAATGATTAAAAAATAAAAGACTCACAGCTCAATTGGTAGTTTGAGATGCTTTATTTCAGAATCATTATATGATACATAGGGTCGGTCGCGCCTAGGTGGCGACCAGAAGTGATGCTTGGGTCGGTTGCGCCTAGGTGGCAACCAGAGATGTTACATGGGTCGGTCGCGCCTGAGTGGCGACCAGAATTGGGTCGGTTGCGCCTAGGTGGCAACCAGAGATGTTACATGGGTCGGTCGCGCCTGAGTGGCGACCAGAATTGGGTCGGTTGCGCCTAGGTGGCAACCAGAATGTTACATGGGTCGGTCGCGCCTGAGTGGCGACCAGAATTGGGTCGGTTGCGCCTAGGTGGCAACCAGAATTGGGTCGATCGCGCCTAGGTGGCGATCAGAAGTGTCATATTGGGTCGGTCGCGCCTGAGTGGCGACCAGAATTGAAATTTTTAGCCCTGAGTGGCCAGCTTGATGATGTAAACTCTTAATAATTTTGCTGCGGCTGCTGATGGCAACTCGCGACGCTTGGGATGTGTCCTTATTGGCAATGGCTCGTAGCCTTTGACTTCCTTGCCTCCCTTGCGGCTGTAATCTGAAGTCGCAAGTCAGGCAGGTGCCTCTTGGCCTTCACGATGTCATCAAAATTCTCCTGCGACTCGTGCATGGTCGCGCTCTCTGCGATGCAAGCTGCTCTGGCTATGGCCTTGTCGCCTTCTTCACATTCTTGAGCTATTCTTTTGTCGCCATTGATGGTGATGACACCTCTAGGGCCTGGTATTTTGAGCTTTAGGTACACATAGCACGGCCTAGCCATAAACTTTGCGAATGCTTCTCTGCCAAACAGCGCATGATATGGGCTCTGGAAATCTACAACCTCGAACCAAATGTACTCGCTCCTGAAGTTGCTTTGTGTCCCAAAGGCGACCTCCAAGTTAACTCGCCCCAATGGCTGAGCTGATATGCCTGGCACGACACCATGAAACGTTGTTCTTGATGGGTGTAGCTGCTTTTCTTGAAGGTTCATTCTTTTGAAGGTTTCATAGTATAATATGTTGATACTGCTGCCTCCATCCATCAGTACTTTGCTCAACTTGTACCCTGCGACTTGAGGGGCAACCACCAGCGCGAGTTTTCCCTCTTCATTTATTTCTCCTGGGTGATCCTCGCGGCTCCAAATTACTGGTTGTTCGGACCACTTTAGCCATTGTGGGACGGCTGGTACTATGGCGTTAACAGCCTGATTGCGTCGTCGCAGTTTTGTTCCCTCCTTGAAGTATTCACCACAATGGTATGATACTGACCCAACTGTTTTGGGAACTGTGGCTGATCTGGCTGCGGATTTGGGACGGCGTTGTTGCTGTTGTTGCCTCCGCCATGTTTACCTTCCTCGTTGTTTTGATGATTGAAGTTTGTGTTGAGTGGCTGTCCATCCTTCCACTTTTTGTAATGATAACACTGTGCCTTCGTGTGGTTGGGTGGTTTCCCATCTTTTCCTATATGGATGTCGCAGGGGCGGTTGAAAACCTCTTCCAAATTAACTGGATGAAAATTCCTTCCTCTGCTGCTGCTTTGTTTGTAACGAGTATTCGTATTTGCGACTAACCCTGATTTCCTTCCTCGTTTTTGCGCTTGTTATAACTCGCATTGGCATTGCTAGCTTGCTGTTGTTGAGGCTTGCTACTGGCCTTTTTCCCTTGCCAGTGCTTTCCTCTTCCTCCCATCAGATGCGTCCCTGGTTTTATCCGAGCTAGCATACTTGTTGGCCGCCGCCATTACCTCGCTTAGGCTCTTGACTTTATCCTTCATGCGACCTAGTTTGTGGACTAGCGGCTCAAATTTGCAATTTTTCTCCATGACAAGGACTGCTGAACTGGGTGGTATATTGTCTGAGGAATGTATGATCTCTGCGACCCTTCTCATCCAGTGGCGACTTGACTCGCCTTCCTTCTGTACACAACGCTCTAGGTCCTCTATGCTGCAGAGTCGCTTGCATGTTCCTTGGAAATTCTTGATAAAAGCTTCCTTCATCTCATCCCAAGAGTTTATTGAATTTGGTGGCAAATTTTGTAGCCATATGTGGGCTGCGCCTTCTAACATCATGTTTAGGTAACGTGCGCAGATCTCTTCGGATGCATTTAGGATGCTCATGCCCATCTCGTAATTGTTGAGCCAAGTAACAGGGTCCATGCTGGCGTTGTAGTTGGCGACCTTGCGAGGTCCTTTGAAATCTGCAGGAAACGGTTCAGACCTGATTCTTTCGTGAAACAGACTGGGCCTTTGAGTCGCGACGATAGGTTGGACGAAGCTGGCCTTCCTATTGGGTTGGCCGCCGGCGCGGCTGCACAATCTCTATGGTTGAACTTGCTGAGGTTGATTTTGAGCCGCAGGTTGATCTTCCCTTTGTCGCCTAGCCGAGCTTGAGGTCGCAACGTGTGGCGACTCCGCGTGGATGCTTCTCTCCGCCGTTGCTCTGCTATTGTAAGGGGTGGAGTGCAGCCGTCCTGCGTGTTCGGACATATTCGCCTGCTGTATTACTGCTGTGCTCAGCATCTCAATGGCACGCCGTGCCTCTCTGTCCATTGGCGTGTTTCCTGCTGGCGCTAATCTGGCCAAGATGTTTGTGGCTGCAAAGAGATTCTCCACTGGGCTAACATAATGCCCTTGCGGCGTGTGGAACCTTTGAGGCTGCTGTGGCGACTGCTGAACAAAGGTTGGCTGCGTCAGGCGGGGGCATCATGGCCCTGTTGTTAGCCGTACTATGGCCCTTGATCCAGGTATCTCTGCTACTCTTGGTGCTGCGAAAGATGGAACCGCTGGTACGATTGATGGTACGCGATTGCTTGAACCGCGGGCAGCTAACGGGGCCACGGACCGCATAACCATGGCAGATGGTGCCATGCGTGCGGGTACGCGACTGAGGTTGTGCGACCCCTGACCATGCGACCGGGTGCGTCGTGTTGGTGGCGACTGATGGGACCGCAATTGCTGGTTCATGGTGGGTGATTGGAACAGCTCCATAGGGTTTACTGTTCCTGGCTGCAGGCGACTCGCGTGCGTCTATGTGGCAAGGTGGCCTGTATTCCTTGCAGAGAATTGGTTTCCTCGATGAGTCGCAGTTCCTGTTGGAGGCGCTGTTCCTCACGCGCCAGCCTGGCTCTCTCATCTGCGATTCTCTGGACTCATCATATAGCCCGATCCTGGTAGCCTCCAATTCTGTCACCCTAGCAGCCGCGTTAACCGCAGATATTGGTGTAAACAACACGCTTCCCTGTGGCGGCGTGACCGCTGCGCTGGGGGTTACCCTTGCCCTGATTCCGCAGGCGCGACTCCAGGTGGAGTTTCTCTGTTTGCGACTCCTGAGGCCGCGACTCCTGGCGTCATCGCAGCGGATGCCGCGACTCCTGATGCTCTAGCGCGGCTTGTTCTGCTGCTTCCGGCGGTGTGGGGGCTAAGCTGCCTGGTGGCATGCCCAGCCCTTCGTCTGCTTCTGTGGTCCTGTAGACCCCTTCCACGTGCCGATCTTCTACAGAGGGCGAGCCACTGTCCACAGGGCCTCCGCATAGCCTTTCCTCAAGGACATACTCAATGGATTGGCCTTCTTCGTCTTCGAGAGGCAGCGACTCGTGGTTGATAGATCCTTCTTCTTGGTCCACTGTTACCGCGACTCCTTCTTCTGAGTCGCCATGCTGCGATGGATCCTCTGACTCGCCGCCAATGAAGCCGACGAAGACGTTGATGGATCCAAAGGGGATGACGTGGCCGGTCTCCAAGTAATCTGCTTCCGGCCCCCAGCTTGAATCGTCGATGAGGGGTGTGCCATTGACCGTGATGATACGGCCAACAACAAGATCTTCAGCTCCCTTCATGGATCCTGCGCGGAACGTGACGCTCTTGACCGCAGGCCCCACGGTGGGCGCCAACTGTCGTGGGTTTGTCACGTCAGGTGTCATAGATGACTTCGTAGGTGTGGGATTACGCGAGTCAAGCATCTCCGAGCTTGGGATCGCAGGAACAAAGATCAACACAGATTTACCCAGGTTCGGCCCCCTCAATGTGAGGTAAAAGACCTACTTCCTGCCTACCCTAGATTGGTATTGATATGATAATCGAGGTGTTACAATGGAGGCGATCCGATCTGGTACTCGCCGTATGAGCTAGGGTTTGGGGCTTGATAGCTTGACCCGCTCTAAGTCCTGCGAGTCCTCTTTATATACACAGAGGCTCGCTAGGTTACAAAAGGAAACTTCCCCATAAGGAATACATCCACAGAGGCCTACTCGGAGACTACTTGGTCTTCACGTCCTCCGGGATTTGTCTTCTAGATCTTTCTCCTTATGGCGGTTCAATATTGGGCTTGTTCCCAAGTGGGCCTTCATCCGTGCGAGTAAGTTAAGTCGCACTGGGCCGCGGGTTAATCCAGAAAGTATCCCCCGACAGCGTGTGGAGCACCCTGGACGACGACGGCCACCACGACGACCGCTTCGACGAAGACGTCGACCACGGGCACGGCGAGGACGCTGAGTCCTCGCATCCGTCCCAGCGCCACAGCGCCTCCACTCTTGGGCGTCCAGCGCCCAGCCCAAACACCGCGCTACTCATGGCCGCGGAGCTCTTCCGCTACCGCCCCACAGCTGAGGCGCATGACAACTGGCTCGGCCCCTCCAGCACCTCGTCGACATCGCGGCGGCACCGCGCAGCTCCGGCGGCGTCGCGCTCTCTGGTGCACCACAACTCCGGACGCGCAGGAACCACGGCTGGCGCACCTCCGCCGCCGCCTCCGCCAGGTCCGCCTCCAGCTGCGGCGCACAAGGCCGCGTCCCACGCGTCTTCGCCGCGCGATTTGCCAAATCGTGCAGCGAACACCCCCAGACGCGCGGGTGGAAATGGAGCGCCAGAAGGACCTCCAGAGGCGCATCGTCGAGGAAATTGGCCAAGCAGGGCGACAGAACCGCCGTGCTCTTCAGGGTGGCATCGCCTCGTACGCCACAGGATGCGTGGCCTTCACCCGCAACCTGCGTCGCGTCGTCTGGCCACAGAAGTTCAGGCCTGACCTACCCAAGGGCTACGACGGCACGAACAACCCCATCGAGTTCTTGCAGCTTCTACACCACCTCCATCCAAGCTGCGGGGGGAGACGACAAGGTCATGGCCAACTGGTTCTCCCACGCTCTCAAGGATTCCGCCTTGTCGTGGCTCCTGAACCTTCCCGAGGATTCCATTGACTCGTGGGAGGAGCTCTGCCAGCAGTTCGTTGCGAACTTCAAGGGCACGTACGAGCGCGCCCACCTACAACGACCTGCGGGCCATGCGCCAGAAAGCCTGGCGAGACCCTCCGCAGGTACATCCAGCGCTTCAGCCAAGTCCGCAACAAAATCCCGAACATCCCGGACTCGCACGTCATCGCGGCCTTCAGAGAGGGCGTCACCAACCACAGGATGCTCGAGAAGCTCGGCATCCATGATACCCTCCCTCCGTGGTGAAGCTCTTCGACATCGCAGACAAATGCACAAGGCAGAAGAAGGGCTCCTCTTCGTCAAGGTGGGATCGACAGACGACCCTGTCGAGGGATCCAAGACCCAGAAGAGGCGTGACGAGATAAAGCGCAAGCCTACCGCAGTCCTGGCAGCTGAACCCACGCCAAGCATGTTCGCGAGGACTCCCAGAGGTGGCGAGAAAAGGTGGACAACCGCCCGTTCTGCATCTACCACAACAGGCGCGGCCATGCGACGGAGAACTGCTATGACCTCAAGCAGCTGAGCAAGAAGCGAGAGCAAGAAGAAGGCAGCGGTGGCCGCGGCAGAGGCCGTGGTTACCGCAAAGGTGGACGCAAGGGCAACTTCCAGGGCCCCAGGAACTCAGGCGAATGCCGCCGAGAAAAACAACAATCTTCCCGACGAAGAGCCTGGAGGCTACCAGGCCCCTAAGGGTGCCATGGCATGCATCCTCGGCGGATCCCAGGGCCCAAGTCGAACAACCAGTTCAAGCAGTTCGCTCGCGAGCTCAACGCAGCGCTTCCCGGGTCGAGACGTCCCGCCCCCTCAAGTGGTCCCAGTACACCATCGCCTTCGACGCCAAAGATCACCCCAATCTACCAAGACTGTGGGCACCCTCCCGTTGGTGTGCACCCCCACCATCAACAACATCGCCGTCGCAAGACGCTCATTGATGGGGGTGCAGGCCTGAACGTCATCTCTGTCGAGACCTTCGAGACGCTTCAAGTGCGTCCCCCCCGAGGAAGGCCGCATGCTGATCAGAGACATTCACAGGAGAGTGTGGCCACCATTCCTGCACGCACCCTGGCAGGCAAGGTCTTCAGGAGCGGTTTCTACTGCCCCAAGTGCTTCAAGACGCCACCACCATCGTCCATCTTGCGATTGCGTGCCAATTCCACGCCAAGCAAGTCCATCAGCCTGCACTGGGACTCCAAACCATCCCGCTCTCGTGGCCTTTCGCGGTCTGGGGGCTAGACATCTTGGATCCTTCCCGAGATCACAAGGGGGCTACCGTTTCCTCTTCGTGGCAGTTGTCGGGGGAATAATATCCCGCGACTTATTCAAGGAAAGCGCGACTTATTCACAGTCGCACCACTATTGGGCTTGCACAAATATGGGCCGACTCAAGATCATGAGGAAGGATCCAGAAGCTCGAAGATAACTTGACTTGGAAGACAAGACATATGATTAGTCTCCAAGTAGGACTCCGGCTCATACTTTCCTGAGAGAGAAGTTTCCTTGTAACCTTGCGAGCCACCGTCTTTATAAGGTGGACTCCAAGGACCTAGAACCCGAAGCAATCCAAGCTAAAAAAGCTCTCATACATCCCGAGAGGCGACTCAACACATCGATCGCCAACCCCTTGTAACACCCATAATTCATATCAATACCAATCTAGGATAGGCAGGACGTAGGTCTTTACCTCGCATCGAGGGGCCGAACCTGGGTAAAAAACATTGTCTCTCGTGCCCTGCGATCTTTAGCTCGGAGACGCTCGATCGCTTAATCCCCAACTCTATGAAGTCATCTCCATGACATCTGCGTGACAATTCCACGACAGTTGGCGCCCACCGTGGGCCTGCGGTCAAGAGCGTCACGTTCCGCACTGGATCTGTGATAGGGACGGAGGATCTCATCGTCGATCAACCTCGGCGACTTCAACAACATCGGCGACTTTATCGCCGCGCCGATTCAAGCGACTCAGTGGTATCAAGATCTACATCAAGACTGCAGGACAGCAGCAACGTCCGTGTTGCGGACGTCGCCGGAGGCGACTCGGAACTCATCTCGACGATCCCTTCGGTGGAAAGATGCGCAATCGAGTTTCCTAGCAGCTGTCCGAAGGGCATCGAATTCCGACGGTTAGATCTCCGTCGGCGACTCAAACACTGAAACCCCGTCGAAAGCGACGGAACTCCGCGCGACTTCGGGATAATAATCGAGGTCGACTCGGACATGAATTCGAAGATCCCTCCGGTGGAGACCTGCGAAATACAATTCTGAAGCCCCCAAGAAATTTGAGGAAATTCCAACGGTTAGATCTCCGTCGGCGACTCAAGCACCACAGTAAGTTTTGTGTTCATGCGAGTTCGCGAACCAAAAAAAAAGCATCAAATCGGCAAGACGTAGTTCTAGTCCGAATCAAACTCAATGAGGAGTCCAAGCATGGCAGCGGCAGCCGTAACTTTCCAAGAATCAAGAGTTAAGATACCCATGATCAAGATCCAGCTGACACGCACGTGCAAATTCAGGGGAGGAAAAAGGAAAAAGAAAAGAAAGGCATTACTCACAAATCAGACAAGTTGTGTCCGACTTGAAGTATTACTTGATCCTGTACGCAAGATGGAAGGTGTACGTGCGACTCAAGACTTGACTCGCACGTGGACTAAAAAGGCTGATTCAAGAATCAAACAAAGAAAGCTCACGTGCCAAGAAGAAAAAAGGAATGTCAAACATACTACTTTGACTCGCACACTGTGGGGACCCAGACTAGCTGTCCGAAATACCGATTATGCTTAACACAACGATCCCGTGATCAGTCTTCGTTGCACATAATCCGAATTGGATACCAAAGTTACATCCATTGCAGTACCGAATAGAAAGTCTTACATAATGGTCATTTAGACCAAGTTCTTACATAGGTGCTTCATGGGCCAAACCAAATATATCAGCGGAAGCTACGGCGTAATCGACATCATATTCTAACGATGACGACCCGACAGGCAGCTGATTGTGGAATCCTTAGTTGGCGTAGAAGTCGCCATATTCCTGCTCTGCGTAGTTTTCCTCCTCGTAGTCTGGCTAGGACAATAGCCAGGACGAAACCAATATGAGTATATTTGAATGTACTCGCAACTATCCCAAACATGGGTATTGCACCATTTTATTTTAGTGACAACTTTTTTTTAAACATCTCTATATCTTTATTTGAAAAGGTAAGAAGAGCTTTATAACTATCTTTAAAGAAGTCACCTTTTTCATCTGTTTTTCCAAACTTCTCTCTTTCCCGACCATAGCCCGTCATGGTCCACTTCCTTCCCACCACCTCATACCGATCCGTTGGTATAGGTGTAGGAACATTCTCCACTCCATTTTTCTTTAAAAAACTCAAAGCCTTTTTAAAACTTGCACAAGGTCTTAGGGACAGTCTCCCAATGTCCATATCCGAGGACTCGGCTATTCGCATAGTTTTAACACTCTGCAGAGGTAGCACGCTTTTAAACCCACATCCATCCGGCAACTCATCGTGTCTGCCAGTCTCGCCATACCAGTTGTATGTGAAGTAAGTCGCCGGCCATTGCCATCTTATTAGCTCATGCTAGTATAGGATCCTTCCCATATGACACTTTCCATCGACACCCAGTCCGGTTTCCCGTCAGAAACCCTAAGTGTGAGGACTCATAGTGTTTGTCCGGCGGTTTATGGTGGAACCTTCTATCCTCCCCACCAACTTGTGTGAGGACCCGGGTCAGGGGTAGATCCTCGGACCATCCCTCTCATGCAAACGGAGTCATCTCCGTCGATGAGGTATCCCATACTAATAAGAGCAAACTACATGACTACGCCTTTTCCCATATGTGGTAAATGTGGTCGCACAGGGTAGGATTGGTTTCCAATACTAGACACTGTGCATTTTCACAAACATCACCATTTTTCCCACCTTTCCAACACAGCACCGACATCTCGTCGTTCCA
>CAMZMU010000067.1:23983316-24407084 GCA_947311845.1 Poa pratensis
GTCCAGTGCCAGCCGCGAGTTCTGTTGCGCGGGCTGAACCAAACTCCCGTAGAGCCTCCAAGAGGCTATCTCGTGAAGAGAACAGAGGTTGATGCTCGGAAAAACCCCGAGGCCACGAAGCGTCGCAAACTGTTACGGGCGCGATCTCCTTTCGTTTGCCAAGCGTGCTTTCAAAGCTACCCTCTGCTGAAGAAGACATGGGTCCCACTTGGTAATTTCTGCAGTCTTGTCATCTTGAATGCTTATTCTTTTTCCTCTACTGACACGTAAACTTGTACTCGTAGATTCTGGAACCCAAGGCCTGTCCTCACCATCAAGTGGTGAAAATTATGGCCTTTGTGAAGATGGCTCTAGATGTTAGTAACTTTTCCCTGTGCTTTCAATACTTTTATTCTGGCTTATGTTCTTCTTCTTCACACAATGCCCTTTGCTTTTTTCAGAAGTGCGGCTGAACCCGCGATGAGCCTGGAGCCGCGGTTGAGCCGCATTTATCACCTGCGGCCATACCGCCATGGTAGAGGTCGTGGCCACCACTGATGACCTGGCCACGGTCCCTGTTCTTGACACAGCCACCCAAGAGGTGGCTCTGGAGGATAGAACGGATCCCCTTATGATCCAGGACGTGGAGAAGGTCAACCCTCCTCCATAGATGTAATGGCCAAGGATGCTGATACGCCAGTGGTTGAGTCGCCAGCGGCGGACAATCTGCGGTCGCCAATTCTACATGCTGTGGTTGCTTCTTCCTCCTCCACAAGCCGCGCTGAGAAACTGTCAGAGGCTATCATTGCCTCAAATGACAAGCAAGCCATGGAGCTCCGCAAGGCACTATCTGACCTGTCTGCGGCTTATAGGTAAACTTCTATCTCCAGTTATCTGTCTCTAGCCCCCAAGGATCAAGTTTCTTCTTTGACTGTAAAGGGAGACTTGATGCTTCTTTTTTAGCTGTTGATATACTTACTGACTGATGTTCCCTTCATAGGAGGAACTAAGCTCCATAACAGCTGCCAAAATTGGCTTGGAAAAGCAGCTGGGGATACTCCCTCTGAACTGGAGAGGCTACGCGAGCTCCTTGGCCAGCGTGACGCTGAGCTAAAGAAGAGGAGACCAGGATGGGCGAGCTATCTGATGAAAGCTTCAAGTTTTCTGAGCAAGCCAAAAATACCGAGCTGCGACTTAAAACTGTTGAAGAGAAATTTCATGAGAGGGTCCAGCAGCGGAGCTCCAAGTCAGTGCTCAGAAAGATGCCATTGCTGATGTCAATGAGGACGCAAGGCTTAAGGCTGTTTCCATTGGTGAGCTTGAGAAAAAGTTGAAGAAAGTTTCTGATGCCCATAACCTTGTCCACGCCAAAGTGTGCATCATGACTCAAGAGTTAACTGGTATGTATTGCGACTTATATATGCATCTTTTTTCTCTACTATCTTTGCATGTGAGTTGTAGAGCTGACGGAGACATGCCTTGATGTAGGTGAAGATGCCAAGGAGCAGCGCGGCAGTACTCAAGAACAGCTGGAGTATATCCGCGATTTTTCGCGAAGAACTTGTGACGCCATGAAATCACTGTCTAAGTGCCTACTGCCGACCAAGCCAGTCCCCGGTGATTCTGAAGGGCTGCTGAAAAGACTGCTTAGGGCGCCTCAGTTCTTTTTGGACTGGAAGGAGTCCTCAGCTCGCACCGGCGCGGCTCATGTTCTTGCTTTGGCCAAGACGTACTATCCTTCTTTTGATGCTGCCAAGGTTGCCAAAGGTAGGCCCTCGAAGAAGGTGGATGGCACCGAACTGACGGCCTCAGAATATGCGACGACTTGGAAGGATATGCGCGGCCATGCGACTGAACTGGTGGAGGGGATTGATCTTGCGACCTATATGGGCAAGTATAACGCAGATGGAAGCAGATGGGAGAAGTTGCCCGCTCCGTCGTCCAGCCGGTGATTCCGCAGGACAAGAACCCCTCTCCAGGCGTATCCAGCTATGCAGCCCCAAGCCCGCGACTGAAGGCCCTCCAGCGAGCCTGCGATTGCTCCTTCTGGCAAGCTTGGTAAGCCGCCTGTTCCTCCTTCCCACCGGCCAAAAGCTGCGCACAAGTGAAGAAGAGAAAACAATGGTTTGATAATCTTGGCCCTTAGCGGTCTGTAATAATTGTTAGAATTTATGTGTCATAAGACAATATTATGTTTTGCTTAAGTACTCTTGGCAGTACATGATTCGACCAATAGGCTGGTCCTTATGATTTGTCTCGGTTTTTCCTCACTTAGGCCCTTGTGCGGCTCAGTATTTCCCAGGTAAAAAGTGGTGTGTTCAGGGTCGAGAGCGGCCATGATAGGCAATCAAACTCGATTGACGCCGCACCCCTAGTACTTTGGCCGCATAGTGCAAGTCGCATCCAAGAGAGGTTGAGTATAATCACGATAAATACCACTTGTTTGGCGATCCCAGGAATAGGCCGCGCTAAAAAGCTGCCGCACCCCAAGGGACCAATGATTAAAAAATAAAAGACTCACAGCTCAATTGGTAGTTTGAAATGCTTTATTTCAATCATTATATGATACATAGGGTCGGTCGCGCCTAGGTGGCGACCAGAAGTGATGCTTGGGTCGGTTGCGCCTAGGTGGCAACCAGAGATGTTACATGGGTCGGTCGCGCCAGAGTGGCGACCAGAATTGGGTCGGTTGCGCCTAGGTGGCAACCAGAGATGTTACATGGGTCGGTCGCGCCTGAGTGGCGACCAGAATTGGGTCGGTTGCGCCTAGGTGGCAACCAGAATTGTTACATGGGTCGGTCGCGCCTGAGTGGCGACCAGAATTGGGTCGGTTGCGCCTAGGTGGCAACCAGAATTGGGTCGATCGCGCCTAGGTGGCGATCAGAAGTGTCATATTGGGTCGGTCGCGCCTGAGTGGCGACCAGAATTGAATTTTTAGCCCTGAGTGGCCAGCTTGATGATGTAAACTCTTAATAATTTTGCTGCGGCTGCTGATGGCAACTCGCGACGCTTGGGATGTGTCCTTATTGGCAATGGCTCGTAGCCTTTGACTCCTTGCCTCCTTGCGGCTGTAATCTGAAGTCGCAAGTCAGGCAGGTGCCTCTTGGCCTTCACGATGTCATCAAAATTCTCCTGCGACTCGTGCATGGTCGCGCTCTCTGCGATGCAAGCTGCTCTGGCTATGGCCTTGTCGCCTTCTTCACACTCTTGAGCTATTTTTGTCGCCATTGATGGTGATGACACCTCTAGGGCCTGGTATTTTGAGCTTTAGGTACACATAGCACGGCCTAGCCATAAATTTTGCGAATGCTTCTCTCCAAACAGGCATGATATGGGCTCTGGAAATCTACAACCTCGAACCAAATGTATTCGCTCCTAAAGTTGCTTTGTGTCCCAAAGGCGACTTCCAAGTTAACTCGCCCAATGGCTGGGCTGATATGCCTGGCACGACACCATGAAACGTTGTTCTTGATGGGTGTAGCTGCTTTTCTTGAAGGTTCATTCTTTTGAAGGTTTCATAGTATAATATGTTGATACTGCTGCCTCCATCCATCAGTACTTTGCTCAACTTGTACCCTGCGACTTGAGGGGCAACCACCAGCGCGAGTTTTCCCTCTTCATTTATTTCTCCTGGGTGATCCTCGCGGCTCCAAATTACTGGTTGTTCGGACCACTTTAGCCATTGTGGGACTGCTGGTACTATGGCGTTAACAGCCTGATTGCGTCGTCGCAGTTTTTGTTCCCTCCTTGAAGTATTCACCACAATGGTATGATACTGACCCAACTATTTTGGGAACTGTGGCTGATCTGGCTGCGGATTTGGACGGTGTTGTTGCTGTTGTTGCCTCCGCCGTGTTTACCTTCCTCGTTGTTTTGATGATTGAAGTTTGTGTTGAGTGGCTGTCCATCCTTCACTTTTTGTAATGAACACTGTGCTTCGTGTGGTTGGGTGGTTTCCCATCTTTTCCTATATGGATGTCGCAGGGGCGGTTGAAAACCTCTTCCAAATTAACTGGATGAAAATTCCTTCCTCTGCTGCTGCTTTGTTTGTAACGAGTATTCGTATTTGCGACTAACCCAGAATTTCCTTCCTCGTTTTTGCGCTTGTTATAACTCGCATTGGCATTGCTAGCTTGCTGTTGTTGAGGCTTGCTACTGGCCTTTTTTCCCTTGCCAGTGCTTTCCTCTTCCTCTCCATCAGATGCGTCCCTGGTTTTATCCGAGCTAGCGTACTTGTTGGCCGCCGCCATTACCTCACTTAGGCTCTTGACTTTATCCTTCATGCGACCTGGTTTGTGGACTAGCGGCTCAAATTTGCAATTTTTCTCCATGACAAGGACTGCTGAACTAGGTGGTATATTGTCTGAGGAATGTATGATCTCTGCGACCCTTCTCATCCAGTGGCGACTTGACTCGCCTTCCTTCTGTACACAACGCTCTAGGTCCTCTATGCTGCAGAGTCGTTGCATGTTCCTTGGAAATTCTTGATAAAAGCTTCCTTCATCTCATCCCAAGAGTTTATCGAATTTGGTGGCAAATTTTGTAGCCATATGTGGGCTGCGCCTTCTAACATCATGTTTAGGTAACGTGCGCAAATCTCTTCGGACGCATTTAGGATACTCATGCCCATCTCGTAATTGTTGAGCCAAGTAACAGGGTCCATGCTGGCGTTGTAGTTGGCGACCTTGCGAGGTCCTTTAAAATCTGCAGGAAACGGTTCAGACCTGATTCTTTCGTTGAAACAGACTGGGCCTTTGAGTCGCGACGATAGGTTGGACGAAGCTGGCCTTCCTATTGGGTTGGCCGCGGGCGCGGCTGCGCAATCTCTATAGGTTGAACTTGTTGAGGTTGATTTTGAGCCGCAGGTTGATCTTCCCTTTGTCGCCTAGCCGAGCTTGAGGTCGCAACGTGTGGCGACTCCGCGTGGATGCTTCTCTCCGCCGTTGCTCTGCTATTGTAAGGGGTGGAGTGCAACCGTCCTGCGTGTTCGGACATATTCGCCTGCTGTATCACTGCTGTGCTCAGCATTTCAATGGCACGCCGTGCCTCTCTGTCCATTGGCGTGTTTCCTGCTGGCGCTAATCTGGCCAAGATGTTTGTGGCCGCAAAGAGATTCTCCACTGGGCTAACATAATGCCCTTGCGGCGTGTGAACCTTTGAGGCTGCTGTGGCGATTGCTGAACAATGGTTGGCTGCGTCAACGGCGGGGGCATCATGGCCCTGTTGTTAGCCGGTACTATGGCCCTTGATCCAGGTATCTCTGCTACTCTTGGTGCTGCGAAAGATGGAACCGCTGGCACGATTGATGGTACCGCGATTGCTTGAACCGCGGGCACGACTAACGGGGCCACGGACCACATAACCATGGCAGATGGTGCCATGCGTCGGGTATCGCGACTGGAGGTTGTGCGACCCCTGACCATGCGACCGGGTGCGTGTGTTGGTGGGACTGATGGGACCGCAATTGCTGGTTCAATGGTGGGTGATTGGAACAGCTCCATAGGGTTCACTGTTCCTGGCTGCAGGCGACTCGCGTGACGTCTATGCGGCAAGGTGGCCTGTATTCTTTGCAGAGAATTGGTTTCCTCGATGAGTCGCAGTTGTTCCTGCTGAAGGCGCTGTTCCTCACGCGCCAGCCTGGCTCTCTCATCTGCGATTCTCTGGACCTCATCATATAGCCCGATCCTGGTAGCCTCCAATTCTGTCACCCTAGCAGCCGCGTTAACCGCAGATATTGGTGTAAACAACACGCTTCCCTGTGGCAGCGTGACCGCTGCGCTGGGGGTTACCCTTGCCCCTGATTCCGCAGGCGCGACTCCAGGTGGAGTTTCTCTGTTTGCGACTCCTGAGACCGCGACTCCTGGCGTCATCGCAGCGGATGCCGCGACTCCTGATGCATCTAGCGCGGCTTGTTCCGCTGCTTCCGGCGGTGTGGGGGCTAAGCTGCCTGGTGGCATGCCCAGCCCTTCGTCTGCTTCTGTGGTCCTGTAGACCCCTTCCACGTGCCGATCTTCTACAGAGGGCGAGCCACTGTCCACAGGGCCTCCGCATAGCCTTTCCTCAAGGACATACTCAACGGATTGGCCTTCTTCGTCTTCGAGAGGCAGCGACTCGTGGTTGATAGATCCTTCTTCTTGGTCCACTGTTACCGCGACTCCTTCTTCTGAGTCGCCATGCTACGATGGATCCTCTGACTCGCCGCCAATGAAGCCGACGAAGACGTGATGGATCCAAAGGGGATGACGTGGCCGGTCTCCAAGTAATCTGCTTCCGGCCCCCAGCTTGAATCGTCGATGAGGGGTGTGCCATTGACCGTTGATGATACGGCCAACAACAAGATCTTCAGCTCCCTTCATGGATCCTGCGCGGAACGTGACGCTCTTGACCGCAGGCCCCACGGTGGGCGCCAACTGTCATGGGTTTGTCACGTCAGGTGTCATAGATGACTTCGTAGGTGTGGGATTATGCGAGTCAAGCATCTCCGAGCTTGGGATCGCAGGAACAAAGATCAACACAGATTTACCCAGGTTCGGCCCCCTCAATGTGAGGTAAAAGACCTACTTCCTGCCTATCCTAGATTGGTATTGATATGATAATCGAGGTGTTACAATGGAGGCGATCCGATCTGGTACTCGCCGTATGAGCTAGGGTTTGGGGCTTGATAGCTTGACCCGCTCTAAGTCCTGCGAGTCCTCTTTATATACACAGAGGCTCGCTAGGTTACAAAAGGAAACTTCCCCATAAGGAATACATCCACAGAGGCCTACTCGGAGACTACTTGGTGTTCACGTCCTCCGGGATTTGTCTTCTAGATCTTTCTCCTTATGGCGGTTCAATATTGGGCTTGTTCCCAAGTGGGCCTTCATCCGTGCGAGTAAGTTAAGTCGCACTGGGCCGGCGGGTTAATCCAGAAAGTATTCCCCCGACAGCGTGTGGAGCACCCTGAGGACGACGACGGCCACCACGACGACCGCTTCGACGAAGACGTCGACCACGGGCACGGCGAGGACGCTGAGTCCTCGCATCCGTCCCAGCGCCACAGCGCCTCCACTCTTGGGCGTCCAGCGCCCAGCCCAAACACCGCGCTACTCATGGCCGCGGAGCTCTTCCGCTACCGCCCCACAGCTGAGGCGCATGACAACTGGCTCGGCCGCCTCCAGCACCTCGTCGACATCGCGGCGGCACCGCGCAGCTCCGGCGGCGTCGCGCTCTCTGGTGCACCACAACTCCGGACGCGCAGGAACCACCGGGCATGGCGCACCTCCGCCGCCGCCTCCGCCAGGTCCGCCTCCAGCTGCGGCGCACAAGGCCGCGTCCCACGCGTCTTCGCCGCGCGATTGCCAAATCGTGCAGCGAACACCCCCAGACGCGCGGGTGGAAATGGAGCGCCAGAAGGACCTCCAGAGGCGCATCGTCGAGGAAATTGGCCAAGCAGGGCGACAGAACCGCCGTGCTCTTCAGGGTGGCATCGCCTCGTAGCCACAGGATGCGTGGCCTTCACCCGCAACCTGCGTCGCGTCGTCTGGCCACAGAAGTTCAGGCCTGACCTACCCAAGGGCTACGACGGCACGAACAACCCCATCGAGTTCTTGCAGCTCTACACCACCTCCATCCAAGCTGCGGGGGGAGACGACAAGGTCATGGCCAACTGGTTCTCCCACGCTCTCAAGGATTCCGCCTTGTCGTGGCTCCTGAACCTTCCCGAGGATTCCATTGACTCGTGGGAGGAGCTCTGCCAGCAGTTCGTTGCGAACTTCAAGGGCACGTACGAGCGCGCCCTACATACAACGACCTGCGGGCCATGCGCCAGAAGCCTGGCGAGACCCTCCGCAGGTACATCCAGCGCTTCAGCCAAGTCCGCAACAAAATCCCGAACATCCCGGACTCGCACGTCATCGCGGCCTTCAGAGGGGCGTCACCAACCACAGGATGCTCGAGAAGCTCGGCATCCATGATACCCTCTCCTCCGTGGTGAAGCTCTTCGACATCGCAGACAAATGCACCAAGGCAGAAGAAGGGCTCCTCTTCGTCAAGGTGGGATCGACAGACGACCCTGTCGAGGGATCCAAGACCCAGAAGAGGCGTGACGAGATAAAGCGCAAGCCTACCGCAGTCCTGGCAGCTGAACCCGACGCCAAGCATGTTCGCGAGGACTCCCCAGAGGCTGGCGAGAAAAAGGTGGACAACCGCCCGTTCTGCATCTACCACAACAGGCGCGGCCATGCGACGGAGAACTGCTATGACCTCAAGCAGCTGAGCAAGAAGCGAGAGCAAGAAGAAGGCAGCGGTGGCCGCGGCAGAGGCCGTGGTTACCGCAAAGGTGGACGCAAGGGCAACTTCCAGAGGCCCCAGGGAACTCAGGCGAATGCCGCCGAGAAAAACAACAATCTTCCCGACGAAGAGCCTGGAGGCTACCAGGCCCTAAGGGTGCCATGGCATGCATCCTCGGCGGATCCCAGGCGCCCAAGTCGAACAACCAGTTCAAGCAGTTCGCTCGCGAGCTCAACGCAGCGCTTCCCGGGGTCGAGACGTCCCGCCCCCTCAAGTGGTCCCAGTACACCATCGCCTTCGACGCCAAAGATCACCCCAAGTCTACCAAGACTGTGGGCACCTCCCGTTGGTGTGCACCCCCACCATCAACAACATCGCCGTCGGCAAGACGCTCATTGATGGGGGTGCAGGCCTGAACGTCATCTCTGTCGAGACCTTCGAGACGCTTCAAGTGCGTCCCCCCCGAGGAAGGCCGCATGCTGATCAGAGACATTCACAGTGGAGAGTGTGGCCACCATTCCTCTGCACGCACCCTGGCAGGCAAGGTCTTCAGGAGCGGTTTCTACTGGCCCCAAGTGCTTCAAGACGCCACCACCATCGTCCAGTCTTGCGATGCGTGCCAATTCCACGCCAAGCAAGTCCATCAGCCTGCACTGGGACTCCAAACCATCCCTCTCGTGGCCTTCGCGGTCTGGGGGCTAGACATCTTGGGATCCTTCCCGAGATCACAAGGGGGCTACCGTTTCCTCTTCGTGGCAGTTGTCGGGGGAATAATTATCCCGCGACTTATTCAAGGAAAGCGCGACTTATTCACAGTCGCACCACTATTGGGCTTGCACAAAATATGGGCCGACTCAAGATCATGAGGAAGGATCCAGAAGCTCGAAGATAACTTGACTTGGAAGACAAGACATATGATTAGTCTCCAAGTAGGACTCCGGCTCATACTTTCCTTGAGAGAGAAGTTTCCTTGTAACCTTGCGAGCCACCGTCTTTATAAGGTGGACTCCAAGGACCTAGAACCCGAAGCAATCCAAGCTAAAAAAGCTCTCATACATCCCGAGAGAGGCGACTCAACACATCGATCGCCAACCCCTTGTAACACCATATTCATATCAATACCAATCTAGGATAGGCAGGACGTAGGTCTTTACCTCGCATCGAGGGGCCGAACCTGGGTAAAAAACATTGTCTTCTCGTGCCCTGCGATCTTTAGCTCGGAGACGCTCGATCGCTTAATCCCCAACTCTATGAAGTCATCTCCATGACATCTGCGTGACAATTCCACGACAGTTGGCGCCCACCGTGGGGCCTGCGGTCAAGAGCGTCACGTTCCGCACTGGATCTGTGATAGGGACGGAGGATCTCATCGTCGATTCAACCTCGGCGACTTCAACAACATCGGCGACTTTATCGCCGCGCCGATTCAAGCGACTCAGTGGTATCAAGATCTACATCAAGACTGCAGGACAGCAGCAACGTCCGTGTTGCGGACGTCGCCGGAGGCGACTCGGAACTCATCTCGACGATCCCTTCGGTGGAAAGATGCGCAATCGAGTTTCCTAGCAGCTGTCCGAAGGGCATCGAATTCCGACGGTTAGATCTCCGTCGGCGACTCAAACACTGAAACCCGTCGAAAGCTGACGGAACTCCGCGCGACTTCGGGATAATAATTATCGAGGTCGACTCGGACATGAATTCGAAGATCCCTCCGGTGGAGACCTGCGAAATACAATTCTGAAGCCCTCCAAGAAATTTGAGGAAATTCCAACGGTTAGATCTCCGTCGGCGACTCAAGCACCACAGTAAGTTTTGTGTTCATGCGAGTTCGCGAATCCAAAAAAGAAAAGCATCAAATCGGCAAGACGTAGTTCTAGTCCGAATCAAACTCAATGAGGAGTCCAAGCATGGCAGCGGCAGCCGTACTTTCCAAGAATCAAGAGTTAAGATACCCATGATCAAGATCCAGCTGACACGCACGTGCAAATTCAGGGAGGAAAAAGGAAAGAAAAGAAAGGCATTACTCACAAATCAGACAAGTTGTGTCCGACTTGAAGTATTACTTGATCCTGTACGCAAGATGGAAGGTGTACGTGCGACTCAAGACTTTGACTCGCACGTGGACTAAAAAGGCTGATTCAAGAATCAACAAGAGAAAGCTCACGTGCCAAGAAGAAAAAAGGAATGTCAAACATACTACTTTGACTCGCACACTGTGGGGACCCAGACTAGCTGTCCGAAATACCCGATTATGCTTAACACAACGATCCCGTGATCAGTCTGTCGTTGCACATAATCCGAATTGGATACCAAAGTTTACATCCATTGCAGTACCGAATAGAAAGTCTTACATAAATGGTCATTTAGACCAAGTTCTTACATAGGTGCCTTCATGGGCCAAACCAAATATATCAGCGGAAGCTACGGCGTAATCGACATCATATTCTAACGATGACGACCCGACAGGCAGCTGACTTGTGGAGATCCTTAGTTGGCGTAGAAGTCGCCATATTCCTGCTCTGCGTAGTGTTCCTCCTCGTAGTCTGGCTAGGACAATAGCCAGGGACGAAACCAATATGAGTACATTTGAATGTACTCGCAAACTATCCCAACATGGGTATGCACCAGTTTTATTTTAGTTGACAACTTTTCTTATTTAAAACATCTCTATATCTTTATTGAAAAAGGTAAGAAGAGCTTTATAACTATCTTTAAAGAAGTCACCTTTTTCATCTGTTTTTCCAAAACTTCTCCTCTTTCCCGACCATAGCCCGTCATGGTCCACTTCCATCCCACCACCTCATACCGATCCGTTGGTATAGGTGTAGGAAACATTCTCCACTCCATTTTTCTTTAAAAACTCAAAGCCTTTTTAAAACTTGCACAAGGTCTTAGGACAGTCTCCCAATTGTCCATATCCGAGGACTCGGCTATTCGAATAGTTTTTAACACTCTGCAGAGGTAGCACGCTTTTAACCCACATCCATCCGGCAACTCATCGTGTCTGCCACGTCTCGCCATACCAGTTGTATGCGAAGTAAGTCGCCGGCCATAGCCTCTTATTTGCTCATGCTAGTATAGGATCCTTCCCATATGACACTTTCCATCGACACCCAGTCCGGTTTCCCGTCAGAAACCCTAAGTGTGAGGACTCATAGTTTTGTCCGGCGGTTTATGGTGGAACCTTCTATCCTCCCCACCAACTTGTGTGAGGACCCGGGTCAGGGGGTAGATCCTCGGACCATCCCCTCATGCATAACGGAGTCATCTCCGTCGATGAGGTATCCCATACTAATAAGAGCAAACTACATGACTACGCCTTTTCCCATATGTGGTAAATGTGGTCGCACAGGGTAGGATTGGTTTCCATAGTACTAGGACACTGTGCATTTTTCACAAACATCACCATTTTTCCACCTTTCCAACACAGCACCGACATCTCGTCGTTCCATAAACTCACAAGACATTTCAAAGGAGTTTTGAATAAACAACATTGTTTTCCCATCCTAAAGTTTTATATAAACTACGACATAGGGTGGCAAAATAATATCCATATATTTTTGAAATGGGTTTTGTAAATCTTGCTTTGAGAGTAAACATATTATGAAAGTAGATGCATATGTTGGTAGTGCAAGCTCAGAGAATAGCTTGCCTTGCTTGGCAAAGTGATCTTGCTCTTGTTCTTCAAATTCAGCAAACTCTCCTTCCTCGATATATCCGACAACGTTCTCGTCTAATTAACAAACAAACAATACAAACAATCACTAAGCTATACAAGCAATCACCTCAACATAACCATCATTAACATCACAATTGGCTACTGCACACATCAAACTACACAATTTGGTTTTTAAATAAATTGAATTAAACATTATTTAATTAAGTCCAAATTATGGCAGAAACTAGTTATTCATGTTTAATTCCACAACTTGAGTTCTGTTGGTCACAAAAATACAAATTAAAATTCTATGGAAAGCCACTGATGTGTAGAATACAACCCAATTTGAATTGGACCATTTGGAGTTACCAAACTCCCTACACATTGGATTGAATCCAGTAGCTTAATAATCAAGTTTTAGCTACCAATTAAATTATATTGTTCCAAAAATTAAACCCTTTTAGGGGTAACTAAACATGGATATATGTGAGCTAACAAAATTGGTCCTAACTCATTTGGATCAACCAATAAACATATTTGTCTGTTTTAGTCCAGAAGGGTTTATTTTAAAGTCAGCAATTAATATTGCTTAATTAATTCTACCAAAATTAGGGGAGCTAACACAAGGCAGTACTAAGCTAGAAAATTGGTTTGGAATTATTTGGACTAGCAGAGTATCAGAAACAAACAAGTTTAGAATTTAAACCTTCTGTGGCATTTTCAATAATACTTTTTAACTATTTAATGAAATGACATGGGACCAATTGTGTTGGTTAAACACTTTCATAAGCTTTCCAGAACAGTTGAGTTTGATTTATTTGGATTCCTAAATCTCGAGATATTGAATTTCAAAGTTGATGCCAGTACTGTTTTTCCAGAGAAAAAGAAATAGAAATTCCCTCTCTTCTGGATAATGTTGAGATTTCTGACTAGTGGGGCCTACTGGTCAGTGACTCAGCGTGGACGTGGATTTGATTAAAATACTGACGGGTGGGGTCAGGCCGTCAGTGGCTCAACTACAGCGAAGCGTTACGCGGCCGTTGGATCTGGATCCAACGGTCCAAGATCAAAGGCAACGGCGGCGACCAAAAACTGGCGGCGCCGCCGCGCCGGCGGCACGGTGATGATCGGAGACTCACCTAGAGGGCTCGGAAGATCGCGGAGACGACGCAGATCGACGGCGGAGGCTCGGGGAAGGCGATGGTGCGAGCTGTGCTTGCTGGGGAAGGCTGGTTCGTCGGCGGTGAGGTCGCGCACTTCGTCGGCGTCGGGCAGCAACTTCGGCGGAGCGTCGGGGTCGCGTCCGTGCACTAAAAAGAGGGAAAAAGCTCTCTGGTGAGTGCGGTGTCCACAAGGAAGAGCGTAGAGGGGTCAGAGGGAAGAATGGGGAGGTGTGGCGAGGCGGTGGTGCTCGACCTCAACGGCGGCGTCGGGCACGGCCGTGCACTGCCCTCTGGCGGTGCACAGAGCAAATTGGAGCGAGGGAAAGCTTGGGAGGGAGGTGTGGTGTTCCAGAGAGGCCTCGGGGTGCTTTTTATAGGGCCAGGGCGGTCCACGATGGTCGGGGTCTACGGCGGCGGCCATGGCGCGTCCACGGTGATCAATTCGGCGATTACACGGCGACGGTGCAGAGACTCGTGGTGGCTTGGGGCTTAACGGGGTCCGGCAAGCTTCTAGAGTCATCTAGAAGAACGGTGCGTGTCGGGGAGCTAAGGGGTGGACGAATTTTGCCGGCGCCGTCCAAGTGCTCTACGGCGGTCAGCGGGGAACCACGGCGTAATGGCGACGGGAGGGGTGCCCGTTTTCTTCCCTGCGGGTGCAGAGAGGTGCAGGGGTGCAGAGGCGAGGGAGAGCGCGGCCAGGGGGGTCCTGGCGGCGAAGAAAACGGCGTCGACGGTGAAGGCGACACGGCGACGGTCGTCGGGTCTGAGGTCGATGACCTTTTTGCAGAAAACCCCTTCCTCCCTCTTTTCTTTTATTTTTCAGTTTTATTTCAATATCCAGAAGCTTTTCCTGGATTTATTTGAGGTACTTAAGTATTTTAGAAAATTCTGCAAATATTTGTGGGGCCTCCCCATAACATGTAGAAGCTCCACAAAAATTGGCATTGCCAAATAAAATGTTTGGCAACATTTTCTTTCATAGTACTTGTTTAAGGTAATTTGATTTATTTCTATTTGTTTTTATTTTAGAATTTTAAAACAAGTTCAAAAATAATATTTGAGATGGGAAAGTAGTAAGAACAAAAAGGGAGAGTGTTTACATTGCATCTCCACTGACTTTGATTTGAAAATAATTGAATTTGTCACTTTGAGATTTTTAAAGTGATAACTTGCTATTTTTATTTTCTTGCTTTTAATTTGGATTTTGGTTTCTTTATTTCTTATTAGTGTTTACTAGAGCAAACACTCACACAACCAGCAAGAACAACAACACAAGTAAGAAGAAGCAATTAACAGACAATAAACAACAAAAGTTTTTGTTGGTTCCCATTTTTGGAATAAAATTCTGGATAATAATTTTGGGATGTTACAATCCTTCCCCCCTTAAAATAAATCTCGTCCCGAGATTTGCTAGGCTTAGGTTTTAAGGAGGTCTGGGAATTCGCTTCTAAGATAATCTTCGCGTTCCCAAGTTGCTTCTTCTTCAGAGTGGTTAGTCCACTGGACTTTGTAAAACTTGATCGCACGTCTTCGGGTAACACGAACATCTTCTTCGAGAATTTTGAGGGGTCTCTCACGATAAGTCAGGTCTTGGTTCAGGTCGATGGAGAGGTGGTCGATGTTTTTGAAAACATCAGGCTGGTCAGGAACTTCAAGACACTTCCGGAGCAAGGAAATGTGGAAGACATCATGATAATCTCCTAACTCCTGGGGTAACTCCAGCTGATAGGATACTTCTCCTCGACGAGCAATGACCTTGAAGGGTCCAATATACCTTGGTGCTAACTTTCCTTTGACATGGAAACGCTGCATTCCCTTGAGGGGTGTCACTCGGAGATACACATAATCTCCGATACTGAAAGTGAGATCACGGCGCTTGGTGTCAGCATAACTCTTCTGACGGGATTGGGCAGTTTTGAGACGTTCACGAATAAGCTGAACTTGCTCTTCAGCTTCTCGGAGGGTATCTGGTCCGAACAATTTGCTCTCTCCGGTATCGGACCAATTCAGGGGTGTACGACACTTCTTGCCGTAAAGGGCTTCAAAAGGGGCCATTTGCAGACTAGACTGATAACTGTTGTTGTACGAGAACTCTGCAAACGGAAGACAATCTTCCCACTTGGAACCATAGGATAGAACACATGCGCGAAGCATGTCCTCTAATATCTGGTTCACTCGCTCAGTCTGGCCATCGGTCTGGGGATGATAAGCTGTGCTAAAGGCTAACTTGGTTCCGAGGGCTTCATGAAGGGATTTCCAGAATCTTGAGGTGAATTGCGTGCCTCTATCAGATACAATCTTTTAGGCACACCATGCAGGCTCACTATTCTGGAAATATACAGGTCTGCTAACTGAGCTCCGGTATGAGTGGTCTTGACAGGAACAAAGTGGGCAACCTTGGTCAGTCGATCAACGATGACCCAGATTGAATCATGGCCTCGGTTGGATCTTGGAAGTCCGGTAATAAAATCCATTCCAATCTCATCCCACTTCCACTCGGGAATTTTCAAAGGTTGAAGCAATCCAGCGGGACGCTGATGTTCAGCCTTGACTCGCTGACAGATATCACACTTGGCTACGAATGAACCAATCTCTCGCTTCATTCCATGCCACCAAAATCTTCCTCGAAGGTCTTGGTACATTTTGGTTCCGCCGGGGTGGATTGAATAAGGGGTCTCATGGGCCTCCTTCAGGATTAACTCCTTAAGTTCCGTGACATTGGGCACACAGATACGGTTATTGAATTTCAGCACTCCTTCAGCATCTTCGGTAAAACCGGGTGCTTTGCCGAGGGAAATTTTCTTCCTAATTCCCTCTATACTTTCATGACCTTTCTGGGCTTCTTTGATTTGATCCACCAGGGTTGGGGTTAACTCTAAATTGGCGAGATAACCATAGCTAACAAGCTCTAGTCCAAAATCTTTGAAGTCTTGGAACAAGGCTGGCTGTTCGGCTTGGATCAGGGCATTCAGGGTGCAAGGTTTGCGACTAAGGGCATCGGCAACTACATTAGCCTTTCCGGGGTGATAATGGATTCCAATATCATAATCCTTGATTAATTCCATCCATCTCCTCTGTCGCAGGTTCAGATCTTTCTGGGTGAAAATATACTTCAAGCTTTTGTGATCTGTATAGACCTCGCAGCGATGTCCCGCAAGATAGGGACGCCACTTCTTAAGAGCAAAGACCACAGCAGCTAACTCCAAGTCATGGGTTGGGTAATTCTCTTCATGCGGTCGCAACTGCCGGGACAGGTACGACACAACTTTGCCTTCTTGCATCAGAACGCAACCAAGTCCGAGGCGTGATGCATCGCAATACACGTCGAAACTCTGGGTGACGTCTGGCATGATCAGGATTGGGGCTGAGGTTAGTTTCTTCTTCAGTTCTTGGAAACTATCCTCACACTTCTGAGTCCATTCAAATTTCTTGTCCTTCTTCAACAGTTGGGTCAGAGGTTTGGCTATACTGGAAAATCCTTCGACGAACTTGCGGTAATAACCGGCAAGTCCGAGAAAGCTTCGGATTTCAAAAACATTGGTTGGGGATAACCAGTCAAGAATGGCTTGTATCTTCTCAGGGTCAACAGAAATTCCTCCAGCGGATACAATATGTCCAAGAAATGCCACTTCACTGAGCCAAAACTCACACTTGCTAAGTTTGGCATACAGTTGGTGCTCTTGGAGGGTCTCCAAAACTAGACGCAGGTGTTCAGCATGCTCTTCTTCGGTCTTGGAATAAATAAGGATGTCATCCAGGAAAACTACCACAAACTTGTCGAGGTACTCCATAAAAATCTTGTTCATGAGATTCATGAAATAGGCTGGGGCATTGGTCAGACCAAAAGACATCACGGTGTATTCAAACAACCCGTAACGAGTGGTGAAGGCGGTCTTGGGAATATCTGTCTCTCTGATCTTCAACTGATGGTAACCTGTCCGAAGATCGATCTTTGAAAAGACTCGGGCTCCGTTCATTTGATCGAACAGATCCTCGATCTTGGGAAGAGGGTACTTGTTTTTAATGGTCACGTCATTCAGCTTGCGATAATCCACACACAGGCGTGTGGTACCGTCTCTCTTGTCCACAAAAATAATGGGTGATCCCCATGGTGAAGCGCTTGGGCGGACAAGACCTTTGCTTAGCATATCAGCCAACTGTTTCTTCAACTCAACCAGTTCTTCCGGATTCATCCGATAAGGCTTTTGGGATATGGGGGATGTTCCTGGAATAAGCTCAATTATGAACTCAATATCCCTATCTGGCGGCATACCAGGCAATTCTTCTGGGAAAACATCCTTGAACAGATGAACAACACGGATCTCATCTAGGGCGGGTCGAGCTATGCTCTCATGGCAGCCTGGGTGAGGTTGACTAGTTTTAGACACATACTCCACTTCTACTTCTTTGTCGGTGGTGATGGATACAGCTCTTCTGGCACAGTCAATCCGACCATGGTACTTGGCTAACCAATTCATACCGAGTATAACATCGATGCCTTGGGTTCCCAGAACAATTAAGTTTACTGGAAACTTCTCTCCTTTGATCTCAAGGGGTACATCGGAGCAAAACATCTGGGTCTCTACGGTGGATTCTGGGATTTGGACGACCATGGGTTTGGGTAAGAGGCTCTTAACTAAACCTCCCTTAGCAACAAATTCTTGGGTAACAAATGAATGGGTAGCACCAGAATCAAACAGAACAGTTGCAGGTACTGAGTTGACAAGGAACGTACCCAGCACAACATCCGGAGCATCCTGAGCTTCTTCAGCATTGATGTGGTGCAGACGACCCTTGGCAACAGCAGCATTTCCGCGAGGTGCGGCATTCTTGCCATTTCCATTTCCATTGCGGCCTTGACCATTGTTCTGTGCCGGCGCATTGGGGCGTTGGACATTCCTCTTGGGATTGGGACATTCTTTGGAGTAGTGACCCTTGTTGCCGCATTCAAAGCAGATCACATTGGGATTGCGGTTGAAGTTGTTGAAGTTTCCTCCGGGACGGTTATTGTCATTGGGACGGTTGAAGTTGTTTGGGCGGTTAGGGTAATTTGGGCGTGGAGCTTGGGGTGGACGATAGGCAGGCCTGGTGTTCTGCTGAAAGATACGAGGTTTCTGGCTGCTCGAGCCTTCCTGAGCATTCATCCTCCTCTTGCGACCTTCATACATCGACTTGCGCTTGGTCTCCAGCTGGATGGCTTTGTCCACAAGTGACTCCAGGTCACGGAAGTCATGGATAACCAAAGCACACTGAAGTTCATCATGAAGTCCACTCATGAAACGCTCCATCTTCTTCTCTTCCTTGTCGGTGTCATCAGGAGCATACCGAGATAAGTCGGTAAACTCCTCAAGATAACCAACCACATCTCTACTTCCCTGCCTCAGTTTGCGGAACTCATCCTTCTTCCTCTCAATAAGTCCGTAAGGAATATGCTTCTTACGGAACTTCTCCTGGAACTCAGCCCAGTTGATGACATGACCAGCTGGCTGGAGAGTCTTGGTAGTCTCCCACCAAGCTCTTGCAGGTCCAGCGAGATAGTGGGTTGCATACAGCACTTTCTCATTTTCTCCCACAGCAGCAACTTCAAGATTATTGCCGATGGTGCGAAGCCAATCATCGGCTTCTAGTGGGTGAAGTCCCTTGGAGTAGGTGGGTGGGTTGGTCTTCTGAAAATCACCCAAGGTAGATCGCTGGTTTCCATCACCATTGCCGTTACCACCATTGTTGTTGTTGTTGTTGTTGTTGTTGTTATTGTAAGCGGCTGCGAGTTGTTGTAAGGCAGCGAGATGAGCTTGGCGCTCTTGCCGGGCATTTTCACGCTCCTCCATGATAAGTGCGAGAAGTTGGGTGGGGGTTGGGTCCGGTGGTGGTGGTGCTGATCCTGATCCTTCCGCATTGCTGCGACGGGGTGGCATCCTGAAGCACACCGGGTATAAGAGACAAGGCAAGAAAAGTTCGACTAAGGGAAAAGATGATCTCTCAAGCGGTTGATTAATCCTAAGAGTTATATGAAAATAGTTCACACAATTTTAAACAAGACAAACATACTTATATTTCACAAACAATACATCAAAGAGTTCACATCAACATCAAGCTTACAACCTCAAGCTTACAACATAATATCTGGTTTCCAAAAGAACCACTGCTACTACTCGACTAGCTATAGGGGGTCAACCTAATCCTGCGGTAGTGATCAAGTCACTCGCCTACTGAGGTGGAACCTCCAGCTCTAACACGTCAGCATCTGACTGGTAGGCTGGCTCCTCGGGATCCTCCTCCTCGTCCTCGAGAACTGGCTCGAGTGGCTCCTCCTCCTCGTCAACTAACTCCTCCTCATCATCCTCCTCCTCACAGTCCATCTCCTCCACGAAGTCATCATCGTCACTGAGGAAAGCGTCGTTCTCCTTGCGGAGATCCTCGCCCTCCTCCTCCATCTCGTCAGTATGGTGCTCAAGATCCTCAATCAGTCCATCCTGCTCTGCCACCTTCGTGCGGAGCTTCACGATAGTCTTCCTCAGCTGGGCCCTCTTCCTGAGAAGAGCAACCTTCTCCACCATCAGCTTCATCTCGTTCTCGCGAAGCTCAACGAGCGACTCGCGGTCGAAGTGGAGCTGAATCCTAGTGCGCAACAGATCATCCTGAGTGCACTGAAGTAAGATCTCCATGTCCATGATGTAGCTCCCAAACATCGGGTGGTAAGGTGAAGGAGTAGGGTGTCCATCACAGTTGCGCCTCCCGTAGAACCGGAACCGGGAGTCTACTAACTCCGCCTTGTGCTCCTCACAAAGTCGGGATAGCATCCTCTGTGTAGCGGTACAGAGACCGTCAACCCAGGTGGCCTCCTTGGTGGTGAAGATGAGTGTCCGGGAATTGGGAGACTTGATGTTCCTGCGAACTGACGATCTGATGAGCCAGCTCAGCCTTCCAACACCGTGAACATCAATCTGAGCTCCCTCAAACTCTGGAGCGGGGCGACCTAACAGCTTGGTCAACTCGAACAAGTCCCTCTCAAACGTCAGCTTGCTGTCCTTCTCCAGCTGAACGAACTCGGTCCAGTGGAGTGCCATCTACAGTTTTTAAGCAAAATTTTAAGTTAGTTAGATGACAAGTAAATCAAAATTTTAATATAATAGGGCAACAAGTGAGTCAAATTTTAAACTTAATGAGAGGTGTACAAAATTTTAGGGATACTAAGGAAAATGTAACAATTAATGAGAGTAAAATTTTGCATGAGTAAGAGGATTGGAGGTAAGCAATTTTCGAAAATACTTCATTCTTTTCTTTTTAGAAATTCATCTTTTTGTAACATTTGACAAACGACCATGCTAACTAAGGTTTCCTAAAGTCAGGATGGCTCTGATACCAAGTCTGTGGGGACCCCAGACTAGCTGTCCGAAATACCCGATTATGCTTAACACAACGATCCCGTGATCAGTCTGTCGTTGCACATAATCCGAATTGGATACCAAAGTTTACATCCATTGCAGTACCGAATAGAAAGTCTTACATAAATGGTCATTTAGACCAAGTTCTTACATAGGTGCCTTCATGGGCCAAACCAAATATATCAGCGGAAGCTACGGCGTAATCGACATCATATTCTAACGATGACGACCCGACAGGCAGCTGACTTGTGGAGATCCTTAGTTGGCGTAGAAGTCGCCATATTCCTGCTCTGCGTAGTGTTCCTCCTCGTAGTCTGGCTAGGACAATAGCCAGGGACGAAACCAATATGAGTACATTTGAATGTACTCGCAAACTATCCCAACATGGGTATGCACCAGTTTTATTTTAGTTGACAACTTTTCTTATTTAAAACATCTCTATATCTTTATTGAAAAAGGTAAGAAGAGCTTTATAACTATCTTTAAAGAAGTCACCTTTTTCATCTGTTTTTCCAAAACTTCTCCTCTTTCCCGACCATAGCCCGTCATGGTCCACTTCCATCCCACCACCTCATACCGATCCGTTGGTATAGGTGTAGGAAACATTCTCCACTCCATTTTTCTTTAAAAACTCAAAGCCTTTTTAAAACTTGCACAAGGTCTTAGGACAGTCTCCCAATTGTCCATATCCGAGGACTCGGCTATTCGAATAGTTTTTAACACTCTGCAGAGGTAGCACGCTTTTAACCCACATCCATCCGGCAACTCATCGTGTCTGCCACGTCTCGCCATACCAGTGTATGCGAAGTAAGTCGCCGGCCATAGCCTCTTATTTGCTCATGCTAGTATAGGATCCTTCCCATATGACACTTTCCATCGACACCCAGTCCGGTTTCCCGTCAGAAACCCTAAGTGTGAGGACTCATAGTTTTGTCCGGCGGTTTATGGTGGAACCTTCTATCCTCCCCACCAACTTGTGTGAGGACCCGGGTCAGGGGGTAGATCCTCGGACCATCCCCTCATGCATAACGGAGTCATCTCCGTCGATGAGGTATCCCATACTAATAAGAGCAAACTACATGACTACGCCTTTTCCCATATGTGGTAAATGTGGTCGCACAGGGTAGGATTGGTTTCCATAGTACTAGGACACTGTGCATTTTTCACAAACATCACCATTTTTCCACCTTTCCAACACAGCACCGACATCTCGTCGTTCCATAAACTCACAAGACATTTCAAAGGAGTTTTGAATAAACAACATTGTTTTCCCATCCTAAAGTTTTATATAAACTACGACATAGGGTGGCAAAATAATATCCATATATTTTTGAAATGGGTTTTGTAAATCTTGCTTTGAGAGTAAACATATTATGAAAGTAGATGCATATGTTGGTAGTGCAAGCTCAGAGAATAGCTTGCCTTGCTTGGCAAAGTGATCTTGCTCTTGTTCTTCAAATTCAGCAAACTCTCCTTCCTCGATATATCCGACAACGTTCTCGTCTAATTAACAAACAAACAATACAAACAATCACTAAGCTATACAAGCAATCACCTCAACATAACCATCATTAACATCACAATTGGCTACTGCACACATCAAACTACACAATTTGGTTTTTAAATAAATTGAATTAAACATTATTTAATTAAGTCCAAATTATGGCAGAAACTAGTTATTCATGTTTAATTCCACAACTTGAGTTCTGTTGGTCACAAAAATACAAATTAAAATTCTATGGAAAGCCACTGATGTGTAGAATACAACCCAATTTGAATTGGACCATTTGGAGTTACCAAACTCCCTACACATTGGATTGAATCCAGTAGCTTAATAATCAAGTTTTAGCTACCAATTAAATTATATTGTTCCAAAAATTAAACCCTTTTAGGGGTAACTAAACATGGATATATGTGAGCTAACAAAATTGGTCCTAACTCATTTGGATCAACCAATAAACATATTTGTCTGTTTTAGTCCAGAAGGGTTTATTTTAAAGTCAGCAATTAATATTGCTTAATTAATTCTACCAAAATTAGGGGAGCTAACACAAGGCAGTACTAAGCTAGCAAAATTGGTTTGGAATTATTTGGACTAGCAGAGTATCAGAAACAAACAAGTTTAGAATTTAAACCTTCTGTGGCATTTTCAATAATACTTTTTAACTATTTAATGAAATGACATGGGACCAATTTGTTGGTTAAACACTTTCATAAGCTTTCCAGAACAGTTGAGTTTGATTTATTTGGATTCCTAAATCTCGAGATATTGAATTTCAAAGTTGATGCCAGTACTGTTTTTCCAGAGAAAAAGAAATAGAAATTCCCTCTCTTCTGGATAATGTTGAGATTTCTGACTAGTGGGGCCTACTGGTCAGTGACTCAGCGTGGACGTGGATTTGATTAAAATACTGACGGGTGGGGTCAGGCCGTCAGTGGCTCAACTACAGCGAAGCGTTACGCGGCCGTTGGATCTGGATCCAACGGTCCAAGATCAAAGGCAACGGCGGCGACCAAAAACTGGCGGCGCCGCCGCGCCGGCGGCACGGTGATGATCGGAGACTCACCTAGAGGGCTCGGAAGATCGCGGAGACGACGCAGATCGACGGCGGAGGCTCGGGGAAGGCGATGGTGCGAGCTGTGCTTGCTGGGGAAGGCTGGTTCGTCGGCGGTGAGGTCGCGCACTTCGTCGGCGTCGGGCAGCAACTTCGGCGGAGCGTCGGGGTCGCGTCCGTGCACTAAAAAGAGGGAAAAAGCTCTCTGGTGAGTGCGGTGTCCACAAGGAAGAGCGTAGAGGGGTCAGAGGGAAGAATGGGGAGGTGTGGCGAGGCGGTGGTGCTCGACCTCAACGGCGGCGTCGGGCACGGCCGTGCACTGCCCTCTGGCGGTGCACAGAGCAAATTGGAGCGAGGGAAAGCTTGGGAGGGAGGTGTGGTGTTCCAGAGAGGCCTCGGGGTGCTTTTTATAGGGCCAGGGCGGTCCACGATGGTCGGGGTCTACGGCGGCGGCCATGGCGCGTCCACGGTGATCAATTCGGCGATTACACGGCGACGGTGCAGAGACTCGTGGTGGCTTGGGGCTTAACGGGGTCCGGCAAGCTTCTAGAGTCATCTAGAAGAACGGTGCGTGTCGGGGAGCTAAGGGGTGGACGAATTTTGCCGGCGCCGTCCAAGTGCTCTACGGCGGTCAGCGGGGAACCACGGCGTAATGGCGACGGGAGGGGTGCCCGTTTTCTTCCCTGCGGGTGCAGAGAGGTGCAGGGGTGCAGAGGCGAGGGAGAGCGCGGCCAGGGGGGTCCTGGCGGCGAAGAAAACGGCGTCGACGGTGAAGGCGACACGGCGACGGTCGTCGGGTCTGAGGTCGATGACCTTTTTGCAGAAAACCCCTTCCTCCCTCTTTTCTTTTATTTTTCAGTTTTATTTCAATATCCAGAAGCTTTTCCTGGATTTATTTGAGGTACTTAAGTATTTTAGAAAATTCTGCAAATATTTGTGGGGCCTCCCCATAACATGTAGAAGCTCCACAAAAATTGGCATTGCCAAATAAAATGTTTGGCAACATTTTCTTTCATAGTACTTGTTTAAGGTAATTTGATTTATTTCTATTTGTTTTTATTTTAGAATTTTAAAACAAGTTCAAAAATAATATTTGAGATGGGAAAGTAGTAAGAACAAAAAGGGAGAGTGTTTACATTGCATCTCCACTGACTTTGATTTGAAAATAATTGAATTTGTCACTTTGAGATTTTTAAAGTGATAACTTGCTATTTTTATTTTCTTGCTTTTAATTTGGATTTTGGTTTCTTTATTTCTTATTAGTGTTTACTAGAGCAAACACTCACACAACCAGCAAGAACAACAACACAAGTAAGAAGAAGCAATTAACAGACAATAAACAACAAAAGTTTTTGTTGGTTCCCATTTTTGGAATAAAATTCTGGATAATAATTTTGGGATGTTACAATCCTTCCCCCCTTAAAATAAATCTCGTCCCGAGATTTGCTAGGCTTAGGTTTTAAGGAGGTCTGGGAATTCGCTTCTAAGATAATCTTCGCGTTCCCAAGTTGCTTCTTCTTCAGAGTGGTTAGTCCACTGGACTTTGTAAAACTTGATCGCACGTCTTCGGGTAACACGAACATCTTCTTCGAGAATTTTGAGGGGTCTCTCACGATAAGTCAGGTCTTGGTTCAGGTCGATGGAGAGGTGGTCGATGTTTTTGAAAACATCAGGCTGGTCAGGAACTTCAAGACACTTCCGGAGCAAGGAAATGTGGAAGACATCATGATAATCTCCTAACTCCTGGGGTAACTCCAGCTGATAGGATACTTCTCCTCGACGAGCAATGACCTTGAAGGGTCCAATATACCTTGGTGCTAACTTTCCTTTGACATGGAAACGCTGCATTCCCTTGAGGGGTGTCACTCGGAGATACACATAATCTCCGATACTGAAAGTGAGATCACGGCGCTTGGTGTCAGCATAACTCTTCTGACGGGATTGGGCAGTTTTGAGACGTTCACGAATAAGCTGAACTTGCTCTTCAGCTTCTCGGAGGGTATCTGGTCCGAACAATTTGCTCTCTCCGGTATCGGACCAATTCAGGGTGTACGACACTTCTTGCCGTAAAGGGCTTCAAAAGGGGCCATTTGCAGACTAGACTGATAACTGTTGTTGTACGAGAACTCTGCAAACGGAAGACAATCTTCCCACTTGGAACCATAGGATAGAACACATGCGCGAAGCATGTCCTCTAATATCTGGTTCACTCGCTCAGTCTGGCCATCGGTCTGGGGATGATAAGCTGTGCTAAAGGCTAACTTGGTTCCGAGGGCTTCATGAAGGGATTTCCAGAATCTTGAGGTGAATTGCGTGCCTCTATCAGATACAATCTTCTTAGGCACACCATGCAGGCTCACTATTCTGGAAATATACAGGTCTGCTAACTGAGCTCCGGTATGAGTGGTCTTGACAGGAACAAAGTGGGCAACCTTGGTCAGTCGATCAACGATGACCCAGATGAATCATGGCCTCGGTTGGATCTTGGAAGTCCGGTAATAAAATCCATTCCAATCTCATCCCACTTCCACTCGGGAATTTTCAAAGGTTGAAGCAATCCAGCGGGACGCTGATGTTCAGCCTTGACTCGCTGACAGATATCACACTTGGCTACGAATGAACCAATCTCTCGCTTCATTCCATGCCACCAAAATCTTCTCGAAGGTCTTGGTACATTTTGGTTCCGCCGGGGTGGATTGAATAAGGGGTCTCATGGGCCTCCTTCAGGATTAACTCCTTAAGTTCCGTGACATTGGGCACACAGATACGGTTATTGAATTTCAGCACTCCTTCAGCATCTTCGGTAAAACCGGGTGCTTTGCCGAGGGAAATTTTCTTCCTAATTCCCTCTATACTTTCATGACCTTTCTGGGCTTCTTTGATTTGATCCACCAGGGTTGGGGTTAACTCTAAATTGGCGAGATAACCATAGCTAACAAGCTCTAGTCCAAAATCTTTGAAGTCTTGGAACAAGGCTGGCTGTTCGGCTTGGATCAGGGCATTCAGGGTGCAAGGTTTGCGACTAAGGGCATCGGCAACTACATTAGCCTTTCCGGGGTGATAATGGATTCCAATATCATAATCCTTGATTAATTCCATCCATCTCCTCTGTCGCAGGTTCAGATCTTTCTGGGTGAAAATATACTTCAAGCTTTTGTGATCTGTATAGACCTCGCAGCGATGTCCCGCAAGATAGGGACGCCACTTCTTAAGAGCAAAGACCACAGCAGCTAACTCCAAGTCATGGGTTGGGTAATTCTCTTCATGCGGTCGCAACTGCCGGGACAGGTACGACACAACTTTGCCTTCTTGCATCAGAACGCAACCAAGTCCGAGGCGTGATGCATCGCAATACACGTCGAAACTCTGGGTGACGTCTGGCATGATCAGGATTGGGGCTGAGGTTAGTTTCTTCTTCAGTTCTTGGAAACTATCCTCACACTTCTGAGTCCATTCAAATTTCTTGTCCTTCTTCAACAGTTGGGTCAGAGGTTTGGCTATACTGGAAAATCCTTCGACGAACTTGCGGTAATAACCGGCAAGTCCGAGAAAGCTTCGGATTTCAAAAACATTGGTTGGGGATAACCAGTCAAGAATGGCTTGTATCTTCTCAGGGTCAACAGAAATTCCTCCAGCGGATACAATATGTCCAAGAAATGCCACTTCACTGAGCCAAAACTCACACTTGCTAAGTTTGGCATACAGTTGGTGCTCTTGGAGGGTCTCCAAAACTAGACGCAGGTGTTCAGCATGCTCTTCTTCGGTCTTGGAATAAATAAGGATGTCATCAGGAAAACTACCACAAACTTGTCGAGGTACTCCATGAAAATCTTGTTCATGAGATTCATGAAATAGGCTGGGGCATTGGTCAGACCAAAAGACATCACGGTGTATTCAAACAACCCGTAACGAGTGGTGAAGGCGGTCTTGGGAATATCTGTCTCTCTGATCTTCAACTGATGGTAACCTGTCCGAAGATCGATCTTTGAAAAGACTCGGGCTCCGTTCATTTGATCGAACAGATCCTCGATCTTGGGAAGAGGGTACTTGTTTTTAATGGTCACGTCATTCAGCTTGCGATAATCCACACACAGGCGTGTGGTACCGTCTCTCTTGTCCACAAAAATAATGGGTGATCCCCATGGTGAAGCGCTTGGGCGGACAAGACCTTTGCTTAGCATATCAGCCAACTGTTTCTTCAACTCAACCAGTTCTTCCGGATTCATCCGATAAGGCTTTTGGGATATGGGGGATGTTCCTGGAATAAGCTCAATTATGAACTCAATATCCCTATCTGGCGGCATACCAGGCAATTCTTCTGGGAAAACATCCTTGAACAGATGAACAACACGGATCTCATCTAGGGCGGGTCGAGCTATGCTCTCATGGCAGCCTGGGTGAGGTTGACTAGTTTTAGACACATACTCCACTTCTACTTCTTTGTCGGTGGTGATGGATACAGCTCTTCTGGCACAGTCAATCCGACCATGGTACTTGGCTAACCAATTCATACCGAGTATAACATCGATGCCTTGGGTTCCCAGAACAATTAAGTTTACTGGAAACTTCTCTCCTTTGATCTCAAGGGGTACATCGGAGCAAAACATCTGGGTCTCTACGGTGGATTCTGGGATTTGGACGACCATGGGTTTGGGTAAGAGGCTCTTAACTAAACCTCCCTTAGCAACAAATTCTTGGGTAACAAATGAATGGGTAGCACCAGAATCAAACAGAACAGTTGCAGGTACTGAGTTGACAAGGAACGTACCCAGCACAACATCCGGAGCATCCTGAGCTTCTTCAGCATTGATGTGGTGCAGACGACCCTTGGCAACAGCAGCATTTCCGCGAGGTGCGGCATTCTTGCCATTTCCATTTCCATTGCGGCCTTGACCATTGTTCTGTGCCGGCGCATTGGGGCGTTGGACATTCCTCTTGGGATTGGGACATTCTTTGGAGTAGTGACCCTTGTTGCCGCATTCAAAGCAGATCACATTGGGATTGCGGTTGAAGTTGTTGAAGTTTCCTCCGGGACGGTTATTGTCATTGGGACGGTTGAAGTTGTTTGGGCGGTTAGGGTAATTTGGGCGTGGAGCTTGGGGTGGACGATAGGCAGGCCTGGTGTTCTGCTGAAAGATACGAGGTTTCTGGCTGCTCGAGCCTTCCTGAGCATTCATCCTCCTCTTGCGACCTTCATACATCGACTTGCGCTTGGTCTCCAGCTGGATGGCTTTGTCCACAAGTGACTCCAGGTCACGGAAGTCATGGATAACCAAAGCACACTGAAGTTCATCATGAAGTCCACTCATGAAACGCTCCATCTTCTTCTCTTCCTTGTCGGTGTCATCAGGAGCATACCGAGATAAGTCGGTAAACTCCTCAAGATAACCAACCACATCTCTACTTCCCTGCCTCAGTTTGCGGAACTCATCCTTCTTCCTCTCAATAAGTCCGTAAGGAATATGCTTCTTACGGAACTTCTCCTGGAACTCAGCCCAGTTGATGACATGACCAGCTGGCTGGAGAGTCTTGGTAGTCTCCCACCAAGCTCTTGCAGGTCCAGCGAGATAGTGGGTTGCATACAGCACTTTCTCATTTTCTCCCACAGCAGCAACTTCAAGATTATTGCCGATGGTGCGAAGCCAATCATCGGCTTCTAGTGGGTGAAGTCCCTTGGAGTAGGTGGGTGGGTTGGTCTTCTGAAAATCACCCAAGGTAGATCGCTGGTTTCCATCACCATTGCCGTTACCACCATTGTTGTTGTTGTTGTTGTTGTTGTTGTTATTGTAAGCGGCTGCGAGTTGTTGTAAGGCAGCGAGATGAGCTTGGCGCTCTTGCCGGGCATTTTCACGCTCCTCCATGATAAGTGCGAGAAGTTGGGTGGGGGTTGGGTCCGGTGGTGGTGGTGCTGATCCTGATCCTTCCGCATTGCTGCGACGGGGTGGCATCCTGAAGCACACCGGGTATAAGAGACAAGGCAAGAAAAGTTCGACTAAGGGAAAAGATGATCTCTCAAGCGGTTGATTAATCCTAAGAGTTATATGAAAATAGTTCACACAATTTTAAACAAGACAAACATACTTATATTTCACAAACAATACATCAAAGAGTTCACATCAACATCAAGCTTACAACCTCAAGCTTACAACATAATATCTGGTTTCCAAAAGAACCACTGCTACTACTCGACTAGCTATAGGGGGTCAACCTAATCCTGCGGTAGTGATCAAGTCACTCGCCTACTGAGGTGGAACCTCCAGCTCTAACACGTCAGCATCTGACTGGTAGGCTGGCTCCTCGGGATCCTCCTCCTCGTCCTCGAGAACTGGCTCGAGTGGCTCCTCCTCCTCGTCAACTAACTCCTCCTCATCATCCTCCTCACAGTCCATCTCCTCCACGAAGTCATCATCGTCACTGAGGAAAGCGTCGTTCTCCTTGCGGAGATCCTCGCCCTCCTCCTCCATCTCGTCAGTATGGTGCTCAAGATCCTCAATCAGTCCATCCTGCTCTGCCACCTTCGTGCGGAGCTTCACGATAGTCTTCCTCAGCTGGGCCCTCTTCCTGAGAAGAGCAACCTTCTCCACCATCAGCTTCATCTCGTTCTCGCGAAGCTCAACGAGCGACTCGCGGTCGAAGTGGAGCTGAATCCTAGTGCGCAACAGATCATCCTGAGTGCACTGAAGTAAGATCTCCATGTCCATGATGTAGCTCCCAAACATCGGGTGGTAAGGTGAAGGAGTAGGGTGTCCATCACAGTTGCGCCTCCCGTAGAACCGGAACCGGGAGTCTACTAACTCCGCCTTGTGCTCCTCACAAAGTCGGGATAGCATCCTCTGTGTAGCGGTACAGAGACCGTCAACCCAGGTGGCCTCCTTGGTGGTGAAGATGAGTGTCCGGGAATTGGGAGACTTGATGTTCCTGCGAACTGACGATCTGATGAGCCAGCTCAGCCTTCCAACACCGTGAACATCAATCTGAGCTCCCTCAAACTCTGGAGCGGGGCGACCTAACAGCTTGGTCAACTCGAACAAGTCCCTCTCAAACGTCAGCTTGCTGTCCTTCTCCAGCTGAACGAACTCGGTCCAGTGGAGTGCCATCTACAGTTTTTAAGCAAAATTTTAAGTTAGTTAGATGACAAGTAAATCAAAATTTTAATATAATAGGGCAACAAGTGAGTCAAATTTTAAACTTAATGAGAGGTGTACAAAATTTTAGGGATACTAAGGAAAATGTAACAATTAATGAGAGTAAAATTTTGCATGAGTAAGAGGATTGGAGGTAAGCAATTTTCGAAAATACTTCATTCTTTCTTTTTAGAAATTCATCTTTTTGTAACATTTGACAAACGACCATGCTAACTAAGGTTTCCTAAAGTCAGGATGGCTCTGATACCAAGTCTGTGGGGACCCCGGACTAGCTGTCCGAAATACCCGATTATGCTTAACACAACGATCCCGTGATCAGTCTGTCGTTGCACATAATCCGAATTGGATACCAAAGTTTACATCCATTGCAGTACCGAATAGAAGTCTTACATAAATGGTCATTTAGACCAAGTTCTTACATAGGTGCCTTCATGGGCCAAACCAAATATATCAGCGGAAGCTACGGCGTAATCGACATCATATTCTAACGATGACGACCCGACAGGCAGCTGACTTGTGGAGATCCTTAGTTGGCGTAGAAGTCGCCATATTCCTGCTCTGCGTAGTGTTCCTCCTCGTAGTCTGGCTAGGACAATAGCCAGGGACGAAACCAATATGAGTACATTTGAATGTACTCGCAAACTATCCCAACATGGGTATGCACCAGTTTTATTTTAGTTGACAACTTTTCTTATTTAAAACATCTCTATATCTTTATTGAAAAAGGTAAGAAGAGCTTTATAACTATCTTTAAAGAAGTCACCTTTTTCATCTGTTTTTCCAAAACTTCTCCTCTTTCCCGACCATAGCCCGTCATGGTCCACTTCCATCCCACCACCTCATACCGATCCGTTGGTATAGGTGTAGGAAACATTCTCCACTCCATTTTTCTTTAAAAACTCAAAGCCTTTTTAAAACTTGCACAAGGTCTTAGGACAGTCTCCCAATTGTCCATATCCGAGGACTCGGCTATTCGAATAGTTTTTAACACTCTGCAGAGGTAGCACGCTTTTAACCCACATCCATCCGGCAACTCATCGTGTCTGCCACGTCTCGCCATACCAGTGTATGCGAAGTAAGTCGCCGGCCATAGCCTCTTATTTGCTCATGCTAGTATAGGATCCTTCCCATATGACACTTTCCATCGACACCCAGTCCGGTTTCCCGTCAGAAACCCTAAGTGTGAGGACTCATAGTTTTGTCCGGCGGTTTATGGTGGAACCTTCTATCCTCCCCACCAACTTGTGTGAGGACCCGGGTCAGGGGGTAGATCCTCGGACCATCCCCTCATGCATAACGGAGTCATCTCCGTCGATGAGGTATCCCATACTAATAAGAGCAAACTACATGACTACGCCTTTTCCCATATGTGGTAAATGTGGTCGCACAGGGTAGGATTGGTTTCCATAGTACTAGGACACTGTGCATTTTTCACAAACATCACCATTTTTCCACCTTTCCAACACAGCACCGACATCTCGTCGTTCCATAAACTCACAAGACATTTCAAAGGAGTTTTGAATAAACAACATTGTTTTCCCATCCTAAAGTTTTATATAAACTACGACATAGGGTGGCAAAATAATATCCATATATTTTTGAAATGGGTTTTGTAAATCTTGCTTTGAGAGTAAACATATTATGAAAGTAGATGCATATGTTGGTAGTGCAAGCTCAGAGAATAGCTTGCCTTGCTTGGCAAAGTGATCTTGCTCTTGTTCTTCAAATTCAGCAAACTCTCCTTCCTCGATATATCCGACAACGTTCTCGTCTAATTAACAAACAAACAATACAAACAATCACTAAGCTATACAAGCAATCACCTCAACATAACCATCATTAACATCACAATTGGCTACTGCACACATCAAACTACACAATTTGGTTTTTAAATAAATTGAATTAAACATTATTTAATTAAGTCCAAATTATGGCAGAAACTAGTTATTCATGTTTAATTCCACAACTTGAGTTCTGTTGGTCACAAAAATACAAATTAAAATTCTATGGAAAGCCACTGATGTGTAGAATACAACCCAATTTGAATTGGACCATTTGGAGTTACCAAACTCCCTACACATTGGATTGAATCCAGTAGCTTAATAATCAAGTTTTAGCTACCAATTAAATTATATTGTTCCAAAAATTAAACCCTTTTAGGGGTAACTAAACATGGATATATGTGAGCTAACAAAATTGGTCCTAACTCATTTGGATCAACCAATAAACATATTTGTCTGTTTTAGTCCAGAAGGGTTTATTTTAAAGTCAGCAATTAATATTGCTTAATTAATTCTACCAAAATTAGGGGAGCTAACACAAGGCAGTACTAAGCTAGCAAAATTGGTTTGGAATTATTTGGACTAGCAGAGTATCAGAAACAAACAAGTTTAGAATTTAAACCTTCTGTGGCATTTTCAATAATACTTTTTAACTATTTAATGAAATGACATGGGACCAATTGTGTTGGTTAAACATTTCATAAGCTTTCCAGAACAGTTGAGTTTGATTTATTTGGATTCCTAAATCTCGAGATATTGAATTTCAAAGTTGATGCCAGTACTGTTTTTCCAGAGAAAAAGAAATAGAAATTCCCTCTCTTCTGGATAATGTTGAGATTTCTGACTAGTGGGGCCTACTGGTCAGTGACTCAGCGTGGACGTGGATTTGATTAAAATACTGACGGGTGGGGTCAGGCCGTCAGTGGCTCAACTACAGCGAAGCGTTACCGGGCCGTTGGATCTGGATCCAACGGTCCAAGATCAAAGGCAACGGCGGCGACCAAAAACTGGCGGCGCCGCCGCGCCGGCGGCACGGTGATGATCGGAGACTCACCTAGAGGGCTCGGAAGATCGCGGAGACGACGCAGATCGACGGCGGAGGCTCGGGGAAGGCGATGGTGCGAGCTGTGCTTGCTGGGGAAGGCTGGTTCGTCGGCGGTGAGGTCGCGCACTTCGTCGGCGTCGGGCAGCAACTTCGGCGGAGCGTCGGGGTCGCGTCCGTGCACTAAAAAGAGGGAAAAAGCTCTCTGGTGAGTGCGGTGTCCACAAGGAAGAGCGTAGAGGGGTCAGAGGGAAGAATGGGGAGGTGTGGCGAGGCGGTGGTGCTCGACCTCAACGGCGGCGTCGGGCACGGCCGTGCACTGCCCTCTGGCGGTGCACAGAGCAAATTGGAGCGAGGGAAAGCTTGGGAGGGAGGTGTGGTGTTCCAGAGAGGCCTCGGGGTGCTTTTTATAGGGCCAGGGCGGTCCACGATGGTCGGGGTCTACGGCGGCGGCCATGGCGCGTCCACGGTGATCAATTCGGCGATTACACGGCGACGGTGCAGAGACTCGTGGTGGCTTGGGGCTTAACGGGGTCCGGCAAGCTTCTAGAGTCATCTAGAAGAACGGTGCGTGTCGGGGAGCTAAGGGGTGGACGAATTTTGCCGGCGCCGTCCAAGTGCTCTACGGCGGTCAGCGGGGAACCACGGCGTAATGGCGACGGGAGGGGTGCCCGTTTTCTTCCCTGCGGGTGCAGAGAGGTGCAGGGGTGCAGAGGCGAGGGAGAGCGCGGCCAGGGGGGTCCTGGCGGCGAAGAAAACGGCGTCGACGGTGAAGGCGACACGGCGACGGTCGTCGGGTCTGAGGTCGATGACCTTTTTGCAGAAAACCCCTTCCTCCCTCTTTTCTTTTATTTTTCAGTTTTATTTCAATATCCAGAAGCTTTTCCTGGATTTATTTGAGGTACTTAAGTATTTTAGAAAATTCTGCAAATATTTGTGGGGCCTCCCCATAACATGTAGAAGCTCCACAAAAATTGGCATTGCCAAATAAAATGTTTGGCAACATTTTCTTTCATAGTACTTGTTTAAGGTAATTTGATTTATTTCTATTTGTTTTTATTTTAGAATTTTAAAACAAGTTCAAAAATAATATTTGAGATGGGAAAGTAGTAAGAACAAAAAGGGAGAGTGTTTACATTGCATCTCCACTGACTTTGATTTGAAAATAATTGAATTTGTCACTTTGAGATTTTTAAAGTGATAACTTGCTATTTTTATTTTCTTGCTTTTAATTTGGATTTTGGTTTCTTTATTTCTTATTAGTGTTTACTAGAGCAAACACTCACACAACCAGCAAGAACAACAACACAAGTAAGAAGAAGCAATTAACAGACAATAAACAACAAAAGTTTTTGTTGGTTCCCATTTTTGGAATAAAATTCTGGATAATAATTTTGGGATGTTACACACACGGATCAAGGCATCGATTCCAAGAAAGAAAAAGGAGCAACTACCTCGTTACGAAAGCTGTCAAGATCGTGCATCGCTACAAGAAAATCAAAATGCTGATGGAAAATAGGCCAAAGACCTGGTACTACTACTAGTGCATGTAAGGATAGTCTAGAGGAGGAAAGCAATCGATGAAAGAAAGAAAAAAGAACAGGATGTTGCTGCTTGTTACGTGACCAGCATGCAACCGAAGCACAATCCCGTACAAGGAGTAGTAAAAGATTAAACCCATCAGTTAAAGCAGGACAATGATTATCAGCGACTTGCTGCGGTCGACTCCAGGCTTCCCTCAAGTCGCGGACAACTTTGCGGCTAACTCATCATCATTATCCACGCACACGCGCCACTGGTATAATTTCGGAGAAGACGGCGACTCACCGTCGCTCGCGAATTATACTACATCATCAACGCTGGGAAAATAAGAAAAAGATAAGTCGCTATCATGCTCAACTTTTGCAGCCTTTTACTTTTATCAATAAGATTAAGTTCACCTTCAAGTTTATCTCGGGGCTGCATATCTATTTTATCAAGCTTATTATTAAATGTCTTTGCGACTCATATTATATCATGTCGTAGACTTTAAATTTATATCAGCTTTTGTAGATTTAATTACATCTACTTCTCAATACATCCGTCAAATTAGAGTTCTTTATAACTCACATTGCAAAGTCTAGCTATTTACAGCTTGCATTGAATATCAAGATCACCACTACATGTTCAAGCATTGATATTTGGCGATTCATTTGCCATTCTATGACTTATCATTATATCAATTTATGACTGATCGTTATATAATTTCATGATTTATCATCGTATCATTTTATTAATCATCATCGACTTATTGTCATGTCAATTTATGAGTCGCATAGCGATTTACCCCCATATCATTTTATGAGTCGCAAACAGTTCATCATTACATCGGTTTATGAGTCATTAATGAATCATTATCTTATCAGATATTTGAGTTAAAACAGGTGACTCGCCGTACCACATCTACAGCTAATCAGAGTTGGTTATCATCAAAGGCTAACCAGAGCCAAGCATCACCCTTTCCAGCTTTTAGCTGAGTATCATCACAGCCACTCAGGGCTAGAGCTTCAACTCAGGTCGCCACCTAGGCGGACCTATGCAACACCTGATCGCCACCTAGGCGCGATCAACCCTTGTATCAGAAATCGGCCGCCACCCAGGCGCGGCCGTAACTTTGTATCATATCAGGTCGCCACCCAGGCGCGACCGACCCCATGTCTCACCATGGATCGCCCCCTATGCGCGATCAAAGCTAATTAGAGCTCGTCACGGCTATTGTAGCCGTTAAACGCAATAATCATGGTTATTCTCGGCTTAAGTCAGAAGTATCTTTGCACTATGCGGCCAAAGTACTGGGGTGCGGTGTCAATCGAAGTGCGATCGCCTATCATGGCTGCCAAGCGACCCTGACACGCATTTTTACCTGGGAAATTCTGAGCCGCGCGAAGACCTACTTAATGGTAATAGAGATAATTCAGAAGGACTAAAGTACCCGCGTGTGGCGTCAATCGAGTCTGAATGCCTATCATGGCTGCCTATCATGGCCATTCTCGACCCTGAACACACATTAGATCTGAGAAATACTGAGTCAAGTACATGCTATCATGCATCGTACAATATGCTATCATGCATCTTACCAGTTGCTATCACGCAACAATTTGCTAGTATGCAACCATTTGCTATCATGCAAAATACAATTTGCTATCATGCAACATATCATTTGCATCATGCAGATTATACTATGCTATCATACAGGGTACCCTATGCTATTATGCGGAGTACTAACTTTTTTATCATAATTATTACCAGCCGCCAAGGCTAACATATTATTATCAACTTATTATCATTGCTTCCTTGGGGGCTTTTGCCCTTTGAATTACAGGAACCTATAGCTCGGCCATACGAATTTGAGTTGGCATGACCAAAATTTTTTTATGATTGAGATAATTATCTCCTTATATCGGCTGATGAAGCCACCATTATTTATTTAAATGCAGCCACATCAAGTGGAATTCATATCATCTTGCGGCAACAATATTTGTCAATCTGTTACAGGATCAAATTGCAATGATATGCAATCAAGCAGGATAATGAAAGCATGTATGCTTAATGCCTGGGGGCTAGGACAATTAATTTTTGTCTAACTTGAGATATTTTTTGAGTCCGAGCAGCATGATCGTGCATACAACTCGGCCCTCGGGGGCTACACATCCACCATATCTGGCGGTCTTTATTATACTCATATACCATGATTATATGCAGATTTCATTTTTTGCAGCACATGAGAATATATATATCTATTTGCGAGTCAAATTAGCGACTCGGAAATCTTTAAATACAGGTTGTGGCTATATGCCCTTGAGCCGCCATGTTTCACATGCGTTTAGATGGCTCGTCATGATAAACATGACAGATTATTATTCTAATGATTGACCAGCTTATTTATGCTTATGGTCTTTTATGCTTCGATGTCTATGACTCAGCACCTTATATACATTTGGTTGATATATCTTGTTACTCACAAGTTATTATTCTTATGATTTCAGCTCAGTCTTACACCCAACAGGAAAAGGTGGTTTTCACCAATTGCTTCGCGGAAAACTCACCGCGATTCTGCAGCTTCAATGCGACCAAGACAGAAGTGCTCAATTGGCAACTAATGGCTAAATAAGCCGCAAAGATAGCGACTCATCGCTTCTACATCAGCGGCTCAATTAGCCGCAACGTGTGCGACTCATCATCAACGGGTCGCCAAGTGCAACATCGACAAGTCGGCAAGAACTACATACGCGAGCCCGCAAGATCATCATCAAGACAGAATCTTCCGCCTGATTCTACGAATCACCCGGAAGCTTGGGGGCTAATGTCGGGGGAATAATTATCCGCGACTTATTCAAGGAAAGCGCGACTTATTCACAGTCGCACCACTATTGGGCTTGCACAAATATGGGCCGACTCAAGATCATGAGGAAGGATCCAGAAGCTCGAAGATAACTTGACTTGGAAGACAAGACATATGATTAGTCTCCAAGTAGGACTCCGGCTCATACTTTCCTTGAGAGAGAAGTTTCCTTGTAACCTTGCGAGCCACCGTCTTTATAAGGTGGACTCCAAGGACCTAGAACCCGAAGCAATCCAAGCTAAAAAAGCTCTCATACATCCCGAGAGAGGCGACTCAACACATCGATCGCCAACCCCTTGTAACACCATATTCATATCAATACCAATCTAGGATAGGCAGGACGTAGGTCTTTACCTCGCATCGAGGGCCGAACCTGGGTAAAAACATTGTCTTCTCGTGCCCTGCGATCTTTAGCTCGGAGACGCTCGATCGCTTAATCCCCAACTCTATGAAGTCATCTCCATGACATCTGCGTGACAATCCCACGACATCAGTCGACAAGTTCACCAAGTGGGCAGAGGTCGAAGCAGTGCGCAGCATACCGGCCAGGGCAGCAGTAAAATTCATCAGAGGCCTGGTCAGCCGTTTTGGTGTGCCTAATCGCATCATCACCGACAATGCTCACAATTCACCAGCGGCATCTTCAGGGCCTACTGCGAGAGCCTCGGCACCAAGCTCTGCTTTGCCTCGGTGGCTCACCCACAGAGCAACGGCCAAGCCGAGCGAGCAAATGCTGAGGTCCTCAAGGGCCTCAAGACAAGAAGCTTCAATCGCCTGAAGGGCTACGGCAAGGGCTGGATAGACGAACTCCCGTCCGTGCTCTGGTCCATCCGCACGAACCCCACGAAGCCCACTGGTGAGACGCCATTTGCCCTCGTGTATGGAGCTGAAGCAGTCCTCCCCACAGAGATCAAGCATGGATCCGCACGGGTCCTTGCCTTCAACGAGGACGATCAAGCAGACCTCCACAGCGACGACCTGCTGCTCCTTGACAGGTTGCGCCGCCGCGCCGCCCTCAGGGCAGCCAAATACCAGCAAGACTGCGACGCTACCACAGCCGCCATATACGTCCGCGCACTCTCGAGACAGGCGACCTCGTCCTCAGGAGAATCCTCTCCAGGGAAGGTCTCCACAAGCTCTCGCCCATGTGGGAAGGCCCCTACAGGTCTCACACATCGCCAGGCCCGGCGCGGTATGCCTCGAAACGGAGGACGGCATCCCGGTCAAGAATCCATGGAACATCGCGCATCTACGCAAGTTCTACCCGTGATCATAGTCACGCCAGACATTTTTTGTCTCTAGAGGGAAGCACACAACTTCACCTCCAAGCTTCACAAAAGCTTCTCCTCCCGAGGGCCAGCCCCTCTGAGCTCTCCTGCTAACGTGCCGCCGCAGGCCGTGAAGAGTCTCAGCCACTGAATGTGGTCCCCATGCCTCGACATGGAAAACTTTATCTTGGTAACGCCAAGTGTAATGAACCAATTCGTTTCTCAATGAAACATTGCGCTGAGGCGCCGCTATGTAATATTTTGGTGGTGAGTTTTTACTTTTCATCATCTTAGTTCAATTCGCGCTCATATTCTTCCCCATGCGCACCTCGTGAGCGGGGCTGAGTACGGTGACTGTGCCTCGAGAGCACCCCATCAGCACCGCAAAATCCAAAGGATCCGAGCTCTAACACGTGAGCACGCTCTCACGCCTGTTATCTCCTCAAAGAGCTCTGGCCTATGGGCTTGCTCCCAAACACGCCACCTCACCAAAGGACCTTGGTACTTACTCTCCTCGCGAGATACTCATGAGAAGCCTATAAGCGCGCATGAGTGTTTACTACCATGTGCCTGCTTTGGGTTTGCCTCTCTAACCAATACAGGGAACAAGAGTCCTCCCCAAGGTCGAGAAGTCACGCTCCGACCCTAGAAGGGAGCGCACCATCAGGGAAACCAACGCCCCACCAGGGAAGCCAACGCCCTCTACGAGGCCAAAGTCTCGCCAAGCTAAGTCTAACGCTCGCGCCCCTCAGGAGTTTTTCCTCCCTCTCACGAGCACCTGTCGTCCCTCGAGCGGGTTTTTTCTCTCTCACACTCCATGGACTGCTTGTGCGTCAAAGGGGCCCTCGAGCACCGCGACTCGAGAGCCCTTACCTCTCCAAGCCTTAAACACCCCCGGCCTTGCCGAGTCACGCTCCGGCATACCGCAGCGGCGGTGTCATAGCGCAAAGAGATGGGTCCTGACGACGTAGAGCGAAGAAAGACTTGGAACGGGGATAAAAGGCCCATCGAGGGGCACACACACACATAATTGCGTACGATCAAAGTATCTTACAAGACAGAATGGTTTAAAACAAGTCTTAAAACAAAGGTAGTTGCGCGTCAAGCGCATCTTGTTGCAGGAGTGGCCTAAGCAGAGGGTTCACCATCGCCGTCCTCTTCAGCCTTTTCTTCTTCGGCGCCTTCATCCTCCTCAGCGGCCTGCTCCGCCTCAACCCTCTTGAAGCGGTCGACGTAATCGTTGACTTCTTCTCGAACTGAGTTGGAGAGCTCCAAGGCTTGGTCCTCCTCAACGGGCTCGGTCACTGACTCGTAGTCGAAGCCGGGTTGAAGGCGCTGGAGGTTGGCGAAGACGCGATCGATCGCCACGGTCAAGAGCTTGTGGCACTCCTCATCAACAACATCGCCAAGTTCCGCCACAGGGCCCTCGAGCGCGGTGAAGAGCTGATCGAAGTAGGCGAGGTATGTGGCAGCGTCAGCGTTCCCGTGAACGGGAACAGCAGGGGCATCCACTCCTAGCTGCCCCGCGAGAGTGTTCCCCGGGTCACCAAGGATTGGAACATGCGCTCCCGCTGCTGCGTCAAGACCTGTGTCGCCTGCACGCGATGCTCTGCCTCCTCAGCGCGCTCCACGACGGGGCCCACCTGAGCGGTCAACTCCCTCATGTCAGCCATCAAGGAGGCAAGGTTCTGCTCCGCGCGCGCCCGTGCCTCCGCGGCAGTCTGGAGGCGAGAGTCGAATCGCTTCTTCTGGGCCTCAAGATCCCTGATGCGAGCCTCAAGCTCGTTGCGTCTCTTCGTGAAGCGATCCTCTTGCTTCTTGACCTTCTCCGCGAAGTCTTTCCTGCAGCTGTCGCGAAAGAGCTTCTCCTTCGTCGCAGACTCCTCCGCCATCTTCTCCTCCTTTTTGCGAAGGTTCTCGTTGGTCTGCACAAGGCGCTTCTGGTAGAACTCCTTGTCTTGGGTGACCTTGTTCTCGCGGGCTTCCAGGTGCTCCCGCTGCGCGGATTGATCCTTCTCGATCTGCTCAACCTGTTCCTCGCGCTTGCGCGCCTCGGTCTCGCGGGCGTCGAGCTCAACTCCGCGCTGCACGATCAAGTCTTCGCGAATGCTCAAGCTCTCACGGAATTTCTCCAAACTCTGCCGCACATTCTCTGACTCGGCAACGATCCCCGCCTCGCGATCTAGAAGCTCTTTGTGCTTGGCGGAGACCGCCGCTTCGCGCGCCGCCAGCTCCTGGTGTTTGGCCTCGGTCTCCGCCTCGAGGGCCTCGCGCCTAGCACCCAGGTCCGCAAGGGTCTCCTCGATCTCGCGAACTACACTGATGCGGATCTCCTCAGCGGAGCGCAGCGCTGCCTCGCGTTGCGCCTGGGCAGCTTCGTTCTTCCGGCGGCAGCTCTCCACGGTCTCATGAAGACGAGCCCAGCCCCGCGCAAGCTCGGCGTCCTCCTCCGCCCTGAAGCGATCCTCCTCAGCAAGCTGGGCCTTAAGCCCGTCGAGAATTCCCTCGCCGAGCGGAGGACAATCCCACGGCGAGCTGCAACGGGGCGCCGCCCCCGCAGGACTAAGGCCCATGGCTCGCTGGAAGGCCTGGAAACGCCGGCGCCTGCCGAGGATTCCGGAGCGTCCTGCCTTGAGCTCTGAGTGGCCTCGAGACGCGCCTGGGGCTCTGGTGCGAGTCTCCCTCTTCGTCCACACAAGGGCCTTCTGGGGGCTCTGATGAGAACCCCCCTCGCCTCCCGCGCTGGAGGCCTTCTGGGGGCTCGTGGCACCCTCACCATCAACCCCACCATTCTTCTGCCCCTGGGGAGCGCTCTCCTCTCCAGGGACAGGGTTGGCCTTCTCAGCTGAGGCCGCCTCCCCAGCGGCCTCAGAGTCCGCTGTGGCCTCTCCAAGTTTCGTGCTCGGTGGGGCGAGGACGCGGCGGCCTCCTCCATTTCGACGTCAGCGCACGCTCCCGCGGACGCCCTGTCTCCGCAGCACGCTCATTCGCCGGCGGCGTGAACCTCGCCGCATCCACCTCCGGCGTCCCCTCCTGCCGCATAGGGGAGACGTCAGGCCGCATAGGCGGAGGCGTCGTCACCTCTGCCTCCTCCTCCTTCTCCTCGCGGCGCTCCTCTGCCTCAGGAGGCGGTGCCGCAGCCTCAGGAGAAGAAGTAGTGCCCTCGGGAGGCACCTCGTCGACTATACACGCTGCAGACGCCGCTGCAGCGCTGGGGATCTCTCCAAGCCTCCGGAGTCCTCCGCCTTTTCGGCACCTCGGGCCCCTGGAGAGGCAAAAGCTAAAAAACTCCTGAGAAGTCTACACAAGAAATAAAATCAAACAGAAAAGGGAGTCGGTTCTTACCCAGACGACTTGGCGCGGGAATCGACCCACACCGTGTTTGACGATCGCCACGGCCTCGGCGGCGCGGCCCCGGCGCCGGACCCTCGAGAGCAGCCTCGGCTTTCCTCTTGAGAGAAATGCCCGCTGGGCTCCCGGCGGCTCTGTCATGAATGGCCTTGGAGCGGGATCGCAGTGGCCTGATGAAGCTCCGTTGTCGTCGCTCTCCTCTTGCCCCTCAGCACGCTTCGAGGGAGCGACCACGAACTGGCCGCAGCTGCCTGAGGAGGCCTCGTGGGTCCTCAACTTCAGGCGCCGCGCTCTTCGAGGTGCTCGAGTTCTCCGCTGAGGAAGCAGAGCCTCCCGAGGCGCCGGTTTGCGCCTGCGTCGGATTCCACAGGCGTTTCCGTCGTCTCCTCGTCGCCCTCAGCTGGCGCCCCTGCGCCGCAGACTCAGGATCCTCGCGAGGCCCGACATGCCCCTTGGGCACCAGGCCCCACTGTCGAACTACGGCATTGTCTGCACGAGCGAGACGCGACGCCCGAGATCGATCCTGTGGGCGGGACTGCCTTATCGCTGGGCTTGGGCATTTTGTCCCTCTGGTTGGAATACAGCCACATCGCGTCCGCGTGCCTCTGGAGCGGAGCAATGCGGCGCCTCACGAAGTCCTTGGCCACCATCTGCCCGTGAGGCCTGCCTCGCGGAGGTCTTTCAAGCGCCTCACCACGGGGCCGAGTGCGGCTCCCTTGAGCGCCTTAGAAGACCAGCTCGCCCTCTTCGTCGAAGGCGCTTCGGGCAGTTCGAAGAAGGCGCTCCGGCTTCCGAACTTCATGAGGAACCAGCGCTTGCGGAAGTCCTCCACCTTCTTCGTCACATTGGTTACAATGTTCTCGCCGTTCCGCGCGATGGGGATGTAGGTGCCCTTCATGCTATCGGTGATGCGGAAGGACATGCACCCTGACCGCTCCTTGTTCGCCGTGAACCGGAGCGCATAGAAGCTGCGGAAGAGGTCCACCGAGGGTGGAATGCCGATGTATGCCTCGCAGAGGTAGGCGAAGATGGCGAGGACGAGGATGAGTTAGGATGGAGATGAAGAACCTGAATCTGGTGTGGGACCCCAGACTAGCTGTCCGAAATACCCGATTATGCTTAACACAACGATCCCGTGATCAGTCTGTCGTTGCACATAATCCGAATTGGATACCAAAGTTTACATCCATTACAGTACCGAATAAAAGTCTTACATAAATGGTCATTTAGACCAAGTTCTTACATAGGTGCCTTCATGGGCCAAACCAAATATATCAGCGGAAGCTACGGCGTAATCGACATCATATTCTAACGATGACGACCCGACAGGCAGCTGACTTGTGGAGATCCTTAGTTGGCGTAGAAGTCGCCATACTCTTGCTCGACATGGTGCTCCTCCTCGTAGTCTGGCTAGGTCAATAGCCAGGGACGAAACCAATATGAGTGCATTTGAATGTACTCGCAAACTACCCCAACATGAGTATGCACCAGTTTTTATTTTAGTTGACAACTTTTTCTTATTTAAAACATCTCTATATCTTTATTGAAAAAGGTAAGAAGAGTTTTATAACTATCTTTAAAGAAGCCACCATTTTCATCTGTTTTTCCAAAACTTCTCCTTTTTCCCGACCATAGCCCGTCATGGTCCACTTTCATCCAACCACCTCATACCGATCCGTTGGTATAGGTGTAGGAAACATTCTCCACTCCATTTTTCTTTTAAAAACTCAAAGCCTTTTTAAAACTTGCACAAGGTCTTAGGACAGTCTCCCAATTGTCCATATCCGAGGACTCGGCTATTCGAATAGTTTTAAACACTCTGCAGAGGTAGCACGCTTTTAAACCCACATCCATCCAGCAACTCATCGTGTCTGCCACGTCTCGCCATACCAGGGGTATGCGAAGTAAGCCGCCGGCCATAGCCTCTTATTTGCTCATGCTAGTATAGGATCCTTCCCATATGACACTTTCCATCGACACCCAGTCCGTTTCCCGTCAGAAACCCTAAGTGTGAGGACTCATAGTTTTGTCCGGCGGTTTATGGTGGAACCTTCTATCCTCCCCACCAACTTGTGTGAGGACCCGGGTCAGGGGGTAGATCCTCGGACCATCCCCTCATGCATAACGGAGTCATCTCCGTCGATGAGGTATCCCATACTAATAAGAGCAAACTACATGACTACGCCTTTTCCCATATGTGGTAAATGTGGTCGCACAGGGTAGGATTGGTTTCCATAGTACTAGGGCACTGTGCATTTTTCATAAACATCACCATTTTTCCACTTTTCCACTCCAACACCGACATCTCGGTATTCATAAACTCATAAGAAATTTCAAAGGAGTTTTGAATAAACAACATTGTTTTCCCATCCTAAAGTTTTATATAAACTACTACATAGGGTGGCAAAATAATATCCATATATTTTGAAATGGGTTTTGTAAATCTTGCTTTGAGAGTAAACATGTTATGAAAGTAGATGCATATGTTGGTAGTGCAAGCTCAGAGAATAGCTTGCCTTGCTTGGCAAAGTGATCTTGCTCTTGTTCTTCAAATTCAGCAAACTCTCCTTCCTCGATATATCCGACAACGTTCTCGTCTATTAACAAACAAACAATGCAAACAATCACTAAGCTATACAAGCAATCATCTCAACATAACCATCATCAACATCACAATTAGCTACTGCACACATCAAACCACACAATTTGATTTTCAAACAAAATTGAATTAAACACTTTTTGATTACTTCTAAATTATGGCAGAACTAGTTATTCATGTTTAATTCCACAACTTGAGTTCTGTTGGTCACAAAAATACAAACTAAAATTCTATGGAAAGCCACTGATGTGTAGAATACAACCCAATTTGAATTGGATCATTTGGAGTTACCAAACTCCCTACACATTGGATTGAATCCAGTAGCTTAATAATCAAGTTTTAGCTACCAATTAAATTCTATTGTTCCAAAAATTAAACCCTTTTAGGGGTAACTAAACATGGCTATATGTGAGCTAACAAAATTGGTCCTAACTCATTTGGATCAACCAATAAACATATTTGTTTGTTTTAGTCCAGAAGGGTTTATCTTAAATTCAACAATTCATACTACTTAATTAATTCTACCAAAATTAGGGAGCTAACACAAGGCAGTACTAAGCTAGCAAAATTGGTTTGGAATTATTTGGACTAACAGAGCATCAGAAACAAACAAGTTTAGAATTTAAACCTTCTGTAGCATTTTCAATAATACTTTTTACTTATTTAATTAAATGACATGAGACCAATTGTGTTGGTTAAACAATTTCATAAGCTTTCCAGAACAGTTGAGTTTGATTTATTTGGATTCCTAAATCTCGAGATATTGAATTTCAAAGTTGGATCCAGTACTGATTATTCAGAGAAGTTTGAAATTCGGAAATTCCCTCCTCTGGATAATGTTCAAAATTCTGACTGGTGGGGCCTACATGGCAGCGGCACAGCGCGCGCGGGAAAAAGATTTAAAACCTGACGAGCGGGGCCCGCCCGTCAGTCTCTCTCTCTCTTTCATTTCTAAACGAAGCGGTACGCAACCGTTGGATTTAGATCCAACGGCCCACGTTTGCCCACGTCGACGGCAAACGTCGGCGACCCTAAAAACGAGCGCGCTGCCGCGCCGGCGACGGCGAGGTGGATGAATCTCTCACCTAGAGGCTCGGGAGGTTGCGGAAATGATGCAGATCGACGGCGGTGGTGAGGTGGAAGCTTCTGGCCGAGTTACACTTGCTGGGGTGGAGTGGTTCGTCGGCGGCGAGGTCTCCGTCTTCCTCGCCACGGACAGCAGCTCCGCGAGGTTCCACGGCCGCGTCTGGGCACTGATCAAAGGGAAAAAGGTGCGTGAGTGCGGTGAAGCAGAGGGAAGTAAGTGCAGGCCAAAGAGGGAAGAATGGGGCAGTGTGGCGTCGTGGCCACGACGGACCTCGACGGCGGCAGTGGCTACGCACAGCACGCCCTCCTGGCGGTGCACGGCGAATTGAGAGGGGTCAGTGCGGGAGTGGGGTGGTGTGGTGTTCGCAGAGGGTGCGGGGGTGGTTTTATAGCGCGATGCGGCGTACGGTGGACGGAGTGCACGGCGACGTCCACGGCGACACGGCGGAGATATTTCTCCCCAATCCGACGCGGCGGTGCGAGGGACGTGGAGACAAGGCGTTCACCGGGGTCCGGACGTGTTCTAGAAGATCTCGGCCAAGCGCGGCGTGTCGGGGAGCAGCGAGCTGGCTAATTTGGTCGACGACGCGATGGTCGTCGGGCTGGAGTCGACGACGGTTTTGCAGAAACCCCCTGCTCCTTCTTTTCTTTTATCACAACTAGGTCCTTCTCTGTTTCTTTTTAAAACCAGAAGGTTTTCTAGGATTTAATTAGGGCACTTAAACATTTTAGAAAAATTTGCAAAAATTTGTGGGGCCTTCCCATAATGTAGAAGCTCCACAAAAATTGGCATAAAATAATAAAATGTTTTGAAACATTTTCTTTTATAGTACTTTGTTTATGTTATTTTAATTTATTTCATTTGTTTTTATTTTAGAATTTTAAAACTAGTTCAAAAATAATATTTGAGAGGGGAAAGTGGTAGGAACAAAATGGGGAGTGTTTACATTACAACTCCACTGACTTTGGTTTGAAAATAATTGAGTTTGTCACTTGAGATTTTCATGTGACAACTTGTCACTTTTATTTTTCTTGCTTTGATTTTATATTTTGTTTTCTTTCTTCTTACTAGTGTTCACTAGAGCAAACACTCACACAACAGCAAGAACAACAACTCAAGTAACAAAAGCAATTAACATACAATAAACAACAAAAGTTTTTGTTGGCTCTCATTTTTGGAATATAATCCTGATAATAATTTTGGGATGTTACAATCCTTCCCCCCTTAAAATAAATCTCGTCCCGAGATTTGCTAGGCTTAGGTTTTAAGGAGGTCTGGGAATTCGCTTCTAAGATAATCTTCGCGTTCCCAAGTTGCTTCTTCTTCAGAGTGGTTAGTCCACTGGACTTTGTAAAACTTGATCGCACGTCTTCGGGTAACACGAACATCTTCTTCGAGAATTTTGAGGGGTCTCTCACGATAAGTCAGGTCTTGGTTCAGGTCGATGGAGAGGTGGTCGATGTTTTTGAAAACATCAGGCTGGTCAGGAACTTCAAGACACTTCCGGAGCAAGGAAATGTGGAAGACATCATGATAATCTCCTAACTCCTGGGGTAACTCCAGCTGATAGGATACTTCTCCTCGACGAGCAATGACCTTGAAGGGTCCAATATACCTTGGTGCTAACTTTCCTTTGACATGGAAACGCTGCATTCCCTTGAGGGGTGTCACTCGGAGATAACATAATCTCCGACTGAAAGTGAGATCACGGCGCTTGGTGTCAGCGTAACTCTTCTGACGGGATTGGGCAGTTTTGAGGCGTTCACGAATAAGCTGAACTTGCTCTTCAGCTTCTCGGAGGGTATCTGGTCCGAACAATTTGCTCTCTCCGGTATCGGACCAATTCAGGGGTGTACGACACTTCTTGCCGTAAAGGGCTTCAAAAGGGGCCATTTGCAGACTAGACTGATAACTGTTGTTGTACGAGAACTCTGCAAACGGAAGACAATCTTCCCACTTGGAACCATAGGATAGAACACATGCGCGAAGCATGTCCTCCAATATCTGGTTCACTCGCTCAGTTGGCCATCGGTCTGGGGATGATAAGCTGTGCTAAAGGCTAACTTGGTTCCGAGGGCTTCATGAAGGGATTTCCAGAATCTTGAGGTGAATTGCGTGCCTCTATCAGATACAATCTTCTTAGGCACACCATGCAGGCTCACTATTCTGGAAATATACAGGTCTGCTAACTGAGCTCCGGTATGAGTGGTCTTGACAGGAACAAAGTGGGCAACCTTGGTCAGTCGATCAACGATGACCCAGATTGAATCATGGCCTCGGTTGGATCTTGGAAGTCCGGTAATAAAATCCATTCCAATCTCATCCCACTTCCACTCGGGAATTTTCAAAGGTTGAAGCAATCCAGCGGGTCGCTGATGTTCAGCCTTGACTCGCTGACAGATATCACACTTGGCTACGAATGAACCAATCTCTCGCTTCATTCCATGCCACCAAAATCTTTCTCGAAGGTCTTGGTACATTTTGGTTCCGCCGGGGTGGATTGAATAAGGGGTCTCATGGGCCTCCTTCAGGATTAACTCCTTAAGTTCCGTGACATTGGGCACACAGATACGGTCATTGAATTTCAGCACTCCTTCAGCATCTTCGGTAAAACCGGGTGCTTTGCCGAGGGAAATTTTCTTCCTAATTCCCTCTATGCTTTCATGACCTTTTGGGCTTCTTTGATTTGATCCATCAGGGTTGGGGTTAACTCTAATTGGCGAGATAACCATGGCTAACAAGCTCTAGTCCAAAATCTTGGAAGTCTTTGAACAAGGCTGGCTGTTCGGCTTGGATCAGGGCATTCAGGGTGCAAGGTTTGCGACTAAGGGCATCGGCAACTACATTAGCCTTTCCGGGTGATAATGGATTCCAATATCATAATCCTTGATTAATTCCATCCATCTCCTCTGTCGCAGGTTCAGATCTTTCTGGGTGAAAATATACTTCAAGCTTTTGTGATCTGTATAGACCTCGCAGCGATGTCCCGCAAGATAGGGACGCCACTTCTTAAGAGCAAAGACTACAGCAGCTAACTCCAAGTCATGGGTTGGGTAATTCTCTTCATGCGGTCGCAACTGCCGGGACAGGTACGACACAACTTTGCCTTCTTGCATCAGAACGCAACCAAGTCCGAGGCGTGATGCATCGCAATACACGTCGAAACTCTGGGTGACGTCTGGCATGATCAGGATTGGGGCTGAGGTTAGTCTCTTCTTCAGTTCTTGGAAACTATCCTCACACTTCTGAGTCCATTCAAATTTCTTGTCCTTCTTCAACAGTTGGGTCAGAGGTTTGGCTATACTGGAAAATCCTTCAACGAACTTGCGGTAATAACCGGCAAGTCCGAGAAAGCTTCGGATTTCAAAAACATTGGTTGGGGATAACCAGTCAAGAATGGCTTGTATCTTCTCAGGGTCAACAGAAATTCCTCCGCAGACACAATATGTCCGAGAAATGCCACTTCACTGAGCCAAAACTCACACTTGCTAAGTTGGCATACAGTGGTGCTCTTGGAGGGTCTCCAAAACTAGACGCAGGTGTTCAGCATGCTCTTCTTCGGTCTTGGAATAAATAAGGATGTCATCAAGGAAAACTACCACGAACTTGTCGAGGTACTCCATGAAAATCTTGTTCATGAGATTCATGAAATAGGCTGGGGCATTGGTCAGACCAAAAGACATCACGGTGTATTCAAACAACCGTAACGAGTGGTGAAGGCGGTCTTGGGAATATCTGTCTCTCGATCTTCAACTGATGGTAACCTGTCCGAAGATCGATCTTTGAAAAGACTCGGGCTCCGTTCATTTGATCGAACAGATCCTCGATCTTGGGAAGAGGGTACTTGTTTTTAATGGTCACGTCATTCAGCTTGCGATAATCCACACACAGGCGTGTGGTACCGTCTCTCTTGTCCACAAATATAATGGGTGATCCCCATGGTGAAGCGCTTGGGCGGACAAGACCTTTGCTTAGCATATCAGCCAACTGCTTCTTCAACTCAACCAGTTCTTCCGGATTCATCCGATAAGGCTTTTGGGATATGGGGATGTTCCTGGGATAAGCTCATTATGAACTCAATATCCCTATCTGGCGGCATACCAGGCAATTCTTCTGGGAAAACATCCTTGAACAGATGAACAACACGGATCTCATCTAGGGCGGGTCGAGCTATGCTCTCATGGCAGCCTGGGTGAGGTTGACTAGTTTCAGACACATACTCCACTTCTACTTCTTTGTCGGTGGTGATGGATACAGCTCTTCTGGCACAGTCAATTCGACCATGGTACTTGGCTAACCAATTCATACCGAGTATAACATCGATGCCTTGGGTTCCCAGAACAATTAAGTTAACTGGAAACTTTTCTCCTTTGATCTCAAGGGGTACATCGGAGCAAAACATCTTGGTCTCTACGGTGGATTCTGGGATTTGGATGACCATGGGTTTGGGTAAGAGGCTCTTAACTAAACCTCCCTTAGCAACAAATTCTTGGGTAACAAATGAATGGGTAGCACCAGAATCAAACAGAACAGTTGCAGGTACTGAGTTGACAAGGAACGTACCCAGCACAACATCCGGAGCATCCTGAGCTTCTTCAGCATTGATGTGGTGCAGACGACCCTTGGCAACAGCAGCATTTCCGCGAGGTGCGGCATTCTTGCCATTTCCATTTCCATTGCGGCCTTGACCATTGTTCTGTGCCGGCGCATTGGGGCGCTGGACATTCCTCTTGGGATTGGGACATTCTTTGGAGTAGTGACCCTTGTTGCCGCATTCAAAGCAGATCACATTGGGATTGCGGGTGAAGTTGTTGAAGTTTCCTCCGGGACGGTTATTGTCATTGGGGCGGTTGAAGTTGTTTGGGCGGTTAGGGTAATTGGGGCGTGGAGCTTGGGGTGGACGATAGGCAGGCCTGGTGTTCTGCTGAAAGATACGAGGTTTCTGGCTGCTCGAGCCTTCCTGAGCATTCATCCTCCTCTTGCGACCTTCATACATCGACTTGCGCTTGGTCTCCAGCTGGATGGCTTTGTCCACAAGTGACTCCAGATCACGGAAGTCATGGATAACCAAAGCACACTGAAGTTCATCATGAAGTCCACTCATGAAACGCTCCATCTTCTTCTCTTCCTTGTCGGTGTCATCAGGAGCATACCGAGATAAGTCGGTAAACTCCTCAAGATAACCGACCACATCTCTACTTCCCTGCCTCAGCTTGCGGAACTCATCCTTCTTCCTCTCAATAAGTCCACTGGGAATATGCTTCTTGCGGAACTTCTCCTGGAACTCAGCCCAGTTGATGACATGACCAGCTGGCTGGAGAGTCTTGGTAGTTTCCCACCAAGCTCTTGCAGGTCCAGCGAGATAGTGGGTTGCATACAACACTTTCTCATTTTCTCCCACAGCAGCAACTTCAAGATTATTGTCGATGGTGCGAAGCCAATCATCGGCTTCTAGTGGGTGAAGTCCCTTGGAGTAGGTGGGTGGGTTGGTCTTCTGAAAATCACCCAAGGTGATCGCTGGTTTCATTGCCATTGCCGTTACCACCATTGTTGTTGTTGTTGTTGTTATTGTTGTTGTTGTTGTTAAGCGGCTGCGAGTTGTTGTAAGGCAGCGAGATGAGCTTGGCGCTCTTGCCGGGCATTTTCACGCTCCTCCATGATAAGTGCGAGAAGTTGGGTGGGGGTTGGGTCCGGTGGTGGTGGTGCTGATCCTGATCCTTCCGCATTGCTGCGACGGGGGGCATCCTGAAGCACACCGGGTATAAGAGACAAGGCAAGAAAAGTTCGACTAAGGGAAAAGACGATCTCTCAAGTGGTTGATTAATCCTAAGATTTATATGAAAATAGTTCACACAGATTTAAACAAGACAAACATACTTATATTTCACAAACAACACATCAAGGAGTTCACATCAACATCAAGCTTACAACCTCAAGCTTACAACATCACCTTACATCTAGGATACATAACATCTGGTTTCCAAAAGAACCACTACTACTACTCGACTAGCTATAGGGGTCAACCTAATCCTGCGGTAGTGATCAAGTCACTCGCCTACTGAGGTGGAACCTCCAGCTCTAACACGTCAGCATCTGACTGGTAGGCTGGCTCCTCGGGATCCTCCTCCTCGTCCTCGAGAACTGGCTCGAGTGGCTCCTCCTCCTCGTCAACTAACTCCTCCTCATCATCCTCCTCCTCACAGTCCATCTCCTCCACGAAGTCATCATCGTCACTGAGGAAAGCGTCGTTCTCCTTGCGGAGATCCTCGCCCTCCTCCTCCATCTCGTCAGTATGGTGCTCTAGATCCTCAATCAGTCCGTCCTGCTCTGCCACCTTCGTGCGGAGCTTCACGATAGTCTTCCTCAGCTGGGCCCTCTTCCTGAGAAGAGCAACCTTCTCCACCATCAGCTTCATCTCGTTCTCGCGAAGCTCAACGAGCGACTCGCGGTCAAGTGGAGCTGAATCCTAGTGCGCAACAGATCATCCTGAGTGCACTGAAGTAAGATCTCCATGTCCATGATGTAGCTCCCAAACATCGGGTGGTAAGGTGAAGGAGTAGGGTGTCCATCACAGTTGCGCCTCCCGTAGAACCGGAAACGGGAGTCTACTAACTCCGCCTTGTGCTCCTCACAAAGTCGGGCTAGCATCCTCTGTGTAGCAGTACAGAGACCATCAACCCAGGTGGCCTCCTTGGTGGTGAAGATGAGCGTCCTGGAATGGGAGACTTGATGTTCCTGCGAACTGACGATCTGATGAGCCAGCTCAGCCTTCCAACACCGTGAACATCAATCTGAGCTCCCTCAAACTCTGGAGCGGGGCGACCTAACAGCTTGGTCAACTCGAACAAGTCCCTCTCAAACGTCAGCTTGCTGTCCTTCTCCAGCTGAACGAACTCGGTCCAGTGGAGTGCCATCTACAGTTTTTAAGCAAAATTTTAAGTTAGTTAGGTGACAAGTATATCAAAATTTTAATATAGTAGGGCAACAAGTGAGTCAAATTTTAAACTTAATGAGAGGTGTACAAAATTTTAGGGATACTAAGGAAAATGTAACATTTAATGAGAGTAAAATTTTGCATAAGTAAGAGGATTGGAGATAAGCAATTTTCGAAAATACTTCATTCCTTTCTTTTTAGAAATTCATCTTTTGTAACATTTGACAAACGACCATGCTAACTAAGGTTTCCTAAAGTCAGGATGGCTCTGATACCAAGTCTGTGGGGACCCCGGACTAGCTGTCCGAAATACCCGATTATGCTTAACACAACGATCCCGTGATCAGTCTGTCGTTGCACATAATCCGAATTGGATACCAAAGTTTACATCCATTACAGTACCGAATAAAAGTCTTACATAAATGGTCATTTAGACCAAGTTCTTACATAGGTGCCTTCATGGGCCAAACCAAATATATCAGCGGAAGCTACGGCGTAATCGACATCATATTCTAACGATGACACCCGACAGGCAGCTGACTTGTGGAGATCCTTAGTTGGCGTAGAAGTCGCCATATCCTGCTCGGTAGTGTCCTCCTCGTAGTCTGGCTAGGACAATAGCCAGGGACGAAACCAATATGAGTACATTTGAATGTACTCGCAAACTACCCCAACATGAGTATGCACCAGTTTTATTTTAGTTGACAACTTTTCTTATTTAAAACATCTCTATATCTTTATTGAAAAAGGTAAGAAGAGTTTTATAACTATCTTTAAAGAAGTCACCATTTTCATCTGTTTTTCCAAAACTCTCCTTTTTCCGACCATAGCCCGTCATGGTCCACTTTCATCCAACCACCTCATACCGATCCGTTGGTATAGGTGTAGGAAACATCTCCACTTCATTTTTCTTTAAAAACTCAAAGCCTTTTTAAAACTTGCACAAGGTCTTAGGACAGTCTCCCAATTGTCCATATCCGAGGACTCGGCTATTCGAATAGTTTTAAACACTCTGCAGAGGTAGCACGCTTTTAACCCACATCCATCCGGCAACTCATCGTGTCTGCCACGTCTCGCCATACCAGGTGTATGCGAAGTAAGCCGCCGGCCATAGCCTCTTATTTGCTCATGCTAGTATAGGATCCTTCCCATATGACACTTTCCATCGACACCCAGTCCGGTTTCCCGTCAGAAACCCTAAGTGTGAGGACTCATAGTTTTGTCCGGCGGTTTATGGTGGAACCTTCTATCCTCCCCACCAACTTGTGTGAGGACCCGGGTCAGGGGGTAGATCCTCGGACCATCCCCTCATGCATAACGGAGTCATCTCCGTCGATGAGGTATCCCATACTAATAAGAGCAAACTACATGACTACGCCTTTTCCCATATGTGGTAAATGTGGTCGCACAGGGTAGGATTGGTTTCCATAGTACTAGGACACTGTGCATTTTTCATAAACATCACCATTTTTCCACTTTTCCACTCCAACACCGACATCTCGGTATTTCATAAACTCACAAGAAATTTCAAAGGAGTTTTGAATAAACAACATTGTTTTCCCATCCTAAAGTTTTATATAAACTACTACATAGGGTGGCAAAATAATATCCATATATTTTTGAAATGGGTTTTGTAAATCTTGCTTTGAGAGTAAACATGTTATGAAAGTAGATGCATATGTTGGTAGTGCAAGCTCAGAGAATAGCTTGCCTTGCTTGGCAAAGTGATCTTGCTCTTGTTCTTCAAATTCAGCAAACTCTCCTTCCTCGATATATCCGACAACGTTCTCGTCTAATTAACAAACAAACAATGCAAACAATCACTAAGCTATACAAGCAATCATCTCAACATAACCATCATCAACATCACAATTAGCTACTGCACACATCAAACCACACAATTTGGTTTTCAAAAAATTGAATTAAACATTTTTAATTAGTCTAAATTATGGCAGAAACTAGTTATTCATGTTTAATTCCACAACTTGAGTTCTGTTGGTCACAAAAATACAAACTAAAATTCTATGGAAAGCCACTGATGTGTAGAATACAACCCAATTTGAATTGGATCATTTGGAGTTACCAAACTCCCTACACATTGGATTGAATCCAGTAGCTTAATAATCAAGTTTTAGCTACCAATTAAATTCTATTGTTCCAAAAATTAAACCCTTTTAGGGGTAACTAAACATGGCTATATGTGAGCTAACAAAATTGGTCCTAACTCATTTGGATCAACCAATAAACATATTTGTTTGTTTTAGTCCAGAAGGGTTTATCTTAAAGTCAACAATTATACTACTTAATTAATTCTACCAAAATTAGGGGAGCTAACACAAGGCAGTACTAAGCTAGCAAAATTGGTTTGGAATTATTTGGACTAACAGAGCATCAGAAACAAACAAGTTTAGAATTTAAACCTTCTGTAGCATTTTCAATAATACTTTTTACTTATTTAATTAAATGACATGAGACCAATTGTGTTGGTTAAACAATTTCATAAGCTTTCCAGAACAGTTGAGTTTGATTTATTTGGATTCCTAAATCTCGAGATATTGAATTTCAAAGTTGGATCCAGTACTGATTATTCAGAGAAGTTTGAAATTCGAAAATTCCCTCCTCTGGATAATGTTCAAAATTCTGACTGGTGGGGCCTACATGGCAGCGGCACAGCGCGCGCGGAAAAAGATTTAAAACCTGACGAGCGGGGCCCGCCCGTCAGTCTCTCTCTCTCTTTCATTTCTAAACGAAGCGGTACGCAACCGTTGGATTTAGATCCAACGGCCCACGTTTGCCCACGTCGACGGCAAACGTCGGCGACCTAAAACGAGCGGCGCTGCCGCGCCGGCGACGGCGAGGTGGATGAATCTCTCACCTAGAGGGCTCGGGAGGTCGCGGAGATGATGCAGATCGACGGCGGTGGTGAGGTGGAAGCTTCTGGCCGAGTTACACTTGCTGGGGTGGAGTGGTTCGTCGGCGGCGAGGTCTCCGTCTTCCTCGGCCACGGACAGCAGCTCCGGCGAGGTTCCACGGCCGCGTCTGGGCACTGATCAAAGGGAAAAAGGGTGCGGTGAGTGCGGTGAAGCAGAGGGAAGTAAGTGCAGGCCAAAGAGGGAAGAATGGGGCAGTGTGGCGTCGTGGCCACGACGGACCTCGACGGCGGCAGTGGCTACGGCACAGCACGCCCTCCTGGCGGTGCACGGCGAATTGAGAGGGGTCAGTGAGGGAGTGGGGTGGTGTGGTGTTCGCAGAGGGTGCGGGGGTGGTTTATAGCGCGGGATGCGGCGTACGGTGGACGGAGTGCACGGCGACGTCCACGGCGACACGGCGGAGATATTTCTCCCCAATCCGACGCGGCGGTGCGAGGGACGTGGAGACAAGGCGTTCACCGGGGTCCGGACGTGTTCTAGAAGATCTCGGCCAAGCGCGGCGTGTCGGGGAGCAGCGAGCTGGGCCAATTTGGTCGACGACGGCGATGGTCGGGGGCTGGAGTCGACGACGGTTTTGCAGAAATCCCCCTGCTCCTTCTTTTCTTTTATCACAACTAGGTCCTTCTCTGTTTCTTTTTAAAACCAGAAGGTTTTCTAGGATTTAATTAGGGCACTTAAACATTTTAGAAAAATTTGCAAAATTTGTGGGACCTTCTCATAACCTGTAGAGGCTCCACAAAAATTGGCAAAAAAATAATAAAATGTTTTGAAACATTTTCTTTTATAGTACTTTGTTTATGTTATTTTAATTTATTTCATTTGTTTTATTTTTGAATTTTAAAACTAGTTCAAAAATAATATTTGAGAGGGGAAAGTGTAGGAACAAAATGGGGAGTGTTTAAATTACAACTCCACTGACTTTGGTTGAAAATAATTGAGTTTGTCACTTGGAGATTTTCATGTGACAACTTGTCACTTTTATTTTTCTTGCTTTGATTTTATATTTTGTTTTCTTTCTTCTTACTAGTGTTCACTAGTGCAAACACTCACACAATCAGCAAGAACAACAACTCAAGTAACAAGAAGCAATTAACATACAATAAACAACAAAAAGTTTTTGTTGGCTCTCATTTTTGGAATATAATCCTGATAATAATTTTGGGATGTTACATCTGGTAGCGCTCCAGAACCGCCAGGAAGAAGTCGGAGAAAGGAGGCACGAGCCCGGCGAATAGGGCGTGCATGAAGATGGGGTAGAAGCCGCCGAAGGAGTTGTCCGCCGTCTTAAGCACCGTAGCGCCGTGCTCGTTGGTCGCTGAAGCTGCCATGTGACGCACCTTCTCTCTGGCTGCGTTTCTTCTTGAAGCGGAAGCCGTCAGAGCCGGCTCGAAGTCTCCGACCTGCTGCATCGCGGGCAGGTTTCGCCGCCCTGCACCACTGCCTTGCCTTTCGAGGCCGCGGAGGCTTTCTTCGCCATTACAGGGGACGGTGAAGGAGGAGGAGCGCCGGAGACACAGGAGCGTAGAAGTCAAGAGCGAGAGACGGGCGCGCATGATGAAGCATAACTGCTGCCTGAACCGGCGCTGCAGGCTTTATTCCCCTCAAGCAGTTACCGAGACGTGTGGGTCCCCCCACTACGCCTATCATCTCCGAGGAGAACGTGTCATCGCGGCGTAACTGCCCCTAACGTGTCTCAGCCGGCCGGACGCTTTGGGCCCATGACGATTCGCCTGCGTCCATTGGACTACATCGTGCCCATCATGGGCCCGGGGGCTACTGTCGGCCCAGTGAAATCCAGGATGTGCTGGGCCTGTCCTCTACGGCCCTCGACACTTGATGGCAAATTTTCGCTAAGGACCAAGCCTATGCTTGGAGCCTCGCGAGGCGAATTGCCTCACGAGGGCTGTTGAGGCAGCAGAGGCCTGCGGAGGCCCTCTCCAACTGCTGCCCCCTCTTCAAGGAAATCTCCCCTGGAGAGAGGTCAACGCCGAATTCTCTACAGGGCATCCAAGCCCTCGTGGAGATCGCTTCGCTGCAAAGCAACCTCTGCAGAGCGCACATGGGCTCTGCAGCGGCCGCAGAGTGACGCGCGCCTCTGCGCGCGGTGACGAGGACGCCGCAGTTGCCATTTTGGTGATTAAAGGGGTCAACAAAGCTGTGCCATCCGCACCGACTACATGGTTTTCCTCTTTGGTGATAAGGGGACCGGCCGGCGCTACGCTCCACGGCTAACGTCACCGTGGGCACCCCACACGTTCCTCTGCGGCCCCAGCTGGCCATCCTGCATGGACGGTGGTCACTCTGCCATAGGCTTCAGCTTTACGCCTATGGACCGTGTCCATGGACAGCCGGGCTGCGGTGCACCACACTCTACCTTCTGCCGCCACGTGATGGCCCTTCCGTAGCGCAAGCACAGGGAGGAAGCCCGGGGGCCTATAAAAGAAGGAGGAGCAGCACCATAGCAAGGGATCGCATTCTCTTCCAGCATAGCCACTTACGCGCAAGGAAGAAGAAGACCACCGCTTCCCCTCCTTGTGTACACCATTGCCAAAAGAGAGCTCTCGGCAAGCTCATTGTACTGTAACCTCTACAAGCAGTGCAATACAGACAAGCAGGAGTAGCGGTGTTACCTCCACACGAGGGCCGTGAACCTGGGTATGGGCTGGTGTTCATCACTGTCGTGATGTCCCTCCACTTGCTCGACGAGCACCGTCGCCGTGCAGGTTGAGGGTTGTTTGACCAACGTGTTCAGCCCTTACACGAACTCTCTTCGTGAGCTTGACTATCCCTGTTTCGTGGGAGTCATTCTCCGACATAGTCCACCCCTGGACTATGGGTTTGTGGAAGTAACTTATGTATCTCTCCTCTCTATGAGCTTCACTAATTAGTACCGTATGAGCTGCTGAACATGATTACGGTCATCTATGTAATTCCTTTGTGGTGGATCTTTATTATGAGTTAATACATGTTTGAGATTGCAATGGTTTTGTTTCAGTTATGAAAGTAGATGCATATTATGTACCCGTTCTTATTTACTTGTCATGATCAAGCATGTTTATGAGAGCATGTGAGGGGGAACTTGTGCAGTACTTGGAGTAACGGGGGATGGCTAGTGCAGTGAACGTGACAGATAGTTCTGCGATCCACTTGGGTTTTCTACCTTACTTTGTTACCTCACTAGGGATAAACAAAAATACCATGCTACCGGAGAGTGGATGTGACCTTGGCCACTACCTCCATGACTAGATCTAGCATGTTCTTATTTTAACTTCATGTCATTGAACTTATTGATATGCTCTGATTTATCTTAATTACTAAGGTGTTATGATTTAGTTCGCATCTTGGTGGAGCATAAGAGAGAGAACAACTTATACTTGAGATCTCTATGTTAGGACGTGATGCCCATATTATTAATAACTTGTCAAACCATGTCTTGCCATCTTACATGTTAATTTTAGCGTTCCATTGTCTACCACGTTATCAAGAGAGACTGGATTTGTGAAACCATGAACCCCGGTCCATTTTTAATCATAAGAAACACCTTTCCAACACTTTTATCACCACTTTTGTTTGCTGCCATTTTTTAATCCGAAAATACAAAAACGCTTTATATCTTGCATTCATCATAAAAAACCCAAAAATATCATTTATCATTACTACCACCATCCTTGCATATTTATTTTACCATCATTGCATATTTACTACTGTTTGCATATTTATTTTATTATCATTCTCACACCTTGTACTTGACAACCACTTGGTGAGGTTGAGGGCACAAAACAATTTATTTGTTGCAGGTTCTCCAGAGAAGGATAAGGAGATAACACCTGAAATACTGGTTCCCTGAGAGTTCGATATTAAACCCTCGAGTCACCCCTCGTGGGGAAAACTGTCTTCCACTACTACATACACTCTGCACTTGGAGTCTCAACCTAACCCATTTACTTTTCACGCAGGTAACTACGTGAAGGGCCATCATCATTGGGTATCAATGTGTAAACAAAAGAGAAAGAGGGATGATCTGCCTTGCTGGTAGAAATAACGTCCTTCATGGGAGCCGCTCTTAAAAGTCTGGTTGGCAGAGGTCATATTGTACTTTCCATTTTCTGATTCGTTGACAATTAACAAACACCTCTCAAAACTTATTTTTACTCTCTATATGATTTCAAAAACTTAAAAAGCTCTAGCACATGATTTAATCCCTGCTTCCCTCTGCGAAGGGCCTTTCTTTTACTTTTATGTTGAGTCAGTTTTCCTACTTCTTTCTATCTTAGAAGCAAACACTAGTGTCAACTTTGGTGCAACAATTTTTATATGCTTGTATATTGCACTTATTATATGCTTTGTGTTGACAAATATCCATGAGATATATATGTTGAAAGTTGAAAGCAATTGCTGAAACTTAAATCTTCCTTTGTGTTGGTTAAATATCTTTTACTTAGAATCTATTGATTTATGAGTTAAATCTTATGCAAAACTCTTTGATGCTTGTCTCGAAAGTACTATTTATGAAAAGTTTATGCTAATATGATTCAGTTGTTTGCTCATTATCTACTTGCTAGCAAACTATAGACCATTGACCTGGATCACTTCATTCATAACATGTGGTTTACAGTATTATTTGATCAAGATTATGATTGTAGCATGTCACCTCAGAAATTATTTTGTTTTTATCGTTTTACCTACTCGAGGACGAGTAGAACTAAGCTTGGGATGCTTGATACGTCTCAAACGTATCTATAATTTCTGATGTTTCATGTTGATATTATACCAATTGTTACATGTTTTATATACACTTCATAGCATTTTTACGCATTTTCTGGGACTAACCTATTAACAAGATGCCACAGTGCCAGTTCCTGTTTTCTGCTGTTTTTGTATTCCAGAAAAGCTAGTCTGGAAATATTTTCGGAATTGGACGAAACTTGGACAGAACCTCCTATTTTCCCAACATGAAGACGGAGTCCAGAGGAGAGACGAGGAGGGCCACGTGGCACCCACACCAGGGTCGCGCGGGACCCCCCCTGCCGCGTCGCGGGTGGTGTGGGGCCAGGGGCCCTCGTGGCTCCGCAGCCGCCGCCCTTTCGCCTATTTATTCTTCCCGACGCGAAAACCCTAAACACCCGAGCCATTATCCACGAAAAGTTCCAGAGACGCCGCCTCCGTCGTCAACCCTAGCTCGGGAGGGTTCAGAAGCTCTTCCCGGCACCCTGCCGGAGAGGGGAATCATCACCGGAGGGCTCTACATCACCATGCCTGCCTCCGGAGTGATGCGTGAGTAGTTCATCCTTGGACTACGGGTCCATGGCAGTAGCTAGATGGTTGTCTCTCCACTTTATGCTATCATGTTTAGATCTTGTGAGCTGCCTATCATGATCAAGATCATCTTATTGTAATGCTACATGTTGTGTTTGCTGGGATCCGATGAATATTGAATACTATGTCAAGTTGATTATCAATCTATATTATATGTTATTTATGATCTTGCATGCTTTCCATTACTAGTAGATGCTTTGGCCAAGTAGATGCTTGTAACTCCAAGAGTGAGTATTTATGCTAGATAGTGGGTTCATGCCTCCGGTAATCTGGGAGAGTGACAATAACTTCTAAGATTGTGGATATGCTGTTGCCACTAGGGATAAAATAACCGATGCTTAGCTTAAGGGTGCGCCGTTTGGTCTAATGCATTTGTTTACATTACGCACATTACTTAATGCAATTATCCGTTGCTTGCAACTTAATACCAACGGGGAATTCGGTATGACAACCTGGCGGGGATTATTAGTCATAGACGCTGTTGGATAACGGTCTATGTATTTTGTCGTAATGCCCACATGAATATCATAGTAATCATCATGTCATATATATGCATTGTCATGCGCTCAATATTTTGTCAATTGCCCAGCTGTAATTTGTTCACCCAGCATGTTAGTTATCTTTTATGGAGAGACACCACTAGTGAACTGTGGACCCCGGTCCATTCTTTTACACTGATAATACAACCAACTGCAAACGCTGTTCCTTTTCATTCTCTGCAATTTACTACTGTTTTCCACACCATACGTTAATCCATTGTTTTTAGCAAGCCGGTGAGATTGACAACCTCACTGTTTCGTTGGGGCAAAGTAGTTTGATTGTGTTGTGTGCAGGTTCCACGTCGGTCGCCGGATTCCCTGGTATTGCGCCGTGCCATATTCCGCCACCAACAACCTTCAGAAGTGATTTGTTGCTCCTACTGGTTCGATTAAACCTTGGTTTCATACTGAGGGAAAACTGCTGCTACACTGCATCATACCTTCCTCTTGGGTCTCCCAACGAACGTGTGATCCATGCAACCAGTAGTATCGATGGAACAAAGGGAATGAACATATCATGTTAACAGTTCAACGAGAATTTATTCTGGAATACACAGGGACCGTCACAGTCATCCAGGGCTTCCTGACGGTCATTGGCGAGCGAAGGGTCTCGACCATGTCTGGAGTATTCCCGAACCGTAGGGTAACACACTTAAGGTCTTGACAACACTTGGAGAACGTTTTGGATTTATCGGAATAGGAAGAGAGAATGAATCGGAAGGGTTCCGGTGGAGTCGGAAGGGTTCCGGGAACGCCAAAGTAAGTTCGGGTGGTCCGCAAATTGTTACGGAGTCACGGGAGATTAAATAATATGTAAATATATTTAATTATGAATTATATATATTTTAATATTAATTTAATATTAAATAAAAGGAGGAAAATAGGCAAATTGCCTAAATGGGCCAGGAAGGCCCACATGGGGCCGAGCCACCATGGAGATGGTGCGGCTAGGCCCCATGGGGCCCATGGCCACCACGGCAGCCCTTGTGGTGCCGCACCACCTCCTCCTCCTCCTTTAGTCCCACATGGGAAACTTAGGAGAGGGACACCCCCTCTCCCCTAATAAATAGTGGGGCATATTAATTGGATTAAATACACCAAAAAATACAATTAATTTGTATATTGGCCTGAGGATGCCCCTCTGCCCAATTCAACTTGAAAGGATAAGCGCGCACTTGAGAATTCTATAAACCGCAGTACGCCGTTGTGCTGCGGGATTCCACCCAAAGTTCTCACTTCCGCTATCTCGGCTGGATCGGGGAGCCCGAGGTCATCGTCAAGGTCCGCACGTGTGCAAGTACTCGGAGGCGCCGAACTCTCAAGGCTCGGCGCCAGGGCATCATCGTCACGCCACCTCCTTCTTCGTCACGCCAAGTTCTCCACGACCTCGAGGTCGGCTACGTACGTCTTCATCGGCAATGCTTGTGCGGGAGCGTATTTCCCGCTTTTCGGTCTAGGAGGGTACGTGTCCGATATCTCCTCCGTTACTGCTATACTACATAGTTAGATCCCTGGCTAAGTTATGGCGTAAGCTAGTTAGAATTTTTTTTGCTTTCTGCTACGTTTCCCAACAGTGGTATCAGAGCCGATCTATGTGTAGTATTGTTGTTTCGGTTAGAACACGTGTTGAATGTGGCATCGATTCTATAATTGTTACCCTCTCGCGTGCACTTGCTAATGTTGTCGGCATTGAGTTGATGAAGCGGCCCAGACCGACCTTACGCGTACGCTTACGCGAGACTGGTTCCGGAACTGACATATGGCTTGTACCATATATGCGGCTGGCGGGTGTCTGTCTCTCTCTCTTTAGATGGGTTAGCATTTTCAATGGAGGGCCCTGAAAAGGGTGTAATAGAGACAATTATTTAATCACTGTTGTGGTTGTATGTTCGTAGGTAAGAAATGGTTCTTTCACGAAAGCCCTAGCAGCCACATAAAACATGCAAAATTAAAGTAGAAGAGCGTCCAACTTTGTTTTGCAGTGGGGGCGATTTTATATGACACGGTTACGGTAAGTTTTATGAATTGTTCAAGTTATCGAAGGCAAAAGGTGGCACCGTAGACTCGGAGCACCGCCGGGGCGCGCCATGGAGACCAAGGCGCAAGGCCATGTCATATCGCACTGCATTACATTATTTTGATATTGTTTGTTGTGTGTGCATCCTATTTGATTGCTTATATTAAGATATACAACGGTAGCATTAATAGGATGATCCCTAATTAAATACCAAAATTGTGTTCTCCCTTAGTGTGCACCACCAAGAAAGTTCTACGTTACGGGGTACACCGCAGTGCGGGTATGCTCGTCTCTTCGTTCACATACAGTGGGTGTAAGCCATGTTGCACACGCAAAACACTAAGGTCATATTGGCGAGCCTAGTATGTACAGACATAGCCTCGGAACACGGAAGATCGAAAGATCGAGCATGAGTCGCATGATTGTTGCGATTGGTACTTCGTTGCCTACCTTTCAAACTGTGTTGTCGGCCTTGATGATGGGGGGCAGTGCAGTGGATTGGGGTCTGTTGGATGTATACCCAAAATGCAATGTATTTATACATCTGAATTATCAATTATGATTTGTATTCTCTATGCTATAACTACGGTGGTTTCTGGATACGTGATTCAGGAGAAAGCCCACTCGTACATGTAGAGAATATGAACACGTAAAATATACCCTAGTTCTTTTACGGACTAATTTGTTGATTGCTTGATGACATTGCTTTCCTAGTCATGGACACTGTATATGTCAGCATCAATGAGTGGCATATTATTGGATAATAATATGGCTGGGTAAACCCAAGTTTTGGTATGCTAAGAGATTCCGTTAAGTCGTCTTTTTGTGCTTAGCTTTATCACAGTAAGATTATTATATAACATGTCCTATAGCCATGAGGTTATTAGGGTTATGCATACTGGAAGAGTTACTTTGGTACTGTCAATGGCACGGCCATAACTGGGTGTCGAAACGGCAGTCACTGGGTGGCTTCAAGTGTGTGTATATCCTAATGTTCCGAGATGGGAAATTACTCCTCGGTGATTAGTGAGATACGCCCTGGGCCCTCTCGGTATTATAAAGGTATCCAATATGTTCTGCAGACAATGCATGGTGAAGTTACACCATGTGGGATATCATAATACGGAAATGAGTAAAGGGAACTTGCCAGTAACGAGATAGACAAAGATGTAGTGAATCAATTTATTGATTCATGGTAACATCCACGGATCTATCTCGGGTGAAGTTTTGGTATCGCGAGTAATGGGAATGATATATTAAATAGCCAGCAGGTTCAACAGAGTGTCTTCGCATAACGGTAGCAGTTATTCAGGTCGTCCACAGATCTGACAATGACCGGTGATTGGTTATCCAATTATAGCTACACGCTATCGAACCTGTAGGGTGGCCACGCTTAAACTAGGATTGGTTAGTTGTGTATTATGGTTGGTCTGGAACAATGGAGAGAGTATCACCGACATAGTGTCTGCGTGATATATATGTTTTTATCGAGAGATTGTATTGTGATAGAAGTTGCTATCACAGGTCGGAATTTATTCCGGAGGTTTATATATTGATGGAGATATTTATCCAGAGTATTTTGTCAGCGGACACTGGGTGTCCCGGATCATATAAAAGGTGTTTTATATGATAGGTAATTAATTTGGTGAAATATTCTGTAAAAGGAAATATTCAAATGAGAATTAATTGGACAAAATATTATTTAATTATGAGTTAATTAAATATTAATTTATTTAATTAATAAATAATTATGGAAAAATATTATTATTAAATTGGAGCCCACCATGGGGGCTACCAAGATGGGCCCTAGGGCCCACCAAGGTAGCAGCACCACCAATTGGTGGTGGTGGGCCATGGCGCCCAAGGGGGGCTCCCTGTCGGGGGGCTGCCCCCGGGTAGGGCAAAGATGATGTGTTATGAACAGTTAAGGTCTAACCGGATCAAGGAAAGAAGAGCCGGCTAAGTTAGCCGGGTCACTTGGGCCGGATCTCAAGGCGATTCGGTCAGTCCTACTTCAAGCCAGTGAAAGAAAGACCAAAGGGGATCCGGTGAGGTTTAACCGGATCCAGGAAAGAAGAGCCGGCTAAGTTATCCGGATCCGGGTAGGGCAACTCGGATGATGCACAGGGGCCAAGTAATGTCAGTAAAAGTCACGGGCACTGTAAGGTTACTGACCGGGGCTCAGAAGACAGCAAGGTGCTGCCACAGGTTTTCCGGGTCACAAGCCCCTAGGCGCTGACTCGGCCATTCGGGAAAGGGGCAGTGGCTAGGCTACTGTGGTCTACACTGCCTTAAGCTCAAAGAGGAAAGATAAGCCTGTGGTGAACAGAGGGTGAGCTGGGCTGAGTGACAGTGGCCAGTGTTTGTCCTGTTCTCCTTGTCCATGCCATTGTCCTCTGCGGCCAGGGGCAAAAGGGTAATTCGGTTACTGTATATAGGCAACACCACCTCTCCTGTGGGGGGATCGACCATTGTGAGCATCATTTCCCCCCCAAGCTTCATCTTCTACCTGAGCTCTCTCCATTGTTCATCATACAGCTCAAGGAGCGCTCTGTACTTGTAAACACTTGAGATATAAGAGAGTAGGCTAGAGCTGCAGTAGGGGTGTTACCTCCACAAGAGGGCCCCGAAGCAGGGTACATCGTGGTGTTCTTCGCTGTTCTTGGTTTGCTTTGTTCTTGTTGTTCCTGCGAGGTTCTTGTTTGATCTTCATGCGTGCTTCATAGCGCGCAAACCCTCCCCGGTTCCCCCAACGCCCAAGCGAGCCCACACTTAAGCCATACCCATGGCATCTGCCGTGACACCACCACGACAGTTGGCGCCCACCGTGGGGCAAGCATTGGCGTTGGCTGGGGTTTCCATCCGGACGGGCTCCGTCACTGGTGCCGGCGAGCGGGTCCTCTCCGGGCTCGTGTGCAAGCTCGGCGAGTTCAACTTCATCAGCGACAACGCGGGGTGCTTCTCCAACAAGCCCTTCCCCGCGGATGGCTTCCTCATGACGCTGGGCAGCTTCGTCACCTACGTCGCCACCGAGCCAGTTCGCGAGTACCCGGCGCAGGTGCTCGTGGCTGCGGATCCTCCCTCTTTCCGCGCAGCTCGCGGAGGGCGTAGCGCTCGCCCTGGGAGCAGCGTGGAGGTCATGGTGGCTGCCGCAAACGCTGCTGCAGGCAAAGGAGGTGCCAGCACGAGCGTGCCAGAGGAGCTGGCCACGCCAGTCGATCCGGCTGACAAGCCGACCGGACAGCTAAGTTCCCTAAGGAGAAACCCGATCCGGTTGGTCCCCTTGGCATGTCAAGCAGGGTGCTTCCTTAGAGGGTATCTTGGAAAAGCTAGCTCGGCCAGTGGCTCCTGGAGCAAATGTTGATCTTACTGTAGCTCAGCTAGAGGCAGAGCGCCTGAGGTTGCAAAAAGAGGCTCGGTTAGTGATAGAGTCTAGGCAAGAGTTTGATAGAGACCTGAGAGAATACAATGCTGCCAATGGTATCACAGATGGCTTTACTCCTGTAGTGCACCGCTCGCGCAAGAAAGCCGAGCTGCGTAACAGAGGCAAGGACCTCAACGACGAGTTGGCTAGAGCTGCAGGTTCGAGCTCAAGTAAAGCCACTAGTCATAGGTCCGGAACAGGCAAGCCGGTTTATAGCTCCCCGGCTAAGAATCTTAGGGCTGCAGCAGCAGCGCGAGCTGAATTAAGTAACCTGACCGGGGATGCTTGGCGCAAGCAGGCGGAGAGAGTGAATGAGCTAGTGGATGTGTGCAACAGGCAGAATGAGGCCTACAGGAAAGCTAATCCGGATGCTGGTGGTTCCCGGGTAGTTGTCTCGGTTAGGGCTGCTAGCCAGAAGTCTAAGGGGCAAGCGTCCTCTCCGCATGTTGGGATTGACCGAGCCCAAAGTGTGAACTCGGGTAAGAGCAAGCAGCTGCAAACTTATGATGCGGTATACGCAGCAAGCAGCTTGCAGCCCAAGGAAAAGGCGGACAAGGCAGAAACAGTGGTGGTCAAGGCAATCCGGGTACTGGAAGGGGAATTCGGCTGGCCGAGGTCAACCGCCTCGCCACCCCGGACAGCAAATGATGGCACAGGTGCAGCAGCAAGTGGTGGCCAGGTGGGCTACCGCTATGACGATGGCAATTCGGCTATGGCGCGAGCCGGATACCAGACGTATGACAATGCACTGGCGTCGAGACTGGGGCCTCGGATGTTGGATCCGGATGATCAGCGTCTCAAATTGGACAGAATCTACCAGTCCGAGAAGCTGGAAGAGCAAGGCCCACCGGGTCCACCATGCTTTGGACCTCGGATAATGAATGAGCCAAGTGTGCCTTTGTTTCAGCTCGGCCGCAACACGAAGCCGTATAATGGCAGCACCAAGCCACAGGATTGGCTGACGGACTATGTATCATCAGTGCACATTGCGGGGGGCAATCGCCGATGGGCGGTCCGGTATCTCCCGCATATGTTAGAAGGTCCAGCCCGGATCTGGTTGAATAACTTGCCGCCGGGTAGTATCAATTGTTGGATGGATTTGGAACAGGCGTTTAACAGCAACTTCTCCAGCACCTACAAGAGGCCAAACCGACCTCAGCTCCTGGCTGCGTGCAAGCAGGAAGAGAGGGAGACAGACCGAGAGTATTTGACTCGGTGGAGCAACATGCGCAATTCTTGCGAAGGTGTAGTGGAGGAGCAGGCCATTTCATGGTTTGCACAGGGATGCAGGCATGGTACACCACTTTGGCAGAAACTCCAAAGAGATATGCCGAAAACCCTGGCAGATATGATCCGGATAGCAGACACGTATGCGCTGGGTGATCCAACACAGCCCGCATTGGATGCAGTGGGAGCAAACAGGAGGCAACCAGTTAATAACCGAGTTGGACCATTAAGGCCTAGTGACCGACATGAATTCGGTTACAAGAGAAGAGATCCGGATTACAGATACGGTTCTGATCAAGTTGCTGCGGTAAACATGGATCAACCCGGTGGAGGAGATGCGCAGAGGCAGAAAACTGATGGTCCAGCTTGGAGGCCGAATCAAGGTGCTTGGCCGAAGAAAGTGTGGGAGGGACCAAGTCCACCTCTGACTTTTGAGTCCAGATTAGATGGGCCTTGCTGTTATCACACCACCGATCCGCGCAAACCGGCTAATCATTCGACCCGGAACTGTAGTTGGCATCACCGCATTCAGGCGGAAGGTCAAAGAGGACCACCTCAAAGAGGTGCTCCTAGACCGAATTTCAGGCCAAACATGCCGCTAACCGGAGCCAATGCGACCCCGGTCAACGCTGGAACTCCAAGGCCAGCAGCAACGAAGCCGGTTAACCTGGTGAACATGGGAGGCAGTGACAATGGTGATGGCCCAAGTAGGCAAGGTGGATACCCTGGGAATGATTACAAGGAAGCACATCAGAGTTATGTGGTTTTCGTGACCGAGCCAACTGACAAGAAAAGTCAGTTGAGACGAGCAAAGGAGGTGAATGCCGTGATGCCAGCAGTTCCAAAGTACTTGAACTGGTCTGAGCAGGAGATCACTTGGAGCAGGGCGGATAACCCAAGGATCATGCCAAGCCCAGGGAACTATGCACTGGTGGTGGATCCAACTTTGGTTGGACCCAAGCTGAACGTGAAATTTAGCCGAGTCTTGGTCGACAATGGCAGTGCCATAAACATCATGTATCGGGACACAATGGTCAAGTTGGGTATTTCGCCGAATCAGTTGCAACAGAGCAGCTGTACTTTCCATGGCATAGTACCCGGGGTATCTTGTTCCCCCATGGGTAAGATCTGGGTAGATGTGTTGTTCGGTACCAGGGACAATCACAGGCTTGAGAGTCTCGAGTTCGAGGTGGTGGATTTGGAAAGCCCATACCATGCTCTGCTTGGCAGGCCAGCATTAGCCAAGTTCATGATATCTACTCATGTGGCCTACCTCAAGATGAAAATGCCTGGCCCGAATGGTGTTATCACCGTTGCGGGAGACTACAAGAAGGCCATACAGTGTGCTACAGTTGGTTCCAACTTAGCCGAATCACTGGTGATACAAGCTGAAAAGAGCAAGATGCACGAGGTGGTGGCAATGGCGAAGTCGGCTCAGTTAGGCGTGCTGGCCATGACCAACCCGGATGGCGGCGCAACCTTTGAAGTGCCCAAGGAGACAAAGAAGATCCCCATTGACCCGGAGAACCCGAGCGCATGGCCATCATTGGAGCCGGTTTGGGCGAGAAATAGGAAAGCGCGCTCTGCCATTCCTCCGTGAGAATCGGGATATCTTTGCATGGTCGGCTAAGGACCTGCCTGGTGTTCCGAGGGAATTGGCAGAGCACTCTTTGTTTGTCAGGCCAGAAGTAAAACCGGTTAAGCAACCGACTAGGCGTCTCTCAGAAGATAGAAGAAAAGTGGTGCTCGATGAGCTGGCTAAGCTACTGGCAGCCGGATTCATTATGGAGGTGTTGCATCCAGACTGGATATCCAATCCGGTTCTGTAGAGAAGAAGAAGGACGAACCAGCTGTGGTCAAGGTGTGGCGCATGTGCATAGACTTCACCAATCTGAACAAGGCGTGTCCGAAGGATCCATTTCCTTTACCTCGGATTGATCAAGTGATCGATTCCACTGCTGGGTGTGAGTTGTTGTCTTTTATTGATGCGTACTCTGGTTTTCACCAGATACCACTGAACCCTAAAGATCAAATAAAGACTGCTTTTATTACCCCGTATGGGGCGTATTGCTATCGTGTCATGTGTTTCGGTTTGAGAAATGCCGGTGCAACTTATCAGAGATGTATGCAGAAATGCCTACACTCCCAAATGGGCAAAAATGTGCAGGTGTATGTCGATGATATTGTCATCAAAACTAAAGAAAACATACTCTCCTCGAGGATCTCGAGGAACATTTGTGAACTTGAGAAAATATCGGTTGAAATTGAATCCGGATAAATGCACCTTTGGTGTCCCGGCTGGAAAGTTGCTTGGCTTCCTTGTATCAAGCCGAGGCATTGAAGTTAACCCGGCTAAGATCCGAGCCATAGAAAACATGAAATTGCCTAAGTGTCTAAAAGATGTGCAAAAATTCACCGGGTGCTTAGCCTCATTGAGCCGGTTTGTGAGTCGGTTAGGAGAGAAAGCTTGCCCTTATATCAATTGATGAAAAAGAGCACCGGGTTCACATGGACCCCACAGGCAGATTCGGCTTTCAATGAGTTGAAAAAGATGTTGTCCACTGCTCCAGTTTTGGCATCACCTTTGCCGAATGAACCGATGCTTTACATTGCGGCCACTAACCGGGTCGTAAGTGTGGTTATTGTGGTAGAAAGAGAGAAGAGGGCAAATCCGTGCAGAGGCCGGTGTACTATTTGAGTGAGGTGATCTCAACTTCGAAGCAAAATTATCCTCACTACCAAAGATGACATATGGTGTGTACCTGGCGGTCAAGAAATTGAAACATTACTTCCAAGAGCACCCGATTACAGTGGTGTGTGAAGCTCCAATTGCGGAGATCATTGGGTGCAAAGATGCAACTGGCCGAGTTGCCAAATGGGCGATAGAAGTGTCTCCTTACACACCGCATTATGAGAGAAGAGACGCTATCAAGTCTCAGGCTTTGCCGGATTTCCTTTGTGACTGGGCTGAGATGCAATATGAGCCACCTAAACCGGATTACAATTACTGGAGGTTGCACTTTGACGGTTCCAAATGCAAAATCGGGCTAGGTGCTGGGTGGTGCTCACATCACCAAAACAGGATCAATTGCGATATGTATTGCAGATTCATTTCTCAGCGTCAAACAATGTAGCCGAGTATGAGGCACTGATCCATGGGCTTAATGTGGCTCGGGACATCGGCGTTCGCCGATTGAATGTTTCGGTGATTCGGATTTGGTCGTACAGCAATCTTCTGGAAATTGGGATGCTCTTGATGCCAATATGGCACTGTATCGGTTTCATGTTCAGAAAATTTCGGGATTTTTTGAAGGCTGTGAATACAAGCATATACCTCGGCTGGAAAACCAAGCTGCAGATGTTCTGTCAAAACTCGGGTCGTCTAGGGAGGCAATCCCACCCGGAATATCCTTGAATCATCTAAGGGTCCCTTCAATCAAACCGTCGCCTGATTCCGAGTCGATTTTTATTCCCAAGCAAGAATCCGAAGCTATTCCTATGAATGTTGACGTTGAGTATATCGAGGAAGACCCGGGGACTGCATGCCCGGACTCGGGGACTGCTCACACAGATTCGGAAAATGCTAACCGAGTCTTGGGAAAGAGGAGTAGAGATGATGATGCTAACCGGATTGTGGGGAATGGACAGAAGCTGATAGAAGAATAATGGCGGCCAAACCTGTGGAAGAAAATGAGCACTTGTTCCCTTTGCATCCAGTACCAGAGTGGGCTGAAGAGATCATGAAGTTCATCGAGGAAGGAAGCTTGCCAAGCGATGAGACCAAGGCTAGGCGTGTCCAGAGGAGATCCAAGGCTTATACCATCATCAACAAGGAGTTATACAAAAGAAGTGTAACCGAGGTGTTGCAGCGCTGCGTGGAGCCAGCAGAGGGCAAGGAGATGCTCCTAGAGATACACCAAGGTGAATGTGGACATCATTGCAGTACAAGAGCCCTGGTGGCTAAAGTGTTCCGGCATGGATTTTATTGGCCCACTGCTCATGCAGATGCGGAGGACATAGTCCGCAGGTGTGAAGGATGCCAGAGATTTGCTAAGCAAACACACTTACCCGCATCGGCACTGAAGACAATTCCTATTACTTGGCCATTTGCGGTGTGGTGTTTGGATATGGTGGGAGATTTCAAGCCGGCTAGGGGCAACATGACACATATGCTGGTGATGGTGGATAAGTTCACCAAGTGGATAGAGGTGAAACCAATACGGAAAGTGGATGGCCGTTCGGCTGTAATCTTCTTGAAAGAAATCATTTTGAGATACGGATACCCTCATAGCATCATCTCGGATAACGGCACAAACTTTGCTGTCGGAGAGTTTGCCCGATTCTGCATGAATAAGGGGATCCGGTTAGACATAGCCTCAGTGGCACATCCAGAGTCCAATGGGCAAGTGGAAAGATCAAATGCTCTAGTGTTAGCCGGCATCAAGGCTCGTCTCATTGAACCATTGTTGAAAACTCCGGGTGCTGGATAGATGAAATCCCATCAGTTCTATGGGGTCTAAGGACTACACCGAATCGGTCAACAGGCTATACGCCATTCTTTCTGGTGTATGGGGCAGAAGCTGTCCTACCCACTGACATAGAATATGATGCACCAAGGGTGGCAATGTACACTGAAACCGAGGCAAAGGAGGCCCGGGAAGATGCAGTGGATCTGCTAGAGGAAGCAAGAGAGTTGGCCCTGTCTCGGACAGCAATATACCAGCAAAATCTCAGGCGTTATCATAGCCGGAAAATCAGTCCTCGAGTGTTTCATGAGGGTGATCTAGTGCTGAGGCTGGTGCAGCGCAGCAAAGGCCGACACAAATTGTCACCTCCATGGGAGGGACCATTCATTGTGAGCAGGGCTATGCACAATGACTCGTACTATCTTATAGATGCACAGGAACCAAGGGAGGATGGCTTGGACAGACCCGGACAGGAAACCAAGCGACCTTGGAATGTAGCTCTGCTTCGACCCTTCTACTCTTAAAGGGCGCAATGTATGTATTTCAATTTATCATGAATGAAATCGCAGTAATCCGAGTCTGGACTCGGGGACTGCTTCGTCCTTATGCATGTGTTGTTTATTACTGTTTTGTTTTTGCCGTTCATGTGCCGAATCGCTTTGAACCTTGTTCTGAGTTTCAAGTAATGTATGTTGTGTTGTTGATCTCGTGACTCGACTGACAAACACCAAAATGGTAGTCAAGAGCAGAGATGAGGAATATGGGAAACATGAAAATGGACACGGGGACTCGGTCCAAAACCGATTCGGCACATGTCGTTTACTAACCCCTGTTATTTATTTTTTCGTTTATGTTGAATGATTCTAAACCACAACTCGCATGTTTCAAGTACTGTATGCTATGATTCCTATCTTGTGACTCGACTGTCAAAACACCCAAAGAGGTAGACAAGAGCAAAGATTTGGCAAAAGTAGTAAACAAGAAAACAGACTCGGGGACTCGGTTTAAGATGATCCAACATAAACCTTGTCCGGATCACGTTAAGCATGATAAGCATAGTCTCGAAAGAACTTAAAATAGTCTATTACATCTGCTCCCGGCATACCGGGGATTTAATGTTTTTGTTAAGTACTTCAGGGGCAGCGGACTCGGTCGCGGCAGACTCGGTCATAGGAGTTTCGGTTGCGGGAACTTCTGTGGGAGGAGCTTCGGTTAGCGGAGCTTCGGGCGCGGCTTCAGCTACGGATTTCGGTTGAAGTGGACGCGGTTACGAGAGGTTCTGTTGCTGGAGCAGATTCAGAAGATGGTGGCTCCGGAAGTAATCTTGACTGGAGAGCTTGAAGGATGGGCGGATTCGGAAATTTCCGGATCGGTGAAGCCTGTTTAGTAATCACAGTCAAGTTAGTGGCTGAAATCACAAAAGACTCGGTTGGAGTTTGTTCGGTGAGCTTGGCCGAGTCGGAGGCTGGTACCTTGCTGGATTTTCTTCATCAGACTCGCCCTCTGAGTCGGCATATTCTTCAGCGGAGGCGTCGTCTGATTCCTCTTCTTCAGTGTCTTCTCCATCCGAGTAGACTGGAGCCTCCAGATCAAGATGCTTGGTGCGTGCAAATTCGGCCATGAAGTTGGCGGCTTCTTCACGGATCTTGATCCGGATAGGGTCTGTAGCCCATGAAGAACCCTCGCGAAAGGAGCGCACTTTGGCAAGGTCAATCAGCTCGTACCAGGACATGATGAATAACAAAGCTGCGTCAGCACCAGCGCGGGCAGACGAAGACCTCCACTGTTTTAACCGGGTCATTGCTTGATCCAGGTCTCTGATCAGCTCCTCCACGGGCACAACTTGCCGCGCTTCAGGAAACAAGATTCGGTGAGCCTTGAGACTTGCATTAAGCAGACCAATGTGGGAATCCTTCAGAGGAGCAATCCGAGCCTTAAGTGCTGTAATATGATCTTCGATGTCCCATGTCTCGGATAGGGGAGCCTCGGTTAATTTAGCTCTCTCAGCTCGGGCGTTTCGCACAGCCTTGGCGGCTTGAAGCCGAATGCTGGTAAACTCTCCTACAAACAAATAAGCTAATACTGAGTTCAGCAAGAAGGAACACAAGCATATGTATCGGTTAAGAGCAGAAAGAAAAAAGGGGATTCGGTGAACTTACGATCCATGTCATCGTTAAGGCTAGCAAGTTGAGCCAGCCATTTCGCACTGGCCGCTTGGTGAGCAGCCAGTTCTTCTTTAGCAGCTTTCAGTTCAGCTTCAGACTCGGCCACTGTGGTTTGAATCTGCTTATCCATTTCGGCTCGCCTCTGTAGCCCGGCGTGCAAAGTGTCTCGCTCCTTCTGAATTGTATCTTTCTCCTTTTGGAGCGTGTCTCTCTCCCTCCGCAGTGCATCCCGCTCTCCTTTAACTTTGTTCTTCACTTTTTCAACCCGGTCAAGCTCCCGCTGGACTCGGGCTACCTCTGATTTTTCCTCGGATAAAGCACGCTTTTGCTCTTCCTCTTTGCTATTCATCTTGAGGACCAAGGCATCAAATGATTTTTGGAGCTTGTGGTACTGGTTGGCAAGCTGCTTAAAGAGGTCGCTGCGAGTGCCCGTGCTTTCCTGAAAGAAAGTAGATAGCGTCAAAAGAGACTCGGGGACTGATACCCGAGACAAGGTGGAGCCAAAACAAATCTCGGAGATTGGCCGAGACTGACCGAATCGGTTAAAAAGAAACCCGGGGACTGGGGGTCTCACAGTTTTTTCAGTTAAGAAAAAGATCATGATCAAATTTTTTAAAAGATTCAAGCCGAATGACTTTCTTACTCCAAAGAGTATCAGTCGTTCGACCCGAATCTCGGGGACTGGGTGTATACTATTTGATCATGACGAACTAAAAGCAAGATTCGGCAAACTTACCTCGAAGACTTGGTGCGATGCAGTAAACGCAACCTTCACTGAATGAAGAGATTGCATCATTCGGCTAGGACCAGCAGGGTGCGGCGTTGCAGCGGAAAAGCCTGGTGCAAGGTCCACGGCGTTCCAGGCCTCAATAAAGTCATTGGCAGTGCTGAGCTTAGGCTTGGCTTGGCCGGATTGAATGGCAGAGGAGGTAGCGGTGGTTTGCTTGACAGCAATCACTTGCTTATCCGGAGTGGAGGAAGTTGTGCCAAAGACAACTTGAGTCGGCTTGGGTGGAGGTGATGCACCCGGGGTCTGTCTCTGATGTTGCGGTTTCTGTGGTTTCTCGGAAGTTTGTTGCTGTTGTTGCTGCTGTTGCTGCTCTTCAGGGGTTACTTGTGGTTGTTGCTGCCTCGGTTTCTTCTTCTTCTGCTGCTGCTCTTGGCTCAGTGCAGATTGAGTTGCAGGAGCAGGACGGGAATCCGGCTTAGGTGTGGACTTAACCGATGTCTTAGCCTTTTCCTTCTCCAGCTCCTTCAAAGGACGTGGCCAGCTTGAATCTCGGATTGGAGCCGAGGTTTCCTCACTCTCCAAGTCGATAACCGGCTCTGAGATGGGAGTCGGCTGGGGAATATTGGTAGTTGGGACACGCGTGGGTGAGGTGGCAGTTCGGTCAGGAGACTGGGTTTCCATGGCCGTATCCAATGGAGGAATGGGAGAAGAGATGGATGAATGAGTCTGCGCGGTGATGAGGACATCACTGCATAAAGCAAAGCAAACAGTTAACTCGGATAGATATGACTCGGTTAATAGAGGAAGAAAGCAAATAAAGTTCGGTCAATGTTACCCCTTGGTGGTGGGCATCGGTTTGACACGGCTCGGCTTGTCGCCGGATTTCTTTCTTCGCTTGGTCTCTGGGGCATTTGTCTCGGGCGCCTCAGCGCGTTTCCGAGATGTCTCTTGGGTATCATCTTTGGCTGGAACATAAGGTGGTGGTAACCATGAAATCGGAATAGCATTGATGGGTTCTAAGATGCAGCAATCTTCATCTTCCTCGTCGGAAAGGTTGTGAGTGTTTGATTGCTTACCCTTGCGGACTGGCTTGGCACGGGGAATGGGCAAATAGTCATCCGTATCCGGATCTTCTTCGCCCTCGCGCGGCGGGCTGAGATCCGGTGTCCATGCCTTGGTGGAGAGATCTCCGTCTTCAGTAAGTTGGCGATCAAACAGCTACAAAGAAGGTAATGCGAATCCGGATCAGGCCGGTTATGCGGATGAAGTAAGATTGGGTTCGGAGAGTGGTGAGCTAACCTGTGGAGGAAGTTTTTCCCGGTAGAATGGCTTTACACCCCACCGCCATTTGTCCGACATCTCATTGGCAGCAATGGCGTTTACCCGTCTGAAGACGGAAGCTTTGTCAAGCTCGTGCTTGCTGATCCGGGTAGGATCTAGTGCGCCACGCATGTGGCATATCTTGTGGTCACGCCTTTGAAGAGGGCTGACCCGGCGAGAGATGAAGGTCCGGAGGAGGTCGTCAGAGATCATGCCATTCTTCAAAAAATCCTCCAGAGCGGTGTGCACTGTCTGGAGTTCAGCAATCGTTTCAGCCGGATTGTAACCGAAGTTCAGCTCGGCTCTGGGCGGCTCCATCCTGAATTCGGGCAGATTAAGAGCGTCATGGCCCTCAGCGCTCTTTATGTAAAACCAGGTCCTTTGCCATTTCTTCACCGTGTCTAGGCCGGTGACTCGGGGAAAGGCGGATCCCTGCCGTGGCGTGATGCTAACCGAACCGCAAGCGGTCAGCTCTTTCGGCTTGGTACCTGGGATGGTGTGCTTGCGAAGGTGGAAGTACTTTGCCCATATATCCACACTCGGCCAAAGACCGAGATAGCCTTCGCAGAAGGAAGAGAAAGCTGATAAAGAGACGAAGGCGTTCGCCGGGAGGTGGTGAAGCTGTAATCCGAAGAAGTCCAGAAAGGCCCGGAAGAAGTCACTGGCAGGTAACCCGAGCCCGCGCTCGAAGTGTGCTATGAATACCACGCGTTCACCGGGTTCGGGCGCCGGTGCGAGTTCTTTTCCGGGTCGGCGGCAGATGGCTTGGGGCGTTATGCGTCGGGTGGCTCGTAGCCATTCCAAGTCATTTTTGGTAACATCAGATCCTTCCCATCGGCCAGGGGGAAGTTTGGCCATAACCGAATCGGTCCTGCAGCAAAGAGTCGGATAACCGGGTCAGGAAATTCGGAATCCATGGGACCAAAGAAGAATCGGATAACATTAAAGCCGAATCAGATCTATGGTGACTCGGCTAATCCTATCCCGGGTAGGGTTAACCGGGTCCGGTGGAGAAGGTGAAGCGGTTGGAAGTCGCAAACATCTTTCCGCAAGTTTCTAGGGTTGGGAAGATCTACAGCGGTGGTAAAAAAGAAAGAAAATCACGGGTAAAAACATGGTTGAACTGCTCCAACGGGGACAGGTGTATCTAGGCCAGTCTATTGCGGAACTTGGACAGAAAATTTGCGGAGTGTGCTACGGCAGGAACACGGGCTTAGATACGCATCAATCTACCAAGAACAGGTGTGTGTATTCCGAGAGTATGAACTCGTCACGGTGGCTATGGCGAGAGGAGGAAGAACTTACAGTGCGAGTCGCTCGAAGGAGGAGTTCGACGGAGAAACGTCGAGATGGGCGCGAGGCGCGGCTCCGATGGTCTTGCTCTGGTACGCTGTGCGTCCCTGGCGCGGCAACCTTGAATGGCGAGGTTGCGGCGGCGTCGATGGAGCGGGTTAGTGGGAGTTGAGAGGAAGAAGAAGGGGAAAAACCACCGCGCCCTCTTTATAGCCTCCAGCGGTAACTGCCCCCCACTACCGCGCGGTTACCGGAGCACGGTTAGATCCCTTGCGTCGCGGAACTCTGTGGCAGCTGCTGTGGCCGTGTATTTCAAGCACTCGTGGCCACGCCGCAGAATTGGAAGCGGTGGAGCGGATCCTATGTGCCGGTCAACGGAGAAAACGAGGAGACGTGGTCTTCTGGTCAAACACACTCGAGTACCCGGTGGATCCGGATAACGAGCTGACAACCCGGGTTATACGGCTTTGCACAGGCTTTTCCTGCCAAATGTCCCGGAAAATTCGGTGACAGCTAGAGGTGATCCGGTTAGTGATGTTGGTTTAGAATCTGGAACGGCCCTTCAGCCGATGCCGTAGGACCGCACCAGCTTCGGGGACTACTGTCGGGGGGCTGCCCCCGGGTAGGGCAAAGATGATGTGTTATGAGCAGTTAAGGTCTAACCGGATCAAGGAAAGAAGAGCCGGCTAAGTTATCCGGGTCGGATCTCAAGGCGATTCGGTCAGTCCTACTTCAAGCCAGTGAAAGAAAAGACCAAAGGGGATCCGGTGAGGTTTAACCGGATCCAGGAAAGAAGAGCCGGCTAAGTTATCCGGACCGGGTAGGGCAACTCGGATGATGCACAGGGGCCAAGTAATGTCAGTAAAAGTCACGGGCACTGTAAGGTTACTGACCGGGGCTCAGAAGACAGCAAGGTGCTGCCACAGGTTTTCCGGGTCACAAGCCCCTAGGCGCTGACTCGGCCTATTCGGGAAAGGGGCAGTGGCTAGGCTACTGTGGTCTACACTGCCTTAAGCTCAAAGAGGAAAGATAAGCCTGTGGTGAACAGAGGGTGAGCTGGGCTGAGTGACAGTGGCCAGTGTTTGTCCTGTTCTCCTTGTCCATGCCATTGTCCTCTGCGGCCAGGGGCAAAAGGGTAATTCGGTTACTGTATATAGGCAACACCACCTTCTCTGTGGGGGGATCGACCATTGTGAGCATCATTTCCCCCCCAAGCTTCATCTTCTACCTAGAGCCCTCCTTTGTTCATCATACAGCTCAAGGAGCGCTCTGTACTTGTAAACACTTGAGATATAAGAGAGTAGGCTAGAGCTGCAGTAGGGGTGTTACCTCCACAAGAGGGCCCCGAAGCAGGGTACATCGTGGTGTTCTTCGCTGTTCTTGGTTTGCTTTGTTCTTGTTGATTCCTGCGAGGTTCTTGTTTGATCTTCATGCGTGCTTCATAGCGCGCAAACCCTCCCCGGTTCCCCCAACGCCCAAGCGAGCCCACACTTAAGCCATACCCATGGCATCTGCCGTGACACCACCACGACACTCCCCCGGCCGAAACCCTAGTGGGCCCTACGGCCCATGGCGGGGGGAGGCGAGGCGGCGGTGGTGGCCGAGTTGCGGCTGGCCTAGGTGGGCCCCACCCGCCGGGTCGGTGCGCCGGGGTGGGCCCCACCCGCCTAGGTCGGTGCGGCCTAGGTGGGCCCCACCCGGCGGCGGCCACAAGGAGGAGGCGGCGGAGGGGAGGGGAGTTGGGGTCCAACTCCAACACCTCCTCCCATACCGAATTGGGCAAGGGGGCTTTCCCCTTGTCCAAACCAAGTAGGACTAGGAGAAAGCTTTCCCCTTGTCCAAGCACCTCCACCCCTTGGTCCATCTATATAAACCACACCCCCTCCTATTTGGAGAACACACAAGAGATAGACAATTGCAACACGCAAGCTCTCAAGTTTAGATTCCTTCTAGTTGGATTAGAGGAGCCTCTAATTAGAGGCAACTGATAATCCCCAAGAGCAAGGAATCACTGTAGCACAATTCGATAAGTATTTGAGTGTCGAACCCACGAGGAGCTAAAGGTAAACTATCTATTCTCTAAAGCCCTATAACCCTCTTATATGGCCGTTTGTGCAAAGCAATAAGTTTAAATATGAAAGGAACTAACTAATGAAAGCAAGTGATGTGGAATGGGTTTATCTAGTAACAAGTTTCTCAATCAAGTTTCAAACGCAAGTTTCTTAGAGCAAGTTTCTCAAAGTAGCAAGTAGCAAATATCTCAAGTAGCAAATATCTCAAGGGAGCAAATGTTCTAGCAATTGTTATTTCATTCGTGTGGTTGTCACAATTAGTGAAGCACATGTTTCAGTCTTAATTGTTTCTTCTAGGAAGGAGCCATAAATAGGTGTAGCCAAGTAAATGAACTAAAACCCCTTATGATGGATCTCATGGCCAAGTAAATGAGCACACAAGAATTATTAAGACATAAAAGTCCCACCATAGCCTTAAGTTCTAAGGTCCCCTATATATATCCCCCAATAAAGTAACTTCATGACTCGGTCTCAGGTTTACATGTCCTCCCAAGTCTCCCTCACTCCATTACATTACCGGTGATCACCTTACATGCATTCCCCAACATATGTGTGCACTCATATATTGTACATAAAGACAATCATAAAAGATAACAAAACTTGTATGCAACCAATCAACGAACTATTTCACTATTGCCATGAACAAATCACTTCTCAAACATAGATGGGGAGACACAATAGATCAAGGAATAGTATATTGCATCATATATCATGTTTGCCAAGAGTTTACAGTGGAGAGATGGAGATGATCTTGCTGTAGATGTTGATGATGAACACGCCGGAGGGGGGTGGAGCCCTCCGGAGGTGATTCCGGCGGCGTTTCCCCCCTCCGATCTTCTCCGGCGGCAGCCTTCTGACTCTCTGTTTCGTGGTTTTGTGTTTCTCCGCCGCCTCCTCCCGAAACTCCCCGGGGGACTATTTTTATAGCCGGTTTTAGGTCAAGACGAAGCCACGGAGACGAAAACGGACGGCATCGGAGCCACGAGGGGGAAAAGAGGGGTCCTCACGCGGCCAGGGAATCTGACCGCGTGGGGCCCTCTAGTTTCCAGCTGGTTGGGCTTCTGGTCTTCATTTTCAGCCCATTGCGTTCGTCTCGAAAATTCTGAACCGTGCTCTTTGGCCTTGCCCTTTTTGGAGTCCCGAAGCTCCCGGAAAGTCCGAAACACTAAAAAAGACGTTTTCTGGAAAACAGAGTTAGAACCAAAAGAGGGGGGATTGTTTAGAAAATCCCCGAAATCATTATAAAACATGAATATAACATCATATAAGTTGCAAATATGTAGGAATATCTAGTAATAACATGCAAAGTTCATGTATGCATTTTACATGCATCAACATCCCCAAGCTTAACCTATACTCGTCCTCGAGTATGAAGGTGATAAAACTAACATGGACTTTGCATTTTAATACTATCAATGGATATCAAAGATGATTACTATTGCTACATAAAGTCAAATGATTCATTCTCAAAGGAGTAGCAATATACAAGATAGATTATGAAGTGATATCAAATATTCAATGAAAGGATGTTCAATGATAATTCACAAAGTGTAACATAGAAGAAAGTACTATGGACCAAATGTATGCATAATGAAAAGTAAAAACATCCTATAATGGTCATAGAGTACTCTTGTAAATCTGAATATAAAAGGTGGACACTTTGGAAAGATAGATAAATAAGTAGAGGTAAAACATGAATAAGTTTCATCTAGCTTCCAAATGCTTCTACTTAAGTTAATGTTTGCAATGTGGTATCCATTGGTGTGGAGCTCTCATTACCCCTATCATAGCATCTTGAATGGTTAAAGTTTAAAGTGAAAGCAAATATGAGTAATGTGCTTGACAAAGTATGGGTTGAATGCCTCATGCCCCTTGAATACAAGTACCTCTCCAACTGGCTACTCAACTCGGGTCACAAAGCAAGTTCAAGTTAAAGTCATTGCAAGTAATAATAGCATCATTAAGAGTTGCTCCCGGGGTACCTCTTGTCCCAGGACATGGAACAAGCCCATGTCAAAATGACAAGACAAACAAACAAAATGGACAATCTCAGCACTCTTTTATTTACTATTGTTATAGCTTTTTATTGTGAAGTGCCTCACTGAAGGTCCACCGTGATATGTAAGTAAATTTCCACCATGAATGATGCATGGCTTGGGTTAGCCGCCCGGTGAGTCTCTCTAGCCATTTATACTTACTCCTCAAACTTACCAAGTTTCCACTTTTATTTCACACAATGTTAGGCATCCATAAACAAAAGTACATGATATCAACTAAATATAATTAAGAGCACTGTTGAAAGCTTGCCATGTGACAGCACATATGAGCTAACTCCCAACCAAGACTCTTGTCAAGCACACAACTTCATAATTTTAATCACAATGGTTCATGTTTATTAAGTGCAATGAAAGTAAAGTGTGCATCAAGTTCGTGAGAGCTTTTTAACCAACTTTTCCCATAACAATCAATAACATAAGCATTTTAATTTGGAAGCAAAGATAATACAATATAACATGATAAACATACTTGGAATAGCATAAAGCTAACAGGTAGATATGGTGGACTCACTGGAAAAACTTTGGTTGAAGGTGTTGGAAAACAAGTTTTTACTTGTTGGAATTTTTTGGGCTAGCAAAAGGGAGAAAGTTGACCGTCTAAATGCATGCATAAGTGTCCATAGAACTAACCAATCCATGTTAAACAAAGTAAAGTGACATTCAGCATCAAAACATGAATAAAAGATAGCTCTTGATAAAACACTTGCAAATTAATACTCATTAAAAAGCACATGAATCATGCAACTATATGTATCTTTTTGAATCAACTCAAACATCCCTTTCCCAATCTTTTTAATAGCATCCAACTTAATTCAACCCAAATTTCCAGTAGCTTTCTCATATATAAATGATAGTGGTGGTCTCAAGACAAACAAAAATCAAAATAAAAAGCAAATAAAAGACGCTCCAAGTTTATGTGATAGGGTGCATTGATCGAAAAACAGAAGTTAGACGTGTGCAAACCGAGAGTGTGTTGGTCCAGTGGGGTTGTCTTCACATCCCCAAGCTTATGGTCTTCACCATCCTTGGATAGCTCTTGGTGCATCTCCTCTAATCCCTGTGAAAAAACTTCAAAACACCGTTTCTCCCATTTCTTTTCTGTGGGGTGACATTAGTAGTGATAGACAAATGAATTGCTTGCTGCATAAAATCCTTAAACAAAAATTCATATGAATGTCCAGAAAGTGTATAATGTTGTATGCCTACTTATAAACTCAATTGGATCAAAAAGATTCAAGTTAAAAGTTCAAAGAATGCATCAAACAAAATGGGACAGAATCCGTCCAGAAAAACAGCAGCAGCAAAACGTATTTTTCTACCCTACTTAAATATGTCGAAAAAATCTGAAAAAATTCACGCTCACAGAGGATGAAAAGTTGCAACCACAGTTCAAATTTCAGCTCATTCGGAGTTACAGAATAGGAATTAAAAATCATACCGTGCACAGATTCGTGCTGGAATAAAATCTCCGAATGCAAAAAGCAACTTTTTCAAGCCAAAATAGGTAAAACTTGGCACTTTATTAAGAATTCCAGAAACTAAACTAAAAACTAAGTCTCTTGTTACAGCAAGAGGACACAAAGAAAATCAAAAGTAAAAACAACCGGGTTGCCTCCCGTAAAGCGCTTTCTTTATAGCCATATAGCTAGGCTTACTTACTTGGTATCAAGATGGTTGGAGTGAGGTGGCTTGGCATCCCCAAGCTTAAATTCTTGTACTTATTTGATATATGTAGGGTGAGCCTAGGGGTAACATCCCCAAGCTTGAGTGTTTGTCCCTCGTGATCTTTATTCATCACCCTCAACTCTTCCACTTGAAAGTTCTCTTCACACAAAACTCATCTTAAAACTTGATTAGAGGGGTTAGTGTCTCCATAAATGAAATCCTCATAGGTACAGCAAAGACATATCATGAGTTGATTCTACACATTAGCTAATATTACTATGGTTGTGTATTGCTCTTTGATCAATAGAACCACACAAAACACAAGTAATGAGAGTAATGCAAAATAAAGACAGAATCTGTCAAAAATGGACAGCCCGTAAAGAGTGAATTTTCAGAGGCACTTACGTTGCTCAAATCAGAAAACTTTGAACTAATGAAATGTGTATTAATAACTGAATATTGCTGTCGTAAAATATCAGGTCAAAATTCCTCTTCTGTGATTTTATACATTTTTCGCAGTGAAGCTCAGGCATCTGTTTTCTGGACAGCAAATCACTATTGTTTAATCCTACCTCTCAAAAGAGGTTATTCTTGCCATTAAGATGAAAAATAAGATACAAAGGTGATGTTACGGTAGTAAACAAGCACCTTGACTCAAAAACCCAAAACTTAAGCTGAAGATAAAAATCAAAAAGAACCAAGCAAGAATCAAGAGAAACAATCAAAGAAGAAGGAAAATATTTTTGTTGTTTTTGATTTAGCAAAAAGGCAAAAGGAGAAGCAAATATATACAACATAAACACTCTTTTTATTTGGTTTTAGCTTTGGGAAAAGTTTTAATGATAGAGACTTTGCAACGGTTCCATTGGCATGAACAACACATGTTCAAGGTCGACCCCAACTTCTCCATTACTCATCCTTCTCATTTACTTTCCCAAATTTTATATAAAATGAAAATCTTAAACTAATTGTCACAAAACAGTAGGTAAAGATATTTTACATGTTGTAAAGATATAAAGGTGTGCTCAAACCGAATAGGAAATTAAAGCATAAGGAACACACACAGAATATTAAACAATTTACTTTTAAGTCTAACTCTCTTCCTATGCATTGGAATTTTATATATGAATAAATAACAACAAATTTGAGGTAACCAATGCATATAATAATCAATAGCTTGCATTTTAAATAACATAGAAACATAAAGGGGATTCTTATCTCTTCCTCTCTCATAATAGTTGCAAGCATTAAAGTTAAACATAACCACATAGTTTTGAATAGAATCACCACATAAAGACTTATCATCTAATGAGCATAATGGATCATCAAACTCAATTAAATCACTTTCATCCTCAATAGTAGGTGGACTGAAAATATCATATACATCATTGTAATCATCATAAATGGGAGACATAGTATCATCAAAATAAATTTTCTCTTCCAAACTTGGGGGACTAAAAATATCATATTCATCAAAACAAACTTCCCCAAGCTTAAGGTTTTCCTTAGCATTAGCAATAAAGGTGTTCAACGAATTAGTACTACCACAAACATGATTGTTATGCAAATAAAATTTAATTTTCTCCTCAAACACTTCATGTCCTAACTCAAGATAGATATTATACAGTTCTATAATTGTTTGGTTGTTTTCCATTTTATAATAATGTTTTAGATTTATATGTTAGTATGCAATGCAAACAAGAATAAAAGCTTAGCACAACGCTCCCCGGCAACGGCGCCAGAAAAGTGCTTGATAATCCCCAAGAGCAAGGAATCACTGTAGCACAATTCGATAAGTATTTGAGTGTCGAACCCACGAGGAGCTGAAGGTAAACTATCTATTCTCTAAAGCCCTATAACCCTCTTATATGGCCGTTTGTGCAAAGCAATAAGTTTAAATATGAAAGGAACTAACTAATGAAAGCAAGTGATGTGGAATGGGTTTATCTAGTAACAAGTTTCTCAATCAAGTTTCAAACGCAAGTTTCTTAGAGCAAGTTTCTCAAAGTAGCAAGTAGCAAATATCTCAAGGGAGCAAATTTCTAGCAATTGTTATTTCATTCGTGTGGTTGTCACAATTAGTGAAGCACATGTTTCAGTCTTAATTGTTTCTTCTAGGAAGGAGCCATAAATAGGTGTAGCCAAGTAAATGAACTAAAACCCCTTATGATGGATCTCATGGCCAAGTAAATGAGCACACAAGAATTATTAAGACATAAAAGTCCCACCATAGCCTTAAGTTCTAAGGTCCCCTATATATATCCCCCAATAAAGTAACTTCATGACTCGGTCTCAGGTTTACATGTCCTCCCAAGTCTCCCTCACTCCATTACATTACCGGTGATCACCTTACATGCATTCCCCAACATATGTGTGCACTCATATATTGTACATAAAGACAATCATAAAAGATAACAAAACTTGTATGCAACCAATCAACGAACTATTTCACTATTGCCATGAACAAATCACTTCTCAAACATAGATGGGGAGACACAATAGATCAAGGGAATAGTATATTGCATCATATATCATGTTTGCCAAGAGTTTACAGTGGAGAGATGGAGATGATCTTGCTGTAGATGTTGATGATGAACACGCCGGAGGGGGGTGGAGCCCTCCGGAGGTGATTCCGGCGGCGTTTCCCCCCTCCGATCTTCTCCGGCGGCAGCCTTCTGACTCTCTGTTTCGTGGTTTTGTGTTTCTCCGCCGCCTCCTCCCGAAACTCCCGGGGACTATTTTTATAGCCGGTTTTAGGTCAAGACGAAGCCACGGAGACGAAAACGGACGGCATCGGAGCCACGAGGGGGAAAAGAGGGGTCCTCACGCGGCCAGGGAATCTGACCGCTGGGGCCCTCTAGTTTCCAGCTGGTTGGGCTTCTGGTCTTCATTTTCAGCCCATTGCGTTCGTCTCGAAAATTCTGAACCGTGCTCTTTGGCCTTGCCCTTTTGGAGTCCCGAAGCTCCCGGAAAGTCCGAAACACTAAAAAAGACGTTTTCTGGAAAACAGAGTTAGAACCAAAAGAGGGGGGATTGTTTAGAAAATCCCCGAAATCATTATAAAACATGAATATAACATCATATAAGTTGCAAATATGTAGGAATATCTAGTAATAACATGCAAAGTTTATGTATACATTTTACATGCATCAGCAACCTATCCGATTAGACTAGATCTAATCTCACACTCTCTCTCATTCTCATGTGTTGAGATCTCCACCTTCATATACACCAGTAGCTTCAAGCTTGGACGGCGAAGCCCAGCTGAACCTTTCTCGGCGTACGCATGCAAGCTCTCGGAGGGGTGAGCTGTCGAACTCGACGGTTGACCCTCACTCTGCTGGATCAAGGTGACAAGGAGTGGAGGAGGAGGCGCCGGAATCTCTCTACCAGGCTTGGTTGAGGGAGACGGCGATGAGCTACATCGACAAATGTCATCATCACTTCCCCGACTTCGGTGTTGGTAACGTATTCCATCTAGATCTTCGGATCTTCGTATTCGCATGTATCTTCTTAGTAGATCTTGGGAGGTGCTGCGTAGCAATACGAAAATTTTAAATTTCCGTACACGCAACCCAGTAGTGGTATCAGCGATCTATGCGAAGATACATGATTTGATTAGAGCACTTGGTGTGCGGGCACCGCATAAGTTTGTGCGGGTATGTTATTGAGGTCTATATCTTCTGACATTCAAGTTATTTATGGTGCTTCCCGATATGCGGTCTCATCATGTCTCCAGCGGCTGATGGCGTGTAGTTGACGGGAAAAATATTCTGCAGGAAGCTTCGTATCTTCCCCTGCTACGGCGCCAGAAAGCACTCTTGATGGCCCTTCACGTAGTTACCTGCGTGAAATAAATGGGTTAGGTTGAGACTCCAAGTGCAGAGTGTGTAGTAAGTGGAAGACGTGTTTTCCCCACGAGGGTGACTCGAGGGTTTAATATCGAACTCTCGGGGAATCAGTAGTGAAGATTTATCTTTCTTATCCTTCTTTTGGTTGCCTACAAAACAAAGTAAATGTTTTGGTCCTCAACCTCACCTAGTGGTTGTCAAGCACAGGTGTGAGAATGATATCAAGATAATATGCAATGCAAACAAGAAATAAATATGCAATGGTGGTAAATAATATGCAAGGCTGGTGGTAGCAATGATAAATGATATTTTTGGGTTTTATGATGAATGCAAGATGTAAAAGTGTTTTTGTATTTTCGGATTTAATAATGACAGAAAATGGAAAAGTGGTAAAAGTTGTTGGAAAGGTGTTTCTTATGATTAAAAAGACCGGGGTTCATGGTTTCACAAATGCACTCTCTCTTTATAAAGTGGTAGACAATGCACTACTAGGAAACTGCCCTTCTATAGACAGGCATTTTGTGGCGCACCTAATAGGGAATGCGCCACAAAAACTATTCTGTGGCGCATGGACAGGCGTGCGCCACAGAAATGGCGCACATTTTGTGGCGCACCGAGAGCCCATGCGCCACTAAAAGTTCACATTCGGTGGCGCACGTATCCAGATGCGCCACAGATAGTTGGTGGGCCCCACCACCATCATTGGTTTTCGAATTCTGGGGTCCTTTCTGTGGCGCATGGTCAGATGCGCCACAAATATCTGCTTTCTGTGGCGCATGCCTCCCCATGCGCCACAGAAAGTGGGAATTCTGTGGCGCATCTTTTCTCATGCGCCACAGAAAACCTGGTGGGGTCCACACCAATGATTGGTGGAAACGCAATTCTGTGGCGCATCTTTGGTCATGCGCCACGGAGAGCAGATATTCTGTGGCGCATGTGGGCCCATGCGCCACAGAAATCTTTCCCAGATGTACAAAAGGGAAAAGCCCCCCTTCCCCTACCCATTTGCTCTTCTTCTTCCTCCTGCACCTAGCTCGTGTTCCTCCTCCCTCCATCCCATTTTGCTCACACTTTTCTCCATTTTTTGTAGTTAAACCTATTTGGTTGATAGATAATTGTTGAGGGCCGAGAGGCTCCCCATATATACTCTCCTCCTCTCTCCCACATCTCTTTTCCTCCACTATTTTCTCTCCAACACCACACACTCTCTCGTCCATTCGCGATCACGTCTCGGAAACTAATCTACTAGGTGAGGAAAGTTGGATGGACGTGCATGCATGTTTTGCGTGGCCGGCGGTGTGTGGATGCTTGTATGTGTAGGTGAAGTTTGCACGATGGCATGACGATGATTAATACATGAAGCTTGTGTGTTGTGCATGAATGGGTCCGGAAGAAAACTTTTTGTTGTTGCTTGCGCCGGCGTGGTGCATGGATGTTTGCCGAAATGTTGATTAATTTCCATTTCGGCAAATTTTTGCACCACCCATATGTTATACTTTTAAGAGAGGTCGTGCCGAATTTTTTCGGCGACCTTGCATGCATGTGTGTGTCTGTATGTGCTTGTTGCGGTTCTAATTAACATATATACTCTCGTTTCTTGCTCTATTTATACCGCGTAGTCAACCATGGTCATCATGATGAGCTCCGGTCGAATCAGTAGATACAAGGAAGAAGCAAAGGCAAACATGATTCGGTGGAACAGACGCCAGATAAGATGTCCATGTCGAAAATGCAAACTTGTGAGCTGGATCGACCCTGATTCTAGACAATTGGAGGATCACCTGCTCAGGCACGGTTTCATGCTGGAACAAGCCGGACAAGATCATCATCATGACGAAGGAGATGCCGGCGGACAAGATCATCATCATGACGAAGGAGATGCCGGCGGACAAGATCATCATGACGAAGGAGATGCCGGTGGACAAGATCATCATGACGAAGGAGATGCCGACGGAAAATATTATCATGACGAAGGTGGTGGCGCGAACACGCAGACCCCGCTAACTTTGGCCTTGCAGGACGCTCATGTTCAAGAACTGCTCCTCAAGGAGACGAGCAACGCCAGAGCTGTAGCAGAGAGAAAGCCAAGCTGGCGCAAATGAAGATAGACGGATCACTCCGTTGTATCCTGGTGCCGGCCCCAGGATACGCGCTTGCAAGTAACGCTTGGTGCTCTGGAGGATGAAGGCGCAAAACAGATGGACCGACGTGAGCTTCGACAAGAACATGAAATTCATGCACGATATTCTCCCGAGGGGAACACATTGCCAAGTAGTATCGAGGAGGCCAAGAAAGTTGTGTGCCCTCTGACCCTGCCGCACGTCAAATACCACGCATGCATCAATGATTGCGCAATTTAATCGGGGCGATTACAAGGACATGACCACATGTCCGGTGTGCGGCCACGGACGGTATAAGAGTGGTAACAAGAAAAATCCTCGAAAAGTGGTATGGTACTTCCGATCACTCCCCGTCTACAGCGGTTTTTCGTGGACCCTAAGGAAGCAAAGCTCATGCAATGGCACCGGAAAGGGAGAAGCCCGAAGAAGATCCGGAGAAGGGCAGGATCCTGACACACCCTTCAGACGTAGCAATTGGAAGCATTGGACATCGCCTTCGAAGATTTCGGGGGCGACGCAAGGATGTCAGGCTGGGTATGAGCCACGATGGACTAAATCCGTTCGGCAACCAGTAGCACACATAGCACCTGGCCCGTGTTTGCATGGCCTTACAACCTCCCACCAGTGTGCACGAAGCAAAAGTACATACACATGAGATTTATTCTCAAGGGGCCGAAACAACAGGTATCGACATACATCTAATCTCGGGCTGTTGAAAGAGGAGTTAGCCACGTTGTGGGAGACGCCAGCCCGTACGTGGGACTCCTACACTAAAGATTATTTCGATATGAGAGCCGCTTGCTCACACAGGTGCAGGACTATCCTGGATGCTCATACGTATCGGCCCAGGTGGCCACGGATTCTGCGCATGTGTCAGGTGCATGGATGAGACCCCGCATATCCAGCTACCTAGGGATCCCGGTCTTCGAAAACCGTGTACCCAGGGGCTCGAAGGTGGCTTCGCATGGAGCACCCGGGAGAAAACGCGGTGATTGTTCGATGGTCAAGACGAGCTCGAAAGAGAACCACGCCCGAGGAGCGCAAGAAATCGATGAGCTTTTGAAAAATTGGGAGTGCCCTGCGCCGGGAAAGAAAGCGACTGAGGGTAGATCCGCTGCTGGGTGTATGGAAAGCGAGGTCTGTTTTCCACGACTTGGAGTACGGAAGGTCCTCCACATGCCCCATAAGCCTCGATGTAAATGCACATTACGAAGAATGTTATCGAGAGTCCTTGGCACTCTTCGAACATGCCGGAAAAGACCAATGATGGGACAAAGCAAGATACGATCTGAATGGCTTGGCATCAAGAAAGATCTTCAGGCCCCGATAGAGTGATGATGATCAGACGGAAGGGACTCAAGGTCGCCGCAAAAGGGGTAAAGAAGAACGCGGTGGCTTCCCGCTGCCTGCTTCACTCGAGTCCGGAGGAGCTTGAGCAGTTTTACAGGTGCCTCCTAGGAGTCAAATTTCCTTACGGTTAACGTGGGGAAGAAAAGCAGATATCTGGACGGAACGAAGAAGAGGTTCAGCGGGATGAAGTCTCACGATTCAGCGGTTTCAGATTCTGCACCGAAGAAAAGGACAGGAATAGCGAATATCAAAACTCAGGAGTAACTATGCTATCCTACGGTGATGACGAGGCTACTGTCAAGCAAAGATACTTCGAAAGGATCGAGGAGATATGGGACCTCAACTACTGTGGAGAGTCGGTGCCAATGTTCCGTGTGAGATGGCCAAGGATGTCGTCAAAGAAGGCCGGTATTTCACCACCATGGTAAATACCCGATGCCAAATCGAAGAATGCCTCCGCGAAAAATGAGCCATGGGTACTCGCTAGCCAAGTTGAGCAATGCTTCTTCATTACCGACCCGTCAAAGCCTAGCCGTGTTGTCGTGAGGAGGGGCAGAGGAGCATCATCGGAATGGAAGGAGACGCCAACGAGGAAGACTTGGACAAGAACGACGATCCGAATATCGAGGAGGAATTTGACAAGTACTTCACATGCCGACTACTAGCAAACACACACGGAAGACCTCCCTACCTACTAAAGGTTGTCCGTTCACGCGAAGAAATCTCAAGGTGCCCGGCCTAAAGTCTTCAAACCGCGAAGAGGGAAAGAAGAGAAGCTAGCTCTCGGAAACCGGCCGGGACGAAGAAGACTTTTTTGGTGTATTAATTTGTGTGCGTGTGTGTGAGACAAACATATATATATATGTATATCACGACTAAAATAATGGTCTACTAACAATTGTGTATATTCTTTTCTTCAAAATGTGTGTATGTTCTTTATTTAAATTTAACCAAAAATATTTTTTTAAGAAAAAAAAGCACAAAATTCTGTGGCGCATCTAACGACGGATGCGCCACAGAATCACAGAATTCTGTGGCGCATGCCAGGTCAGATGCGCCACAGAAAGTAGTTGCACCCACTTACATGTGGGTCCGCCCCGCGCCGCGGCCTCACTCAATCTGTTCGAAAACAAGTCCAAATTTAATCTCGCGTACGACTCGCCGCTGGCGACCCGACCTCCACCGCCACCTCTCGACGCGCCCAGGGCCACCCACACCGGCCGCCGCCCGCCCCGGCCTGCTGCCATCCAGACACGCCCGGCGCCCGCCCCGGACGGCGCCCTCGCGGCCCCGCCACCTCGATGCGCCCCTGCGCGCGCGCCCCGGCCGGCCTCGCGGCCCCGCTGCCCTCCTCGGCGCCAACCCGGCCTACGCAGGTCTCCCTCCTCCCTCCTCCCTCCTCCCTCCCTGCCATCTTCCTCCTCCTCCCTCCCTGCCATCTTCCTCCTCCTCCCTCCTCTCCATGGAACTATGCACTCTAGGTGCTTGTGGAAATGCCCAAACCGGCATTTTTGTTGATTATTCCACTGGACACGGCATTTTTGTTAAGTAAAACGTGATGTAGTAGCATGTTAGCAGTGCTTGGTTGCTAAATATAATTACAATGTAGTTAAATTTGTATTATTGCCAGTGCCGTGCTTGCTTGCTTGCTTGCTGCAGTAGAGTACCCCATATGTCTATTTTCTCACCTTCTTTTTTTTTGGTTGTACAGGTGCAAAGTGTGTGCTAGAAGTTCTTGTGTGTGCTTCAAGTTCAAGAAGACGCCCTTTGTGAGCTATTGGTACCCGATCGAGAAGTTGTGTGTGCTTGTGTTGATCTGTGCTACCACGACCATCGTGTCGTGGTTGTTTGTGCTCCGACCATCGTGTCGTGGAGATGCCGGCCGGAGATGTGGATATGGTCGTGGTTGTTTGTGCTCCGACCATCGTGTCGTGGAGATGCCGGCGGAGATGTGGATATGGTCGTGGTTGTTTGTGCTCCCGACCATCGTGTCGTGGAGATGCGGCCGGGATGTGGATATTTTTGTGAAATCTATGCAGGTACCCGAGAGACCCTTGAGATTGCCGGAACGTCGATTAACTTCCGTTCCGGCAAATTCGGGTACTCCATATGTCCCTTTTTTAGCAAAAGTCATGCCGAATTTTTTTCGTGAATTTTAGCATGACTTTGCTAAAAAAGGACATATGGGTATTGCGACAATGCATGGGCCGGGGATCTTAGTACTTAAGTAAGTGATTTTTTCTTATATTTTTGTTGTACTAACTTTTTGCCTCTCTTTTTAATGCAGTGCAAAGATGTCATCCGACGCGGAGCCCGACACTTCTAAGCGCATGAGCGTCGAAGAAATAGTTAGAGAAAAGAACAAGTCGTTCTGGGGGGAGGAGGATGCCGCCGCCACTAGTGGCGCCGACCATCCCGACGATGAGCAAGAGGGACGGGAGGACGACCCCAAATACAACCCAGGAGAAGGTCACGGCGGCCATGAGGATGACACCACCACCTCCGATGGCGGCGACCACACGGATGGTGGTATTGGCGGCAGCAACCCGGCCCGCTCAGAAGAAGAAGAAGCCAAGGAAGGATCGGACACCGCAATCGGTCGGCAATCTCATGGACGTGTTCACTGAGGTCACGACAAGTGGCCTACCAGTGGCGCCTGAGAAACTTGCTTCAGGGTACAGCATGCAACTAGGGTGCATCCTCGGGAAAGCGTGTCGATCAACACGAAGGACCTCAGAAGCACAGCCAATGAGGCTTTGGTCGAACACCTCCTCAAGAGGGTTCGCCAACGATACACGTTCCCGCTGTCGTTCAACAAAAATGTGGACAATTTGCCATCACGAAGATGAGCACCCGCCTTGAGCAGCTGGAAAGCCCGGTGAAGAGCAAGATTGACAAGGGTGACAGCTGGGAGGAGATTAGTAAAAAAACCCGCACATCAACGAAGAAGAGTTCGAGGAATTCATGTTGACCGTAAAATCTGAGGAGGCTAAAAATGGACCCAGTGGGGGAAGGACATGCGGATCTGAACATAGGTAACCACCATTTGGGAAGCGGCGGTTACCGAGGGAAAAAACGCGTTTGGGACAAGGAGGATGCCGAGATTGCACGTCTTGGAAAAGAAAACCGTGGGAAAGAAAATCACAGACGAGCAGATCCGTAACTTTGTCCGGTCCCGCTACCATCTGGACTGGAAGACTGGGAATTCAATTACCGACGATCAGGATGTGAGGGACTTCGAGAATGTGCTGGTAAGGAATTTAATTACCACAGATATCTCAAAGTCCATTGCGTTGATCTAATTAGATCGATAACAAAGCCAAATTTCTAAGTGGGTTCACCTTTGTCTGCAGGAGAAAGAGTTGAAGGCTGACGCTGAGGCCGGCCCGTCGTCCCAGGAGTCGACGGAACCGTGGGACACGAACTTTCAACAGGGCGACGAACGTTTTCAAGAATAGGACAAGTCGGCGCCGCCGAGTTCAGCTGGCCGTGTGTCCGGCTTTGGTACGAGCATGAAGTTCACAGAGTACTACAGCTCGGACGGCGGCGCGACCAGAAAGGAGAGGAGGAAGCCGACCAAGGATAGAGCCGAGGTTGTGGAGCTAAGGAAGAAGGTGGAGTCACTAGAGAAGGAAAAAGTGGACTCCACCACGTTGACAAGTTAGTGACCGACAGGATCCGGGAGATGTTTCTCCCTGCGTTATTGGAGGGGATAGCTGCCTGGACTGCGGGAGGTCAACATGGGCGATCTACGTGCCCAGCTTCTCCGGCAGCAACTCCACCATGAACCAGCAACCTGTCGCCGGACCTGGTGACCCCACCGCCGCCCAACGCCGCGGCGCAGCCGCCGCTCCATTTGGTCGCACCGACCCCCCTACGGTACCGGCACCCGAGAATAATAGTCCGGCCGCCGGCACCCGCGCCCTTGTCTCGACATTAGCCGAGGTGGACGCCATCACCAAGGTAACTAATTAGTTAGTCCGCGTCATCTTATATAACTATGCCTGCTTTGATGACTGCCATCTCATGATGCCCAACATGTGTTGTTGACTCAGGACTCCCCTTGCATACTCATGCATAGGGTAGAGGCGGCGGCGAGCTGAAGGAAGTTGCTGCGGGCGTTGTCATACAACCAAGGAGCCGCGAAATGCACCACACTAGAATGGACGAGGACATATGAAGGTCAAGGTAGTTACGGTAGTGTCTGCGTTTTCGACATCGACCCCCATTCAACCTCCGGGAGCCGTTGGCCACATGGTACTTGGAAAGTGCCCCCAACTAGGTCACGCCATGGTCGAAGAACCAGATTTGTCTTGGGGGGGTCTTCTTGATGAGGGCCCAAGACGCACCACCGGCGCCACCTCGAAGTTCCGGGCCGTCCCGATCCGTCCCCGAAGCCCTCGAAGCCTGCAGCCGTCGCCACCCCGTCCCGCCGAAGGAACCGGCGGTCGTCGCCACCACCAGCCGCCACTTTAAACTGTTGGGAGCGTCTGAACCGCAACTTGATGGCAACGGCGACGATGATGATGAGAATGTCGACATCGACGCCATCATCAACACTGGCGCCAGCAAAGATATATACATGCCTCCTGTGGATGACGAACCTTCCGTGCTCACGCCGATCAGCCTGCTCGTCCCACTACAGTCACGCAGGCCTGACCTTCCAGGGTTTATCTCAAGAGACCCTCCAGCGCCGGCAATGAAGCTCTAGACAAACCGACTAATGTTTTCCTCCCCTGGCACAATACGGAAGACGTTCGCGAGGGTTTACAGCCCCAGAGAAGATGGTTGGCGAGGCGGGGTTAGCACCCCCAGAGGTGAAGACCAAGAAGCAGCAGCATAGGAAGAGAAAGCCAGGCGCCGCCTCTTCGAGCCAGCCACCTCCTATGATCCGGGGACGTGAAGAGTTGGTAGCACCCGTCCGGATGCTTGGCGCACCGACTTCATGAAGCTGGTAAACCGATACTGCCTCCTGAGATGCTCTGCTTCACATATGGACAAATGCACTCTTTGCATCTTATCTATCCTGCACCTAGAGGGCCTCCTTCTAAAGACAAGTATCCAAATTACCCGGTGTTCACGGTCCAAGTGCCAATGGATGATGAGTTCGACTCGTCCGTGAAGCCCCCGCGGATCTGTTCTTCATAGCGTACGAGGACGTCTTCAATCTATTTCACTTTAAACGGCTGCTATAACTTGGTCCGCCTGTACGCGCTCAATGCGGCGATGAAGATCTCGAGAGATAATCTCCTGCACGTCGCGGTAGCGGATCCCTACTACATGCGTGACAACCAGCTGGTGGAAGGATCAAGGACAAGGGCAGGGCGACGGAGTACCTCCAGAGGTTCATGCTGAAAAACAATAGAAGAGCAGCCTTCTTGTGCCTTTCTTTCCCGAGTAAGTACACATCCGCTCGCCGCCGTCGTAACTTATGCTTTCTTATCGATTTCTTCCATTGCCGATCCTTTCCAACATTCCGTTTCAATTGTGTTGAGCAGGGACAGTTCTGCATCCTCATCGTCCTAAACCCGGGGTGGTCCCTTGCCAATTATTTGACTCGGGGAGTGTGCAGAGGAAGAAAGACTACACCAGAAAAAGGGTGTTCTCCGATGATGCTATCGAGGGCTACGCCCAAAAGGGAGGCGCTTTCGAAAATAAGGCGGAAGCTTTTACGATGACAAGAAGCACCGTTCAAGCATGTGACCGAGTTCCCTTGCCTCAAGCAGCAGCCGCAGCGTGAAGGATGCCTTCTATGCCCTCCATCAACTTAAAGGGTATGTCCGAGATGCAGAGCAATTGAGGATGCCATCTTCTATGCGAGAATGGGTCAAACATGACGAGAACCTCACCGATGCTGATATTAGAGAAGACTTCCATCGCATCGTGACGAAGTTATCGGAAATCATCGTCGAAGATGTCAACACAGCAGGGGGGGGGCCTTGAACTACCGCGGCCGAGGTAGGATGTATTATAAAAGAAAGCCTTGCCTCACTCGCAAGAAGTGCCTCTTTATTTCTTTTATTATTAGACTTATCCACTTAGATGAATAAATCATGCATACTCTATTTATATTATTAACCAATATATATCTCAATCCATCTCCAGGGTTGTGCCAGAGGGACATCGAAGAACGGCTAGAGTTGCAGAATTGACGACAGGACGTGGACAACGAAAGAGATGTATAAACCGTTCCCAGCGCCGCTCAAGAAGAAGAAGGCTCCATGATCATCGTGCTCCCGCTCTTGCTCACCATCATCGCCGATGTACTTGATTTGATCCTAGTGTAGGCGGTGACCATTTCATTTGTAACGTGTGACATGATGAACTTTTGTATCAAACACTTGTGTAAAAATTCCGCACTTGTCACTCCTATGTATGTATCTCGGGATATAAGTAATGATGTGATGACCACATAGTAATGCTTCTGTTTTCATATACCTGTCAAAATATATTCTTGTTTGTATTATGTCTGTATAAATCCTGTAATATACCTGTATTCCTGTAATATACCTGTATTTGTACAGCGGGCAGCAGCAATTTCCAAATACCAGTACAGTATTCTGTGGCGCACTGTTTATTTTTCTGTGGCGCACCGTGTTCTGTGGCGCACCTCTGCTGCTGCGCCACTAAAAAGATTTCTGTGGCGCATGGACCGTGGTGCGCCACAGAATGTTGGGATTTCTGTGGCGCACCCCCAGGTGCGCCACAGAATTCACATTTTTGTGGCGAGAATTCTGTGGCGCACCCGCCATGCGCCACAGAAAGGCAAAGTGGGTGCGCCACAGAATGCCTTTTCCCTAGTAGTGATGGAACACTAGAGTTGACATATGAGATTGCAACACCACAGTTTAATGACAAGTTATAATTATATGGGCATCACTCCTAACATAGAGACCTTTTGGTTATTAGTCTCTCTTATACCCACCAAGATGCGAACTAAATCATAACACCTCGGTAATTAAGATAACTCGGAGTATAGCAATAAGTAACATGACATGAAGTTAAAATAAGAACATGCTAGATCTAGTCATGGAGGAAGTGGCAATGGTCACACCCACATCACCGGTAGCATGGTATTTCTTTTTATCCCTAGTGAGGCAACAAAGTAAGGTAAAACACCCAAGTGGATCGCGGAACTTCTCTCACGTTCACCGCACTAGCCACCCCCGTTACTCCAACTAATGCACACGTTCCCCCTCACGCGCTCTCATAAACATGCTTGATCATAACAAGTAAATAAGAACGGGTACATATATGCATCTACTTTCATAACTGAAACAAAACCATTGCAATCTCAAACAATATTAACTCATAAAAAGATCCACCACAAAGGTATTACATAGATGACCGTAATCATGTTCAGCAGCTCATACGGTACTAATTAGTGAAGCTCGAGAGAGAGAGAGATACATAAGTTACTTCCACAAACCCATAGTCCAGAGGTGGACTACTCCCTCTTCATCATGGAGACGGTGGAGAAGTCGTTGGAGAAGATGCAGACCATGCCGGCAGCGCCCCGCCGAGTTTTCCCCTCCGATCTGCAACTCCAGGTCTCTGTTTCGGTGTTTCTCTGGTTTCTGCGGCGCTCCTTCCAGAGAACGTCGGGGGACTATTTTTATAGGCGTTTTTAGGTCAAAACGGAGTCGGTGGGGAAAGAACGACGCAACGGAGCGTCGAGGCACAAGTTGAGGGGTCCCACGCGGCCAGGTACAGGGGCCACGTGGGCCCACCTCTTTTGGCCCTCGGGGTCCGCTTGTTCGCTTCCTTCGCCCCCAAGTCTTCTTCCTTCCAAATATTGACGCTCGTAAATTTGCAGGTGATTTGGACGTCGTTTGGGTCCCTGAAACATTAAAGGAAAGAAATAGGGTTTTCTGCCTGCGCAGGGTTAATTCCATAAAAAATAGGAAACATATCAAATATTCCCAAAATCATTATAAAACAGTGATATAACCCTTAATGATGCAAATATGACTGGAATATAAGTAAAAATAATGCAAAGTTCATGTATGCATTTTACATGCATCAACATCCCCAAGCTTAACCTATACTCGTCATCGAGTATGAAGGTGATAAATCTAACATGGACTTTGCAATTTAATACTATCAATGGATATCAAAGATGATTACTATTGCTACATAGAGTAAAATGATTCATTCTTAAAAGGAGTAGCAATATGCAAGATAGTTTATGAAGTGATATCAAGTATTCAATGCAAGGATGTTCAATGATAATTCACAAAGTGTAACATAAGAGAAGAAGTACTATGGCCACATGTATGCATAATAATAAGTAAGAACATCCTACAATGGTCATAGAGTATTGTGAAAATCTGAATATAAAAGGTGGACACTTTGGAAGATGTATATAGATAGAGTAGGTAAAGCATGAATAAATTTCATCTATCTTCTGAACTTCTCTAATTAAGTCAATGATTGTAATATGGTAATCCATGGTGTCAAGCTCATTCCCCCTATCATAGCATCTTGAATGATTAAGTTTAAAGTGAAAGCAATACGAGTAGTGTGCTTGACAAAGTACAGGTTGAGAGTCTCATGCCCCTTGAATACAAGTACCTACTCCATGTGTTACTCAACTTTGGAAAACAAAGCAAGTTCAAGTTAAATATCATTGTAAGTAATAACAGTATCATTAAGAGCGTCAACTAGGGTACCTCTTGTCCCAGGATATGGAACAAGCCCATATCAAAATGACAAGACAAGCAAACATAATGAACAATCTCAACACCCTTTTTATTTACCATTGGATAGCTTTTTATTGTAAGGTGTATCACAGAAGGTTCACCATAGCATGTAACTAAATTTCCACCATGAATGATGCATGGCTTAGATTAGCGGCCCAGGCGTCTCTCTAACCATTTATACAAACTCATTTAAACTCACTTCATTTCCCCATTTATTTCGCCCATGGTAAGCATTCATAAACAAAAGTACATGATATCAACTAAATGAGATGATGTGCAATGTTGAAAGCTTGCCATGTGATAGCACATATGAGCTAACTCTCAACAAAAGACATTTGTCAAGTCCACAACATCATAATTTTAATCACAATGGGTCATATTTATTTAATGCAATGAAAGTAAAGTGTGCATCAAGTTCGAGAGAGCTATATAACCAACTTTTCCCACAACAATTAACAACATAAGCATTTTCATTCAGAGGTATAGATAACACAAATATCATGATAAACATACTCGAATAGCATAAAAGCTAATAGGTAGATACGGTGGACTCACTGGAAAAACTTTGGTCGAAGGTGTTGGAAACAAGTTTTTGCTTGTTGGAATTTTTGGGCTAGCAAGAGGGAGAAAGTTGACCATCTAAATGCATGCATGAGTGTCCATAGAACTAACTAATCCATGTTAAAACAAGGTAGAATAACATTTAGCATCAAAACATGAAAAAAGATAGCTCTTAATAAAATATTTGCAAATTATTACTCATTAACAAGCTCATGAATCATGCAATTATATGTATCTTTTAAAATTAACTTCAACATCCCTTTTCCCAATCTTATATTAGCATCCAACATAATTCACCCAAACTTCCAGTAGCTCTCTCATATATAAATGATAGTGTGGTGGTCTCACAAAATGAAAATCTAACCTAAACAAACTAAAAGACGCTCCAAGTTTATGTGATAAAGTGTTTCGATCGAAAAACAGAAGTTAGACGTGTGCAAACCGAGAGTGTGTAGGTCCAGTGGGGTTGTCTTCACATCCCCAAGCTTATGGTCTTCACCATCCTTGGATAGCTCTTGGTGCATCTCCTCTAATCCCTGTGAAAAAACTTCAAAACACCGTTTCTCCTATTTCTTTTTCTGTGGGGCACATTAGTAGTGATAAACAAATAGATTTCTTGCTGCATATATTCCTTAGACAAAAATTCATATGAATGCCCAGAACATGTATAATGTTGTATGCCTACTCATAAACTCAATTGGATCAAAAAGATTCATGTTAAAAGTTCTAACCATGTATCAAACAAAATGGGACAGAATCTGTCCAGAAAAAACAGCAGCAGCTAAACATATTTTTCTACCCTACTTAACTTTGTCGGAAAATTCCAAAAAAAATCATGCATACAGAGGATGAAAAGTTGCTACTACAGTTTAAATATGAGCTCATTCGGATTTACAGAATAAGAATTAAAAATCATACCATGCACAGATTCGTGCAGGAATAATATCTCCGAACGCTATAAGCAACTTCTTCATACCAAAATGAGTAAAACTTGGCACTTTATTAAAAATTTCAGAAACTAAACTAAACACTAAGTATCTTGTTACAGCAAGAGGACACAAAGAAAATCACAAATAAAAACAACCGAGTTGCCTCCCGTAAAGCGCTCTCTTTATAGCCATATACTAGCTTCTTTACTTGATGTTTATTGTGGACGAAGCTCATGAGGGAGCTTGAATGATGTGCCCCTCTTCCTTGGGAAGTGTTACATACATTTCTTGTGTGGAAACTAAAACTTCACATTCCCTTCTTTTGAATCAATGATAGCACCTGTAGTACGAAGAAAAGGTCTTCCAAGAATAATTGGACAAGAGGTTTTATTCCCATATTCATGATTAGAAAATCAACAGGCAAAAATGTCATATGTAACTCTACCAAAACATCACTTACTTTTCCTAAAGCATGTTTAATGGAATCATCAGCAAGTGCAAGTACTTCATATAGTTCTTTAGATAAAACAGAGACACTAGATTCTAGATCAAGTATAGCATGGTGTGTCTTTTTTCCAATGGTTCTAGGACTTTGGGAATCCATACATCCCCAAGCTTAGGTGGTATCAGTGGCGCCCCGACCCGACTGCTATACAAGGAGTTGTGTGTCACCGGTTAGGTGATACAACCGGAGGTTACGGGTTTACCACTCCCCGACCAAAACCTTTGGCAGGCGTTGCTCGGAATTGATCATCGGCAACGCAACACCCCGATTGATGCCCTAACACAGGCACAACTATCAATGCATAATAGAGAGATCAAGACTTTGGAACAACTGGCACATCACAGACTCTACGACTCAAAGCATTATAGTTCAACTCTTATATAGAGAAAGATAGCAAATATTACAACCAGAGGTCACAGACCCAACAGTACATCATGCGGAAGCGAATTAAGTTGTTCTAAACAACAAGATCCAAATTATGGCCTAAGAGGCCTACAATAAACATCCAAGCGCCAGCTGTTCCGGGATGTCCCAAGCTGCCACCTGGGAACCCCAGACTACTCGTCGACGTCACAAAGAACCCACCTTCGAGGTCGGTGAAGTCCTCCTCTGAAACAAAACAAACGACGTTGAGTTCGACGAACTCGCAAGATTAAAATATAGAGCTTTAGCTCGATAAGGCTTTCAAAGTTTCATGACTGTTTTGCATAAAGCTGATTTATTTATAGAAACACGACTCCAAGGCATTGACTAATCAGAATATTTTCAAAAGGGGTAAGAAGTAACTCTTTTCTTTTGATCCTTTCTCATCATCAACCACCATCATCACTGTACCTGTTCTACAGAGGCACCTCCCCGAATCACCCTCGAGGAAGCTAACCTTGCATTCTTGAGTAGTACCTTTAGTACTCAGGTTTTAATCATTCCGTTTAGGTTATTCTATGGTCCTATCGTCCTTTCCCAAGTCGTCCATAACCGTGGACACGGCTTTTCGAAAAGATTTAACCCTGCAGGGGTGTACAATGTTTGCCACGCGTACTGTCCGGCCCATTGCCTAGCTCTTAGCTCTCTTCCGGGGAAAGCCGGCTGGGTGGGAGCGGTGACGACTTCTCCCTCGCTTGAGACTTTCCAGGATCATCAGTGGCGGTAGGACAGGTTCAGTGCCTCCAACACCCTGCCCCATGGCCACTCATTTTCCTAACACCACTATCCTCATCCCATTCACAACCACCATCTTCACGCACGCGCAAATGGAAGCTCGAACTAGAGGACCCTGGCTAACCCCTCACAAGTTATTTAGTCGAATAAGAGTTCCTGCAATTGCATAGGCCTCACGCATGGTTGCACGCTCGGTCTTGGTTCAAGAGGTAAAGAACTCGCACCTAGGCGGCGAGAACGAGACAAAGCACCACAACCACAGTGGCCTCTCATCCCCACCTTTAAGCATTTTATTACCTGTCACCACAATTCTCCACCATCATCCGGGCATCTCATCACCTGTTTCCAACATGAACTATCCACCGTATAGCTAGGCATTTAACTAAGCATGGCTAAGCATCAACATAGCATAGTTAAGTATCTCATGCCAACAATACAATCCTATGGATAATAGGAGAGGAAACAGGTAAAGACATCAGAAACTTAATGCAACTATAGGATACTCTAATCCAAGCAAATTGACATTTGGAACCGCATGCAATATTATAGTGGAGAAAATATTTGTGGAAAATAGGATAAGACATGCTCAGAGGGGGGATTACGCTTGCCTTGCTCAGAGTGCTGGTAATACGGGTCGTCGGGGTATTGCGGCGTAACCCGGCTGCTTGATCTATCGAAGCATAACATCGGAAGAAACAATCAATCACCACACATGCTTAACAAATGCAATGCACAAACACATGATGGCATGACAGGTTAAACCTCGAGATAAGGATGATTCAAGCTATTCAACTTAAACGGAGTTCGGATGCTTAAAGGGGCGCATCTCGAATATACCGTGGAGTTAGGTAATGTAGCATCTTTGCTTGTTGATTTGAATAGATGGAACCCTAATGTTAACTTGCATATGAATGACATGATCAGGTGAAAAAAGCATGGTTTAGGTGATTAAACATTCTTGCATCAAATTAAAAAGGGAACTGAAAGGATTTGTATTACAGCTGAAGAAGGTTAATCGGGTTATCCGATGAAGTTGGAATCGGAATATCCGGGGTATCGGATTATCCGATGAAGTTGGACTATGAATATCCGATACAACTGGTTCGAAAAACGGCTAAGGACTTTAAGGCAAACAGTTGTTTGGAGTACTGATGAATTTTGGATTATCCGAATTTTGCTAACTCGGATTATCCGATCGTCCGGATGTCTCAAAATCTGCTAAGGACTAAAAGCAAGATCGTACTGGGGTGTCTCGGATTTTCCGATTGTGTTGGCATCGACTATCCGAGCGGATGGCACGGCGGCGAGCTACGCGAAACTACGAACGAGACCGAGAGGAGAGGGATGGGGTGTCCATTTGGACCGCAAGCTCACCCTGGGCACGTAGGAGAAGACGGCGAGGTCGGGGATGCAGCGACGGCAGTGAATCGTCCACGGCGGCGCTCGGACAACAGCGGAGAAGGCGATGCCGGTGCAGACGATTCCGAGCGGCGCGGCTCGATTCCTGTGGCTAGGCGGGAGAGGACGTCGAGGCGGAGACGACGCCCCACTTCGATCTGCTCGGGGAGGACCACAGCAACGGCGCTAGGCGGTGGCCATGGCGGCTAGGTCTCGGGACCACGGACAGACGGGAGAGAGAGGAAAATATCTGGGGAGGGAGTGGGAGCAGGTGAGGCTCGGGGTGCTTGTCCTCCTTGCAGGGAAGGGCAGAGAAGGGGGCCCCGGCGAGGGCGTCGCGCGGCATGGCCATGGCGCACTGTGGAGCCAGTGCGGAGGAGAGAGACGACGCCACTTTAAAAAAAAAACCTGGCAGTTTTCTTCCTTTATGTTTTCCTTTTCTTTTAAAAACAGTAGCTCTTTTAGAGATTTAATTAAGGCACTTAGACTATTTCAGAAATTATGAGAAAATTCATGTAGCCTCCCCATAACATGTAGAAGCACCATAAAAATTGGGGTTGCAAAATAAATAGTTTGGACAACATTTGTTCATAGGGTTCGATTATGGCATTTTTGCTAAATTCAAAATGTTGCTCCTTTAGTATTTTTAGACCAAGTGCAAGATATTACTTTTAGACTCTTGGAACTTCCTTGACAATTATACAAGATTCAAATAGTTTTTACTTGCCACAAACTTCCCCAAGACATTGAAAAGATTTAAAGCCATTCTTGGCATTTGTTTCTATGTGTTGCCACACCATTTGTTTTCAGCTTAGCAATTTAAAGAGGATGCCATGATGCAATGAAATAAAAGTGGAAATTTTACTCAGGTTTTTAGGTTCTCAAATTCGGGGCTGTTACAATTCTGCCCCCCTTACAGGAATCTCGTCCCGAGATTCTAAGATTGCGGAAAGAAGTCGAGATACTCCTCACGAAGACTAGACTCTCTTTCCCAAGTTGCTTCCTCCTCGGAATGGTGAGACCACTGAACTTTGAGGAACTTGGTAGTCTTATTACGGGTCTTTCTTTCGGCTTCATCCAGGACACGAATGGGTGCTCGCGATAAGTGAGGTCTTCCTGGAGATCTAGCTCTTCATGATTGATTCCATGGATAGGATCCTTGAAGCAACGGCGAAGTTGGGAGTCATGGAACACATCATGTACATTTGGGAAGATGACCGGTAACTCCAACTTATAAGAGAGATCTCCTCGCTTGGCCAGAACGGTGAAAGGGCCAACGTAGCGATGGCCAATTTCCCTTTGATACCGAAGCGGCGAACGCCACGAAGGGGAGACGCGGAGATAAGCTTTATCACCAATTTCATAGTGGATCTCCTGATGGTGCTTGTCATAGTAGCTCTTCAGCCTAGACTGAGCAATCTTCAGATTCTCTCGTATGATTCTAACCTTCTCCTCAGCTTCATTGATAACATCTGGACCAAAGAGTGCCCTCTCTCCGGTCTCGGACAAATTTAGCGGAGTGCGGCATTTTTCTTCCATACAGAACCTCGAATGGAGCCATGCCCAGACTAGCTTGATAGCTATTGTTGTAGGAGAACTCCGCGAAAGGGAGATACTTTTCCCAACCCTTGCCAAAAGATTACACATGCCCTAAGCATGTCCTTCAAAACTTGGTTCACTCTTTCGGTCTGACCATCCGTTTGGGGATGGTAGGCGGTACTGAAATTAAACGGGACCCCATAGCAGTTTGGAAACTCTGCCAGAATTTGGATACAAAGATACTTCCACGGTCCGATATGATCCTCAGGGGACCCCATGCAATGGAACAATACGAGCCATATATAAGTCAGCAAGTTGACTCGCCCGTATATCATCACGGACTGGTAGGAAGTGAGCAACCTTGGACAGTCGATCAATGATTACCCAGATTGAATTGTTGCCCTTAGGGGATCGGGGAAACCCGGTGATGAAGTCCATACCGATTTCATCCCATTTCCATTCCGGGACTGCGATAGGGCGGAGAGTGCCGGCAGGCCTTGATGTTCCGCCTTTACTCGACGACAGGTGTCGCATTCAGCAACATACTTGGCGATTTCCCTCTTCATCCGAGTCCACCAGAATTGTGGTCGAAGGTCTTGGTACATTTTGGTACTACCGGGATGAATAGAGAGAGGAGATTCATGGGCTTCTTGAGGATCAGCTCCCTCAATTTCGTTTCTTTGGCACTACCAAGCGGTCACCAAAATAAACAACTCCGGATTCATCCTCCGAGAAACATTGGCCTTCCCGCTAGCAATATTCTTCTTGATATTCGGAATACCCTTATCCCGCTTTTGAGCATCCTTAATCTGGTCTACAAGAGTAGATTTAATCTCCAGAATTGCTAGATAGCTAGAGGGAACCATTTCTAAGTTCAAACGAGAGAACTCTTCATGAAGGCAGGTTGGGCCTTTTCAATCACCAGATTGTTGCAATAAGACTTCCGACTCAGCGCGTCAACCACGACGTTTGCTTTGTCGGGTTGATAGTTCAGACTCACATCATAGTCCTTGATTAACTCCAACCAACGCCGCTGCCTGAGATTCAAATCTGGCTGTGTGAATAGGTACTTCAGACTCTTATGATCCGAGAAAATCTCACAACGGTTTTTTTTTAGATAAAAGGGTGCGGATCCCCGGCCTCTGCATCAAACTGATGCACACAGCCACCATTGCTTCAGAGCATAAACAACCGCGGCAAGTTCTAGATCATGAGTTGGGTAGTTGTGCTCATGCGGCTTCAATTGGCGGGAAGCATACGCCACCACATGGCCCTCTTGCATTAGTACACAACCCAAGCCTTGCAGGGAGGCGTCATAGAAGACGACGAAATCCTTGTTGGGGTCCGGCAGGACGAGCACGGGAGAGACGTGAGTTTGGCTTTCAGTGTTTTGAAGCTCTCTTCAGCTTCGTCCGTCCATGCGAACTTTCTATCCTTCTTGAGAAGGTCAGTCAGGGCCTTGGCTATCTTGGAGAAACCTTCGATTAATCGGCGGTAGTAACCTGCCAATCCGAGAAAGCTACGAATGTCCTTGACTGACATTGGAGTTTTCCAATCCAAAATGGATTGAATTTTGTCAGGAATAACAGCCACACCATTAGCAGATATCACATGACCAAGGAAGACAAGTTTATCCAACCAGAACTCACACTTGGAGAACTTGGCATAGAGGCGGTGTTCTCGGAGTCGTGTCAGAACCAACCGAAGATGTTCATCATGCTCTTCATCGGTTTTGGAATAAACGAGGATGTCATCGATGTAAATAACGACAAACTTGTCGAGATAATCCATGAAGATGGAGTTCATGAGCCTCATGAAAGTAGCTGGAGCATTGGTGCGACCAAAGGACATGACGGTATACTCATATGAGCCATAGCGAGTAACAAATGCCGTCTTTGGGATATCCTCGTTTCTGATCTTGATCTGATGGTACCCTGACCTCAGATCCATCTTGGAGAATACCGTTGCACCAGCTAACTGATCCAACAGATCATTGATGCGAGGAATAGGGTACTTGTTCTTGATTGTCACCGCATTCAACGGTCTATAGTCAGAGACTAGATGAGGCACGGTAGAATCTCTCTTTTTGATGAAGAGTACCGAACAACCCCAAGGTGAACTGCTAGGCTGAATGAAATCCTTCGCTAACAGCTCATCGATTTGCTCTTTTAATAGAGCCAACTCTTCCACCGGCATACGGTAGGGCTTCTTGGAAATCGGAGCGGTACCGGGAAGCAGATCTATGACAAACTCCACACTTCGATCAGGTGGCATACCAGACAATTCTTCCGGGAACACATCCGGAAGTCACACACAACGTGTATGTCCTGGATTTCAGGAGGGGATTCGCCTTCCATAAAACATAGGGTGATCTCCGGGAGAGGGGAATGATGGAGGTCTTGATAGTGCTGACCAATACTCAATAGTGTCGCCGGAAGAAGTGGTCACGGTGATGGTCTTGGCAGCACAGTCGAGATTAGCCCGGTATTTTCCTAGCCAGTTCATGCCCAGTATGACATCGATGCCGTTGGACTTCAGAGCTACCAACGCGAAAGGGAAGAACAAGTAACCGATAGTAATCTGGACCTCCGGAGTAACACCATCGGTTCGCCATTTAGAGCCAGGTGTGGAGATCACCAAGGGATGGCTCATCTTCTCGAACGGTATGTTGTGGTCTTTTGCAAACGCTATAGATATGAATGAATGCGATGCTCCAGAGTCAAACAAAACTGTAGCTGAATTGCCGTTGATTTGTAACTCACCCATGAGGACGCCGGGGTCCTCCTCAGCTTGTTCAGCAGAGGCTGGTTCAGGCGACCACGCACAATAGGTCCAGCCTTGCCAGCTGGTGTGGCAGGGGCTCGTGCAGGTGTCCCCAAAATAGGTGCCTTCTGGGGGCACTCCCTGGAGTAGTGGCCAGCCTGGCCACAGGTGTAGCAGGTCAGTCCAGGTGGAGCAGGTAGCTGAGGACGATACCCACTCCCCGCTTGCCCCAAGTGTCGAAGTAGTGGGGCGCGGAGGTGGTGGCCTGTATCCCGCGGCCCTCGGCATAAATGGAGCACGCGGCACAGCGCTGTAGGAACAAACACCCTGCGCTTCTTGCTCCCAGAACCCGAGGAACTCTGGTGGTCCCGTGTGCTGGCCTCTTGGAAGCCTCGAGTTCCTTCCTTCCCTGCTCAAGAGTAAGAGCCTGGTTGAACAGCTCCTGGTAGGTCTGGAACTTGAAGGGCAGTAACTCATAGCGGAGCTGCGGCGCAAGACCCTTGCAGAACAGCTCTTGCTTGTCGGCATCAGTGGTCACGTCCCTTGGGGCGTAACGAGAGAGATGGTTGAATTCACAACCATAAGTGCGGAGGTCCATACGTCCCTGTTGCAAATCCAGGAACTCCCTCCTCTTCAAATCCATGATCGGCTGAGGGATGTAAGCCGCACGGAAGGCAATGCGGAAATCTGCCCAAGTGAAGACATGGTTGGCCGGGAACAATGCCACATGGCTCTCCCACCAACAGCCAGCCGCACCAACCAGGAGGTAGGTGGCGAAGTTGACTTGCTCGGCCACTGGACATGCAGCGCGGAGAACTTGTGCTCTAGCGTGCGAAGCCAGTCATCAGCTTCCAGTGGCTCTTTAGCATCGGAGAAGGTGGGTGGCTGCGAGCGCAGGAACTCAGTGAGAGTGTTACAGCCATTCCTCTGTGCATTCTGCTGCACCAACTGCTCGAGCAGCCGCTCATTGCGCCCGCGGTTCTCCTCAATGGCCATCAAGACTTGCGCCATCGAGGGTGGTGGCGGCGGTTCCTCATCATTGTGGTTACCACGGCCTCCTCGAGCCATTCTGGAGAATTTACAAGGACACAGTTAGTATCTATTTCCGAATGGTTGAGACCATAGCATTAGTGTCCACTCAAGTACACAGACTAGGGACTATAATACTTTGTGTAACAACGAACAAGGGACCAACAAGATGGAACTTGGGTCAAAGGTCAGCATCATGTGCTACTCGAGAGATGCAAAATGGTTAAGAAACCACGACTTAACACACTCTAGTTGGCACAATCCGGGACCTTCTGTTCAAATCCTTGGTTTAACACCCGACGAAGGAATAAGTGGTTAGTCTCGGTAGGAATAACAGTGTTCAAACATCTGAGTTGATTTTGGATTGCAATGCAGCGGGAGCAACCTGACACATAACACTAAAGGTAGCACCCAACCTCGTTTCTTTAGGATCACGGGGAGTAAAACTTTTAACTCAAATAGAGGTAAGATGGCTCCGATATTAGAGTGTAACCAGGTAAGGAGTAAAAAGAATCCTAAGATGGTTTTCACAACTCATTTTTAGGTTAAAAATATTTTCACAAACACTAGACTCAACGTTGACCAGTAGAAGGGTTTCCTACAGGCAGTCCTGCTCTGATACCAACTTGTGGCACCCCGACCCGACTGCTATACAAGGATGCTGTGTGTCACCGTTAGGCGATACAACCGGAGGTTACGGGTTTACCACTCCCCGGCCAAAACCTTTGGCAGGCGTTGCTCGGAATTGATCATCGGCAACGCAACACCCCGATTGATGCCCTAACACATGCACAACTATCAATGCATAATAGAGAGATCAAGACTTGTGAAACAACTGGCACATCACAGATTCTACGACTCAAAGCATTATAGTTCAACTCTTATAATAGAGAAAGATAGCAAATATTACAACCAGAGGTCACAGACCCAATAGTACATCATGCGGAAGCGAATTAAGTTGTTCTAAACAACAAGATCCAAATTATGGCCTAAGAGGCCTACAATAAACATCCAAGTGCCAGCTGTTCCGGGATGTCCCAAGCTGCCACCTGGGAACCCCAGACTACTCGTCGACGTCCACAAAGAGCCCACCTTCGAGGTCGGTGAAGTCCTCCTCTGAAACAAAACAAACGACGTTGAGTTCGACGAACTCGCAAGATTAAAATATAGAGCTTTAGCTCGATGAGGCTTTAAAAGTTTCATGGTTGTTTTGCATAAAGCTGATTTTATTTATAGAAACACGACTCCAAGGCATCGACTAATCAGAATATTTTCAAAAGGGTAAGAAGTAACTCTTTTCTTTTGATCCTTTATCATCATCAACCACCATCATCACTGTACCTGTTCTACAGAGGCACCTCCCCGAATCACCCTCGAGGAAGCTAACCTTGCATTCTTGAGTAGTACCTTTAGTACTCAGGTTTTAATCATTCCGTTTAGGTTATTCTATGATCTTATCGTCCTTTCCCAAGTCGTCCATAACCGTGGACACGGCTTTTCGAAAAGATTTAACCCTGCAGGGGTGTAAAATGTATGCCACGCGTACCGTCCGGCCCATTGCCTAGCTCTTAGCTCTCTTCCGAGGAAAGCCGGCTGGGTGGGAGCGGTGACGACTTCTCCCTCGCTTGAGACTTTCCAGGATCATCAGTGGCGGTAGGACAGGTTCAGTGCCTCCAACACCCTGCCCCACGGCCACTCATTTTCCTAACACCACTATCCTCATCCCATTCTCAACCACCATCTTCACGCACGCGCAAATGGAAGCTCGAACTAGAGGACCCTGGCTAGCCCCTCACAAGTTATTTAGTCGAATAAGGGTTCCTGCAATTGCATAGGCCTCACGCATGGTTGCACGCTCAGTCTTGGTTCAAGAGGTAAAGAACTTGCACCTAGGCGGCGAGAACGAGACAAAGCACCACAACCACAGTGGCCTCTCATCCCCACCTTTAAGCATTTTATTACCTGTCACCACAATTCTCCACCATCATCCGGGCTTCTCATCACCTGTTTCCAACATGAACTATCCATCGTACAGCTAGGCATTTAACTAAGCATGGCTAAGCATCAACATAGCATAGTTAAGTATCTCAGGCCAACAATACAATCCTATGGATAATAGGAGAGGAAACAGGTAAAGGCATCGGAAACTTAATGCAACTATAGGATACTCTAATCCAAGCAAATTGACATTTGGAACCGCATGCAATATTATAGTGGAGAAAATATTTGCGGAAAATAGGATAAGACATGCTCAGAGGGGGGATTACGCTTGCCTTGCTCAGAGTGCTGGTAATACGGTCGTCGGGGTATTGCGGCGTAACCCCGGCTACTTGATCTATCGAAGCATAACATCGGAAGAAACAATCAATCACCACACATGCTTAACAAATGCAATGCACAAACACATGATGGCATGACAGGTTAAACCTCGAGATAAGGATGATTCAAGCTATTCAACTTAAACGGAGTTCGGATGCTTAAAGGGGCGCATCTCGAATATACCGTGGAGTTAGGTAATGTAGCATCTTTGCTTGTTGATTTGAATAGATGGAACCCTAATGTTAACTTGCATATGAATGACATGATCAAGTGATAAAATGTAGGTTTAGGTGATTAAACATTCTTGCATCAAATTAAAAAGGGAACTAAAAGGATTTGTATTACAGCTGAAGAAGGTTAATCGGGTTATCCGATGAAGTTGGAATCGGAATATCCGGGGTATCAGATTATTCGATGAAGTTGGACTCGGAATATCCGATACAACTGGTTCGAAAAACGGCTAAGGACTTTAAGGCAAACAGTTGTTTGGAGTACTGATGAATTTCGGATTATCCGAATTTTGCTAACTCGGATTATCCGATCGTCCGAGATGTCTCAAAATCTGCTAAAGACTAAAAGCAAGATCGTACTGGGGTGTCTCGGATTATCCGATTGTGTTGGCATCGGACTATCCGAGCGGATGGTACGGTGGCGAGCTACGGCGAAACTACGAACGAGACCGAGAGGGAGAGGATGGGGATGTCCATTTGGACCGCAAGCTCACCCTGGGCACGTAGGAGAAGACGGCGAGGTCGGGGATGCAGCGATGGCAGTGAATCGTCCACGGCGGCGCTCGGACAACAGCGGAGAAGGCGATGCCGGTGCAGACGATTCCGAGCGTCGCGGCTCGATTCCTGTTGCTAGGCAGGAGAGGACGTCGAGGCGGAGACGACGCCCCACTTCGATCTGCTCGGGAGGACCACAGCAACGGCGCTAGGCGGCGGCCATGGCGGCTAGGTCTCGGGACCACGGGGACAGACGGGAGAGAGAGGAAAATATCAGGGACGGAGTGGGAGCAGGTGAGGCTCGGGGTGCTTGTCCTCCTTGCAGGGGAAGGGCAGAGAAGGGGGCCCCCGCGAGGGCGTCGCGCGGCATGGCCATGGCGCACTGTGGCGCCAGTGCGGGAGGAGAGAGACGACGCCACTTTTGCAAAAAAAAACCTGGCAGTTTTCTTCCTTTATGTTTTCCTTTTCTTTTAAAAACAGTAGCTCTTTTAGAGATTTAATTAAGGCACTTAGACTATTTCAGAAATTATGAGAAAATTCATGTAGCCTCCCCATAACATGTAGAAGCTCCACAAAAATTGGGGTTGCAAAATAAAATAGTTTGGACAACATTTGTTCATAGGGTTCGATTATGGCATTTTTGCTAAATTCAAAATGTTGCTCCTTTAGTATTTTTAGAGCAAGTGCAAGATATTACTTTTAGAATCTTGGAACTTCCTTGACAATTATACAAGATTCAAATAGTTTTTACTTGCCACAAACTTCCCCAAGACATTGAAAAGATTTAAAGCCATTCTTGGCATTTGTTTCTATGTGTTGCCACACCATTTGTTTTCAGCTTAGCAATTTAAAGAGGATGCCATGATGCAATGAAACAAAAGTGGAAATTTTACTCAGGTTTTTAGGTTGTACCTAGCAATCTTTTCTTTCAAGACATGATTAGCAATATAAGAACCAAAACCTGCTTGGTTAACATTAATAGAAGGATCACTTGCAAATTTTTGTAAGATAGATATTAATTCATGCAAGCTACAATTTTCTAGTTCAAGCAATGGATCCTTGACTTCACTAAGCATTTTAACTTTCTCAACTTTCTTTTCTTTTTTAACCCAAGCTTGTTGGTTAACAGGAACTTCTTTCACATGCTTAAATGATGAGACCTTTCTTATTGAATCACTAACACAAACCAGCTTTTCCTCAATTCTATTGAGGTAAACATCTTTTCAAGAAATTCCTTCTCACATAATCTTAGTTTATGCATGACATTAACTAATTCATTGTTTATCTTAGGAATAATGTTTTCAGAATAAGATACTAGTTGTTCAAAATCCACTTTACTTGGTAGCTTCTCTAACTTAGTTTCAAATTTATCTTTGGATAATGAAAGCGCCACCGCAGTGTCCTCCAACTTTTTCTTACTACCCACAAAGCTACCAAAGATTCTTCTAAGTGTCATGGCTGCACAAGGTGGTGTTGACAACACAAAACTTCCCCCTATAGCCCCATCTAAAGCATTTTGGTACCAAGGGTCTATTCCATAATAGAAGTGAAGGTTTAGCTTTTCATCTTCACAAGGTGTAGGATCTTCATAGTGCATCCTATTAATTCTTACCCAAGCATTTTTTAATGTTTCTCCATGATATTGTTTTAAAATTAGAGACCGAATTCAATGGAGGACTCACTCCTTGTTTGTTTCCCAGAACCATGATTGCAAGTTTTTATGTGTTTTTTAATTTTTTATGCAAAACTGAAAATAAATATGCAAGACAATGACAAAACAAGATAAATTGCTTTGAAGGTAAAGATGGATAAGATGATGCTCACGTAGGTGCAACCTCCCCAAGCTTAGGTGTTAGCACAAGTTGGTGATGAAGTTGACTTGGTGAGATATCCTTAGATAAACCTTTCAGCAATGATTCCCCGGCAACGGCGCCAGAAAACAGTCTTGATGGCGTGTAGTTGACGGGAAAAATATTCTGCAGGAAGCGTCATATCTTCCCCTACTACGGCGCCAGAAAGCACTCTTGATGGCCCTTCACGTAGTTACCTGCGTGAATAGTAAATGGGTTAGGTTGAGACTCCAAGTGCAGAGTGTGTAGTAAGTGGAAGACGTGTTTTCCCCACGAGGGTGACTCGAGGGTTTAATATCGAACTCTCAGGGAATCAGTAGTGAAGATTTATCTTTCTTATCCTTCTTTTGGTTACCTACAAAACAAAGTAAATGTTTTGGTCCTCAACCTCACCTAGTGGTTGTCAAGCACAAGGTGTGAGAATGATATCAAGATAATATGCAATGCAAACAAGAAATAAATATGCAATGGTGGTAAATAAATATGCAAGGATGGTGGTAGCAATGATAAATGATATTTTTGGGTTTTATATGATGAATGCAAGATGTAAAAGTGTTTTTGTATTTTCGGATTTAATAATGGCAGAAAATGGAAAAGTGGTAAAAGTTGTTGCAAAGGTGTTTCTTATGATTAAAAATGGACCGGGGTTCATGGTTTCACAAATGCACTCTCTCTTTAATAAAGTGGTAGACAATGCAATACTAGAGTTGACATATGAGATTGCAACACAACAGTTTAATGACAAGTTATAATTATATGGGCATCACGTCCTAACATAGAGACCTTTTGGTTATTAGTCTCTCTTATACTCCACCAAGATGCGAACTAAATCATAACACCTCGGTAATTAAGATAACTCAGAGTATAGCAATAAGTATCATGACATGAAGTTAAAATAAAACATGCTAGATCTAGTCATGGAGGAAGTGGCAATGGTCACACCCACATCTCCGGTAGCATGGTATTTCTTTTATCCCTAGTGAGGCAACAAAGTAAGGTAAAACACCCAAGTGGATCGCGGAACTTTCTCTCACGTTCACCGCACTAGCCACCCCCCGTTACTCCAACTAATGCACACGTTCCCCCTCACGCGTTCTCATAAACATGCTTGATCATAACAAGTAAATAAGAACGGGGTACATAATATGCATCTACTTTCATAACTGAAACAAAACCATTGCAATCTCAAACATATATTAACTCATAAAAAGATCCACCACAAAGGTATTACATAGATGACCTCAATCATGTTCAGCAGCTCATACGGTACTAATTAGTGAAGCTCGAGAGAGAGAGATATATAAGTTACTTCCACAAACCCATAGTCCAGAGGTGGACTACTCCCTCTTCATCATGGAGACGGTGGAGAAGTCGTTGGAGAAGATGGAGACCACGCCGCAGCGCCCCGCCGGAGTTTTCCCCCTCCGATCTGCAACTCCAGGTCTCTGTTTCGGTGTTTCTGTGTTTCTGCGGCGCTCCTTCCAGAGAACGTCGGGGGACTATTTTTATAGGCGTTTTTAGGTTAAAACGGAGTCGGTGGAGGAAAGATCGACAGCAACGGAGCGTCGAGGCCCAAGTTGAGGGGTCCCACGCGGCCAGGTACAGGGGCTACGTGGGCCCACCTCTTTTGGCCCTCGGGCTCCGCTTGTTCGCTTCCTTCGCCCCCAACTCTTCTTCCTTCCAAATATTGACGCTCGTAAATTTGCAGGTGATTTGGACGTCGTTTGGGTCCCTGAAACATTAAAGGAAAGAAATAGGGTTTTCTGCCTGCGCAGGGTTAATTCCATAAAAAATAGGAAACATATCAAATATTCCCCAAATCATTATAAAACAGTGATATAACCCTTATATGATGCAAATATGATTAGAATATAAGTAAAAATAATGCAAAGTTCATGTATGCATTTTACATGCATCAGCGGCATAGTATGATCTCGGACTTCTGGCAATCCGCGGACCTTTCGGCTGCTCCTAGTATGCTCGTTGGCGCCAACGAAGTGCTTCAGTAGCTTCGGATCATATTATAGTTGGTCTCGTCGACTTGATAGCGGATGGGGCATGTGGACTAGGTCCACACGGGGGTCATGTGCAACTAAATGCAATCGTCTGGGTTAGCATCCGCAACATTCTGTGATGTTGGGATTGATAATCACCCCGCAAGGTTAAACTTGCAACATGAATAACTATGCCTGGTAAGGGCCATAGTATTTCCGGTTTGTCCCGTTGATCCTACAGCCACGCTAAAATATGCAAACAAACGTTAGAGGCGTCTAACTCTGTTTTGCTGGACTTGTGATGTGGTATAGTCTCGAAATATTATTTTGTTGACTAACCTTGTTTTATGTTGGCCGGCGTGCCGTTCTTGTTCGTCAAGCTATGTTGATAGTGGAGGATAGGAGAAGGCATGCAAATGTCGTAAACCTCGACATGGCCAAGTCGGTGGGAGGCGCCACCGACGGATGGAGGAAGAAGACTATACTACATCACGAAGTGTTATTTACTTGTGCATGTTTTATATCTGTTTTCTTGCTCTTCCCTTGATTGCGCAGTAGTGTGATTATTAGGGAGATTCCTCGGTAGCTGAAAAGTTTATTTACTTGAGCTAAAATTAAAAATATCAAGGAGTTCGTGCTCTCTCAACTCGTAGCAGCGTCAAACCGGATGCTTGTCACCATGCGCCATGTATCCATGAGTAATGTGTGCCAAGGGTTCGGGAGGCGTGTTGTTGGGGGGATAATAACCCGGTATACTTATGACCAAGGAATAATCAGTCGGACGGCCCAAGGTCTGGTCCGAGTGAAGTGTACAAGATATGGGCCGGGTTATAGTTGGGCCAATAGGCCTAACATGACTCGTCCCTGGAAGGAAGGACCTAGAAGAACTGGAGTCCGAGTGAAGGAAGAAACCGGGTGACTTGGAGGCTACGGAAGGTCTAGAAGAACCTAGAGTAGGACTCCGTGCTCGTATGTAACTCGGTATTCATTGTAAGTTCGGGAGACCCGGCGTCTATATAAACGGGCTCCCAGAACATAGATAGATAAGTTCTAAGTCTCAAGTCATAAGTTTCAACCCTAGTTCGATATCACCGCTATCAAGCGAAACCCTTGTAACCCGGCTCTGTTGTCGTAGCCGAGTTATCGAGACCTTGAGATCAATAACATAGAAGCAGGAAGTAGGTCTTTATCTCCAATGGAGAGGCTGAACCTGGGTAAACCCTTTTTCCCCAATGAGCGTGACAATCTCCTGAAGGACCAAGGCGCCTTGCCCCAACATACAAGTTACCCTATGGTAACATCTGCCGTGTTAACCCCACGACAGTTGGCGCCCACCGTGGGGCCTGCGACCAAAGCTGTCCTCATCAAGGGAGAAGCTCTGCGAGGGATGGAGAACCTCGCGATCGGCGAAGTCAGGATGGATCAGCGCGGAAACCGCATCGTCGACGATTCCGGCTGGAAGGAAGAAGCAGATCTGCTGGATACCGGCCGGGTGATCCCGTTCGGTCGGATCCACGTCTTCGTAGGTATGGTTAATGCAATTCAGCAATTTGATGACGAGGTTATGTGCGACTCCGTTTCAGGGGCAGCCACCATCGTCCAATCTGATGGAGAAGAATCAGTCGGAACAGGAGGTTTCGAACATCAGTCGGACATCCGGGCTTGCGAGCCGGAGTACCGACGTGAGGAAGATTTGGATACAGATACTGAATCGATCTTACCGTTGTTTGACGAGAGATTTGGGTATGTGGCTGATGAGGAAGATTATGAGTCGGAGCCAAGGACCATGAAGCATGCGATGGTGTATACTCTGAGGAATCACAATGATGGAACAGAAACTTCAGTAAGCGAGGACGATGCCACGCGAGCGGCCAGAGAAACAGAGAAAGAATTCAGCGTCTCACAACGTTTCAACCGGGTGAAGGCTCGGGACAGCCGGTTGTGATGGAAATCCCACCAGTTTTTAGGCCCTTGGACTTTGACGCAGCAATAGTTACAACCCCAATCACACCAGATAACGCAGCAACCCGGGCGCAGCAATTGGATACGTTACGAATCACGCTGGAGAATCAACAGAAGGCTTTATTGGCGGAGCAGCAGCGCATGTACGATGAGCAACAAGAGATAGAACGGGATCGAGCCCGTGTGGAGCAAGAAAGGATAACAGTGCAGAATCGCCATGAAGATCTTACAGCAGTACATCGGAGGAGGCACGAAACCCGGGTGATGCCAGGCATGACTTTAGATCCAACGAGATTGAACTTTGCATCACCAAACGGAGCTCCCAATGTCACTCGGCCTGAGCCAGAGCCGGTTGGAATTGGGCATGGAATCATGGTTAGAGCAAATCAGGGAGGAAACGGGGTGCCACCCAACACTCGGGCCGGAGCTCAGCAAAATCAGAACACAGCGCTGCGGGTGATATGCCACCACCAGCAGATCGGTTCCACACGCCCAGGGTCACTACTCAAATCCGGCTGATAACGTGTACGCAGCAACATTAGCATTATGCCGCATGCCGATTGATCAATCACCACAGGGAGACGAAGCGCGCAGGGCAATTGAGATGTTGAAAACTGCGATCACGCAGCAGGGAAACATGCCGGATAAGAGTGGAGCGTTACATTCAACACCATACAATAGCCGAGCTAACCGGAGTCATCACGGAGAAACACCAAGGCCAGCCGGATCAGGCGTCAGGAACGGACAGCAGAATCAAGGTCACCCGGCGCCGCAGCCTCAGCGTTCGGGACATCAGCAGAGGCCAGCCCAGAATCAACCGGTGCCGAGGCCGCATCAGCCGGCCCCGGCCCAGTCTGTGGCCCAAGCAATTGTCAACAGTTCAAGAGCACGGCGTGCGGCGAGCGCAAACCCGGCTTTAGGTGTCGCCGGAGGAGCCGGAGGACAACCTGAAGCAGGAGTGATGGGCCACGCACCAAATACCGGGTCAGGTTTGCCGTTAGTTTCTTCATTACTTAACCCGGTTGGAACTAAATGTCTTTCAGATGCTATTAAGAGCGAACCTTTTCCCGAGAAGTTTAAAGAGCCAAGCAAGGTGACAAATTATGACCCCAGCATGGATCCAGAAACATGGCTCAGCAGTTACGAGATGGCGATGAGTATTCGCAATGCCACCGCCAACTTGTGCGCGAGATACATGTACCTGATGATGAGTGAAGGAGCAGCAAAGTTATGGTTCAATGGATTACCCGAGAAATCTATCAATTCTTGGGATGAGTTGAAGGCATTATTTGTCAAGAATTTCAAGGGCACGTGTGAGAAGTTGTTCACTATAGAAGATTTGGAGCGATGTTTCCAGAAGAAAGGCGAGTCAGCGCGTCACTGGATGCGCCGGGTCACAGCCATCATTCACTCATCAAAGGGAATTACACCAGCTGCGGCCGTGTCGTCGATGGAGAAAACCTGCAGATATGACCCGGTAATTCAGAAGATGGGTCGACTGAGGGCCACTGGCGAAGCAGAAACCATCACCATGGGACAGCTGATGGAAGCGGCTCATAAGCACGCATCCACAGACAAGACCCGGGATGATGATGAAGATAAGGGAAAAGGAAACGTCAACAACGGAGGAAAGAAACAACAACAACGGTAACAACAACAATGGGAACAATAATCACAATGGTAACAATGGGAATAACTCCAAAAGGCAGCATGATGGTGGTTCAGACTTGGTGGCAAACACAAACACCGGGTATAACAAGTTTCAGCGGCGAGATGACAATTATCGAGGCAATAACAACAATGGCAATTACAGGGGAAATTTCCGAGGACCGGCTAACCCCCAGGAAGCATTCAACATGCCGTGTCCACGTCATAGTAGGAACGGTAAACCGGCAAATCACTCTTTGGCCCAGTGTGTTGATCTTCAGAGATGGAAGAACGAGGAGTTTGCCAGGATGAACATGGGAGGAAACGGTCCGAGGCCGGGTAATGGAAATAACCCGGCCCACGGACCACAAGCTGGAGGAAATAATGGAGGACCACCCGGCCCGGATAATGGACCAGCCGGGTTAGGTTTCCAGCAAAACCCCAAAGAGTTAAATCGAGGACAGTATCATATTACAGTTTCCAGCACTTGTCGGAGAGATCAGAAATTAAAGAAGAGGCTGTCAACGCCGTTCTTCCCGCGGTTCCGAGATATTTGAAGTGGTCCGAGTATCCGATCACTTGGTCTAGAGAGGATCACCCGGACCGAGTGGATGCACCTGGAGCGTTGGCTTTAGTTGTTGCACCTCAGGTTTCGGGTTATATTTTACACAAGGTTCTTATGGATGGAGGTAGTAGCATCAACATTCTGTATTGGGATACATTCATCCGGATGGGTTTCACAGCCAAGCAGCTTCACCCTTCTGGTACTATCTTTCATGGTATTGTCCTGGAAAGTCAGCAAGACCAGAGGGAACAATAACATTGGAGGTCGCGTTTGGAGAATCAAAGGATAATTTCAGGTCTGAGATGATTTGTTTTGAGGTGGTCAAATTGAAGAGCCCTATCATGCTCTCTTTGGCCGTAACGTTTTTGCTAGATTCATGGCGAGGCCGTGTTATGTGTACTTAAAGATGAAGATGCCAGGTCCAAAAGGTATTATCACAGTCAATGGCAGTCGTGAGTTGGCGTTACAATGTGAGCAAGGTGATGCTGTTATGGCAGAACAAGCCTGTGCGGAAGAGGAGTTGAATTACTACAAAGCTACCACAAATCCGGATGATGGGACAATTTTGAAGAAACCAATGACCGAAGAGAGGGCGAAATTCAAAGCGGCTCAGGATACCAAGATGATTGACTTCGTGCCGGGTGATTCGTCCAAGCAGTTCTCTATCGGGTCAAATCTGACTGACAAATAGGAAAGCGCGCTCATCGAATTCATCCGTGAGAATCGGGATGTCTTTGCATGGAAACCTAGTGACATGCCAGGCATACCGACTGAATTCGCTGAGCACCGCTTACATGTTGATCCTAAAGCAAGACCGATTAAACAGGGATTGCGCAGATTGAATGAGGAAAGAAGAAGGATTGTAGGAGAAGAGATAGCTCGTTTACTCGCCGCAGGATTCATTATGGAGTGTTACATCCAAAGTGGTTGGCTAACCCGGTTTTAGTGTTGAAAAAGAACAATGAGTGGAGGATGTGTATTGATTTCACAAGTTTGAACAAGCATTGTCCGAAGGATCCGTTTGCGTTACCAAGGATTGATCAAATCATAGATGCTGTGGCAGGTAGTGATCTTTTGTGTTTCCTGGATGCATATTCAGGATACCATCAAATCAAGCTTGCAGAGGAGATTGGGAGAAGACATCATTTATCACCCCATTTGGAGCTTTTTGTTACAAGAACATGACATTTGGACTGAAAATGCTGGAGCAACTTATCAAGGTGCATCCAGAGTTGTTTTGAGAAGCAGATAGATCGGAACGTGCATGCGTATGTTGATGATGTGGTGATCAAGACAAAGAAGGCTGAGACATTTATCGATGATTTGAGAGAAACTTTTGCTAACTTAAGGAGGTTTCAGATGAAGCTTAACCCAAAAAAGTGTGTGTTTGGAGTTCCATCAGGAAATTACTCGGCTTTATTGTGTCCGAGCGTGGGATTGAAGCAAACCCGGAAAAGATAGCAGCAATCAATAGGTTGGGAAAGCCGACTGAATTGAAGGAGTCCAGAAGATCACGGGCTGCGTGGCTGCGTTGAGTAGGTTCATATCCCGACTGGGAGAGAAAGCAATTCCCTTATACCGACTCTTGAGGAAGTCAGATAAATTTGTTTGGGATGAGGAAGCTGATAAAGCCCTGGAGGCATTGAAGGAAACATTATCGAAAGCACCAATCTTAGCTGCTCCAGCTCCAAAGGAGCCCATGCTGTTGTACATAGCTGCGAATTCCCGAGCAGTTAGTGTAGTTATTGTGGTAGAGCGAAAGGAAGAAGGAAAGGAGCATTGGTTCAAAGGCCGGTTTATTATGTCAGTGAGGTTTTGACTCCGGCTAAACAGAGGTATCCCCAGTGGCAGAAGTTAGTTTTTGGCGTTTTCATGGCCAGTCGGAAGTTGAAGCATTACTTTCAAGAACACCCCATTACAGTGGTAAGTGGAGCACCATTGGCAGACATTGTGTGCAATACTGAAGCTACTGGAAGAATTGCCAAGTGGGCGATTGAGATGGGTGATTATCACATCAAGTATGAGCCTCGCACAGCGATTAAGTCACAAGCCTTGATTGATTTTGTCAATGATTGGACCGAGTTAAGCACGGCACCACCCAAGGCGCCGAGTTATAAGTCATGGGTTATGCATTTTGATGGATCCAAGCAGTATGAGGGATCAGGAGCAGGAGTGGTTCTCACTTCACCCAAAGGGGATAAGATGAGTTATGTTCTTCAGATTCACTTCGATTGCACCAATAATATTGCTGAGTATGAAGCTTTGTTACATGGTTTGCGCATTGCCAAGGAGATGAACATCAAAAGGATTATGTGTTTCGGTGACTCGGATCTTGTAGCGCAGCAAGTTTCTGGGACTTGGGACAGGAAAGATGAGAAGATGGCGGCTTACAGAAGGGCTGTTGATGAAGCAGCTGGATTCTTTTCAGGATTCCAGGTGGATCATATTGATAGAAGGAAAAACGAGGCAGCAGATGCTTTGTCAAGATTGGGATCACGTAGAGAGCCAGTTCCACCAAATGTGTTCCTGGACGAGTTATGGAAGCCATCAGTCCAACTTCCGGGTGAAGAGGAAGATGAAAGTCCAGATCAAGATTCCGAGTTAGTAGCAGCGTTGCATGAGATTCCTGAGTGGACTGAACCATATCTGGATTATATGATAAGGAAGATTTTGCCGAGTAATGAAGTTATGGCGCGACAAATTGTTAGAAGATCACTCGGCTATGCAGTAATTGATGGTGAGTTGTACAAGCGCAGTGTTTCTGGAGTTTATCAGCGATGTGTTTCATCAGTCGAAGGAAGGCAAATTTTGCAAGAGATACATGCTGGGGACTGTGGTCATCATGCTTCATCTAGGTCTCTGGTGGCCAAGGCATTTAGGCATGGATTCTTTTGGCTTACAGCTTTCAAGGATGCAGAGCAGATTGTTAGGGCATGTGATGGATGTCAAAGATATGCAAGACAGGAGCATGTGCCAGCTCAGAATTGAGGACAATACCAATCACTTGGCCGTTTGCAGTTTGGGGTCTTGATATGATGGGGCCCTTTCAGATGACATCGTGCAAGAAAACTCATCTCTTGGTGGCTGTTGATAAGTTCACTAAGTGGGTTGAAGTGGAGCCAGTTACAAGTTGTGATGCTTCCAAAGTTGTCACGTTTCTGAAGAAAATTATCAGTCGGTTTGGTTATCCTCACAGTATCATCACAGATAATGGGACCAACATGTCACTCGGTGAAACAGAGATATTTGCAAAGAGAAGGGAATCAGATTAGACCTTGCTTCGGTGGCACATCCACAGGCCAACGGGCAGGTAGAAAGGAGTAATCAGGAAATATTGAAAGGAATCAAACCAAGACTTCGAGTTCCGATTGAAAAGGCGTATGGAGCTTGGGTGAAAGAGTTACCCGCAGTGGTTTGGGGGATCAATACAACCCCGAATAGATCAACCAAACGTACACCGTTCTTTCTGGTGTATGGAGCAGAAGCAGTGTTACCGAGTGATATAGTCCATGACTCGCCAAGAGTGGCGGCGTATGTGGAGTCAAGCAATGCAATTGCAAGGGAGGATTCGATTGATGCCCTTGAAGAGGAGCGTGAGTTAGCATTGGAACGGTCCGCAGTTTATCAGCAGGATTTGCGGCGTTATCATAGTCGCCGAGTAAGATCAAGAACTTTCCAGGAAGGAGATTTAGTTTTACGGCTCAGACAGAATCAGTCGGGATGCACAAGCTAACTCCTCCATGGGAAGGGCCGTTCCTTATCAGTCGGAAATTGCACAATGGTTCATATTATCTGATAGATGTGAGAGAGAAAGGTGAAGAGAACAACACGGACCATGCTATCCTTCCTATGGAAGAGACGAAGCGGCCGTGGAACATTGCTCATCTTCGCCCATATTATACCTAGTGAACATGAACCTAGGCCGAGTTATGTAACAACGATGTAACCCCCAGCAGGTTTCAGACGCGCTCTTTTCCTTACCAGGGTACCTAAGGGGACTGGAAGGTTTTTAATGAGGCGGCTTGCTGGTGTATCTTTAATAAAGAAGAGTATTGAGAAGAAATCTTTTTCACTGTTTTACTTTTTATGCATAGATTATGTTTACAAAGCTTTGCCCAAAGGAGTGCTTAGCAAAAAGTCCTATAGCTGTTGCCCAAGAGAGCACGCATAGAGATGTTTTGAGGTCAATGGGGTAATGATGCATAGTTTAAGCCTTTACTTGTAAACATTGATCCAGGGCTTGGGGACTTATGAATTATAAGTTCATAAGTTTTAATCCTAAGACCGGCTTTTAAGCCTTAATTTTGTTCTTGGTTAAACTTGCCTATCAGTTTGATGTTACTCACAATTTTATGACCAGATTGCTTACTTGTTAATTCAATCAACTATGATGCCCATGCTGGGACTTAGTTTGACCCTGTTTTAGCAAAGGAAAAAGTAGCAACTGAGAAAGTCATGTGAAAACCGACTGATAAGAAGCTAAAGATAAACCAAAAGGGTCATCTAAACCATAAAAAGTATAAGTTATTACAAAATATTGAGTATTTCATATAGTGCACAGACGCACCATCAAATAAAAGGCAAAGTATTTCAGAGCATATTACAATGCCCATTGGCCGAATAATTGTTTTGCAGGAAAAGGTGAAGCAGGAAAGCTGGCTCAGATAGCCGGGTTATCGGTTGAGGTTCCCTTGGCAGCTTCAGCTTCGGCAGAAGCCGGGTTATCTTCAGGAGCTTTGGCCTGGGAATCAGTCGGTGCAGTGCCTTGATCTTCTGCAGTTCCTTAGCAACATCAGCCGGCTTTTCCATGATTGGCGTAGTGGGGCACGGCTGGGTGCAGGGACAACTGGAGTAGAGGTACTTGGCGCTGCAGCTTTCTTCATCTTTGCAATGGAGTCTCTCAGCTTGGCCATAGATCAAAATGCTTGGGTTCAGGAGTGGGGATTGGAGTGTTGTTCTCATCCACTGCATCTTGGAAAACCGACAGATTGAGGCCCTCAGCTATTTTGCAAGCAATAGGCCGGGTTTGGGCAGAAATTTCCTTGAAATCTTTTCCTCCAAACTTGGTGCCATCAGCGTTGTACTGAGGGAATCCTTTGACAAAAGGAGCCGGGTTAAGGCGTGGGTTGTAAGCTTTGGCAAGAGCTAAGCTGCGCATTGCGCCAACCCGGCATGCTGAGCGCGTCCAGAGGTCTAACCACTCGGGGATCGTGGAAAGCTGATGCAGGGATCATATATCACTTGGGGAGGAGCACAGTTGCTCTTAACACGCTTCATGATCTCAGCAGTGCCAAACTGGAATTGCCGATGATGGTGTTCAAGCAGTTCAACTTCTCTGGATATGATCTCCTGATGGCAGCATTCTGTTCGCCTGAAAAGTATGATGTGGGTTAGTATGTGAAAGCCGAGTAAAGAAGAAAAAGTGAAAAGAAGTGGTGCTTACCAATGAGTGGATTGAGGATATCCTTGATATGGTCTTTCAGGGTGTCCAAGTATTTCTGGACACTGATCATCTTGTCATAGCAGACCTTGTATTATCTCCAGCCTCTTCCAACTCCTTCTTCAGTTTGGTGTTCTCTGCAGTTAGAGATTCAATTGTTTTCTCCAAGTCTGAAGCATGAACTTCAGTTTCCTTGCGCAGCTTGGTTTCAACTTCAAGGAGTTGGTTGGTCTTGGCAAGTATTTGGTCATTTGGGACACATATCTCTGAAAAAAGAATAGCAAGTTAGAAACATGGGGACTGAATATATTTCAGTCGGCAATTGAAAGAAATAGTAAGTTGACAGTGAAATTATATGCAGGCAGAGTATTTATACAAGTTCCGAGTGACGAAGAGCAGATCACTCGGCACTTGGGGACTGGTATGTCTTTTAAAGTTTTACAAGTTATTAACACATTTTCAAAGTTCCAGATAAATGTGAACATATTACCCGGAACTTGGGGGTTATGAGGATTTGAAAGTATTGTTATGGTGAAAGGCAGAATTAATGAGGATTTGAAATCAGAAAGTAAAACAAGTTCCATGTTATCGTAGACTGATAACTCGGAACTTGGGGACTGGGATATTCTGAAGTTTTCAAAATGATGGCAGAAGAGATATATATTTTCAAGTACCGAGTGACTGAGGACAGTTTACTCGATACTTGGGGACTGGGTTTGGTATATAAGATATGAAGAGGAAAGATATGTACCTGATGTTCTTGGACAAGAGAATCCACAAGTTTGCCCTCAGCAAGTTTGTATGTGTTGTACTCAGTCAACAGATTTTCAAAGTTTGTATGGCCATATTGTGGCACAGTGGAGCCTTCGCCTTTATCAGTCGGCTTCGACTTTCTTCAGGGGCAACAAACTTGGTTGCAGTTTTGAGGGGAGAGATCTTCTCAGTAAAGCAAGCTCCTGTGATCACGACTTCTGGATCAGTCGGTTTTTCAGCAGGAGGAGGAGAAACATTCCTCTGGTCAGTTGTCTGCTCCTTATCAGTCGGCTCAGCATGTTTTTCAGGGGTATTCTCCAAGTTATCCTCTTCAGCAATGGGAGGGCTTGGATCGCCGCTAAGAGTAGCTTTTGCCCTGAAATTGCAAGTATGAAAGTAATATAAGAAAGAGTAAAAGAAAGCAAAGTTGATAAGTACAAGTAATAGAAGGTTATATGTATTACCCGGTATTGACTTGAAAGTCACGGGGGAGGTCATTGCTGGAGCCTGAAGAAGCTGTAAGGGAGTATGACTTAGAAACTCGGATTTGACCAGCTAAAGGATAACTATCAGAGGGATGTTTTTGTGGTTCGAAGTTGGAAAAGGAAGTACCAGGACGGCGTGGAGAGGGAATGTTTGGGATTCCCGGGTTAAGAGGATCCTCACCAGGGGAGGTCCGAGTAGCTCTCCTCTTGGAGAGGGTTCAGCAGAATTCTGCGAAGATTTTTGAAGAAGAGTTTGGTTGAGTTTTAGCATAGCAGGATAAGAATATGGTTCTATGGATATGCGAGAATATGGCACCTTGGCACAGATGGTGCGAGCCTTCCTTTTCCCGGTAGCAGCAGATTCAGTAGCTTCAGAGCTATGGCCGGGTGAAGGGTGGCTGCCTTTTCAGCCGGTTCTGGTATTATAAAGTGGGCATCAGTGGATAAATTGGGTTGAGTTTCGTTCTCAATTAAGCTTATGAAGAAGTGGCCGAGGGAGTCAAGTTCACCTTCTTCTTCTTCCTTTTCTTTTCTTCTTCTTCTTCTTCTTCACTCGAGGACTGAGCCTCGTCATCATCATCTTCATCATCGTCTGCCTCAGGAGTGGCAGGGGGAGTTTCAACTTGCCACCAGTCATCAGATTCCTAGTGAAAAAGTAGAAGCAAAGTAATCAGTATACAATTGAGAAAAGAATATGTTATTGAGATTTTTATCAGTCGGTACTTACTGGTGGTGCCGGGTTATTTTACTGAATGGCAGAAGGCCATTTTCTTGATCGTCTCAACCTTTTCAGCAAGGAAGGCCTTGATAGCCTTGTTCAGAGCAGTGTTTGGGTAGGACTTTCCGAGTAACGGAGGGAATCTGTCAGATGGCCCGAGTAATCGCAAAGAAGCTTCTTGCGAATACTGTTGGGCTGAATTCGCCAACCCATCCACGTTTTGATCAGATCAGTTCCACGGAGACCGTGCGTAACAAGAACCGAGATCTTCTTGAGAAGAGGCTGGATAGCTTCTCTCTCGGTGTCAGAGGCAAAGGATTTCATGTTGTTGTTGAGAGTGAGGGGTTCGACCGAATAACCCGGTAAAGGGTGTTCACCGGCAGGTATCTTGGCTTTACAGTAAAAGTATGATTTTTGCCAATGTTTCACGTGGGTATGAAGTTCTAGAGAAGGCATGGCAGAACCTTTGCGGCGTTGAATAGAAACACCGCCACAGACCAAGAGGGGGCCATTCTTGTGCTCACGCTGAGGTTTGCACAAGAATAGCTCCAGAAAAAGAGCTAAGCTGGGAGGAGTGCATAAGTATGATTCACAAAGAACTATGTAATTACTAATGTTCAAGATGGAATTGGGTCCGAGATCGAAGACCCGGAGGCCGTAGTGACGAAGAAGATCCCTAAAGAAAGGATGACCCGGGGGACGAAAACCCCGGGTGACATGCTCAAGAAAGCAGATAACTTCACCTTCCTTGGGGGAAGGCCGAGTCTCCTCTTCAGTCCCTCTCCACTCGATCTCCGACTGAAGAGGAAGAACGCCGGCCTCTGCCAGTTCTTCCAGCTTGGTCTGTGTAGCCATGGATTTGGCCCAGTTGGCCGTAATCCCAGATTTGCGTTTGGTGGTCTTTTTGATCTTCTTTGATGCCGATGCGGTGGCGCCATCACCGGCCTTGGCCTTGGCCTTCAGCTTCCTCGGATCTTTGGGTGCCATGAGATCTAAAGATCTAGAAAATAACAAGAAAAGAAAAGAAAAGAACCGAGCTCAAGAACAGCTCAAGGATGAACAAAACAAGATCTAGATGGAAACCAAATGCGGAATGAAATACTTACCGGAGCTTGTGGAGATCTGGTGCGGAGCTGATTTCCCGGTGATTAGCTGCGGCAATGCGGGGCTCCGATGTCCGGTGGCGGCGCGGTGAGCTTGGAGGAACCCTAACCCTAGCTCGGGGAGAGAGAAAACGGGAGGTTGAAGATGAAGGGCGCGGTGAATGGGGAAAGTGAAACCCTTTTACCGTGGTCCACTATTTATAGCCCAGGGTGAAACCCTAGGAGCGTGAAAAACGAGGAGATAAGGTTCTGGTTGACTATAGGTCAAAGATACGAGAGAATCTTTCAGAGAATGTCTCTTGGTCGTTGACTGGAGAAAGTTGAGAACGAGAGAAATGCCGGGTTATAAAGAGAACCGCCAAAAGGAGCTGGTCTAAAACATAACCCGGCCATTCCGTGTTAATGCTTTTTATTTTGTTTTCAGGAGTTTAACTCGGATAATCTCATCAGCAGCTACCCTCGAGTAATTGAATCAAGATCAAGAGTATCAAGTGAAGCAACAGATGAGCTTATGCAAGTCAAACTTGGGGACTACTGTTGGACGGAAGGTCTAGAAGAACCTAGAGTAGGACTCCGTGCTCGTATGTAACTCGGTATTCATTGTAAGTTCGGGAGACCGGCGTCTATATAAACGGGCTCCCAGAACATAGATAGATAAGTTCTAAGTCTCAAGTCATAAGTTTCAACCCTAGTTCGATATCACCGCTATCAAGCGAAACCCTTGTAACCCGTCTCGTAACCCGGCTCTGTTGTCGTAGCCGAGTTATCGAGACCTTGAGATCAATAACATAGAAGCAGGAAGTAGGTCTTTATCTCCAATGGAGAGGCTGAACCTGGGTAAACCCTTTTCCCCCAATGAGCGTGACAATCTCCTGAAGGACCAGGGCGCCTTGCCCCAACATACAAGTTACCCTATGGTAACATCTGCCGTGTTAACCCCACGACACGTGTAGTGTACCGTACCTACAGCAAAAGCGGTTGGTTGTCTTGAAGTTCAGGCATAACTAGTTATGACCTCGGAGCACACGCATCGAAAGATGAAACGAAAATCACGGTGGGAAGTGATTGGCCCGTTGATCTACCCGTTGTAAACTACGTTCAATGGCTTGTATCCAACTATTGATCGTATGTTGAGCGTGGATTTCGTATACACTAATTTGATCTTGAGGAATATCAATTTTAGTGGGAGCATTTTAATTTAGTCTTAAATATTAATGCTAGATAATAATTATGAACATGTCTAAGTGAACTTAATTGTTGTAGATCAATGGCTAAGATAGCACCCACGTTTAACCTTAGACCGCTGATTGAGAAGAAATCCCTGACTGCGAATGGGAGCAACTATGCTGATTGGGTTCACGCCCTAAGGATTGTTCTTAGGAACGCGAAGAGCGAGTACGTTCTTGATGGCCCTCTCCCCGAGGCGCCGACTGACAATGCGTCAGAAGCTGAGACAGATGCATACACCTTGAAGAGTGATGCGGCGATATCTGTTCAGTGTCTCATGTTGACATGTATGGAACCTGAGTTGCAGAAAAAGTTTGATCAAACTCCTGCATACAACATTATTGTCGCACTCAAGGCCGTGTACCAGACTCAGGCTAAGACTGAGCGTTATGAGATAATAAAGGCACTGTGGTAATGTCACATGGCAGAAGGAGGCTCTGTGAGCGAGCATGTAATCAAGATGTTTGGTTATGGTACTAGGCTCGAGGCTCTGGGATTTCCTATTCCAGCCGAGCTAAGTATAGATTTGGTGTTGGCATCCCTCCCACCGTCTTACAGCGGTTTTATCATGAATTACAACATGAATGGGTTGGAGAAGACACCAAATGAGCTGCTTGCAATGCTGGAAACTGCTGAACCTAGTGTTAAGAGGGAAAACAATCAAGTTTTGATGGTTACCCAAGGCACTAAGTTCAAGAAGAAGAGAACAAAGAAGTCTAAGAATGCTAAGGCATTACAGAAGGCTGTTGACTCGGCTCGAGAGGAATCCAAGTGTTTTTTTGTAAGAAGAAAGGACACTGGAAGAGGAACTGCAAGAAATTTCTGCTCCAGAAGAAGAAATCTTCTAAGGGCAAGAAAGGTATAAGAGTTATACATTGCAATGATATTTGTCAATCTTACTAGTAACTCTGGAGTATCAATTGCTAATTATTTTATGCACTTGATATAGGAGATGCGGCAAGTAAGGTGGCGGAAGAGTGGAGGTTGAAGATGTGTGTCAAGCTAGGCGCATGGAGTTTCATCCACAAGATGAAGACATCTTCAAATTTACTTTTCAGTTTTAGTTTGAAAGATTTGTGGGTTTCGGCCCAAAGTTATTGTAATAAGGTCGCAATCTTGGCGATGGAAATACTCTTGTGATTTCGTGGGATTTTATGTCCCGTCTATCGAAGAATATTTTGGATCAATCCCTTCATGGATGATCAAGTTACAAATCTTTTGAATTATGAACATATCATGTGTTCTGAAATATTGTTGTGAATATGTTGACACCACCTTCGAGTGGCACTATCATCTCAAATGCATCATATGCATGATGGAAGGAAATTTGAGATATTGTTATGTGAAACAAGTGAAAGGCTTGATGAACTACATGATTCTTTTGAATCATAAATTCATTAAGTGTTCAGGCACATAGTGAAGTCAATAAAGATTGAGTTTTAAGATAGTCAATATTTTATTGATTTCTTGAAATTACACAATTATATTTTTGAAATATTGTCTTGGTAATATGATGAATAGAAATTCTATTTCGGTTCATGTATTTGATCAAGTTTGATTGAATAATTACTAAGATGCTTGCAGAATTATATTCCTAGAGATCCAATTTAGTATATTTAATGCTTATCTAGTTTTAGCACAATAATAGTCCTTGAGTATTCACGTCATTGTTTTGAAAGATAAACATTAAGGGACGTGATAGTCTTAGATACTTAGAATTTCTGAGAAGAAGTTCAGTTCTAAGATGATGTAAGGATTTAGGAATATTATTTGTCTTATTGATTGTGTCATAGTTTTGAAAGATAAACATGAAGAGACACAAAGAATTTGGGTTCTAAGTTTCATGAAAGACTGATGCTTGATCCTGAAGGAGGAAGATGAATAAAATTGCTTTGTACGTTGTTCCAATAATTAAATTGGAAGTCCTCTTTTAACACCACATAAGTGACAATGTTTTGCCACTAAGATATATGTGATTCTCGAGGAATTTTATTCTTCTAAAGAATTCAGTGGGAGGATAGTGAAATCTTGGAGATATTATTGAATCTTCGGAAATAGTTATCAGATGTTGTGCAAGCGGAAGCAATTCCAATTGACAAGTCTTTTAAACTAATACCGAGAGTCATAGCGTTTCATATGCATGACGTCTTGTCAAGGTATATTCACTTAACCAGATTAGATGGCATACAAGTTTCTAGGAAACTTAATATGCTATAGCAAAGTGAAGAAAAGAATGTGCTATAATATGATCCCATTAGATTATGATTTAGATATCATATATATGTTAAATATCATTGTTGTTAAGTTATGAATAACTTAATAAGAATCTTTTTGTTAGACGAAAAGATGATCACAAAGTTTTGTTGATCAATAATTTTTTTACGATATTAAGTTTATATAAGATATTGACGAAAACATATTCCTTTCAAAGGAAAGAATGATCGAGGATGTGTACTTTGTACAGCTCGAGGGTTTTCGTTGATTGAATATAAATCGGAATCGTATAGAGAGATGTTTGTCTTGGACAAACAAGCAAATGATATTAAATAAAGAAAGGAGGTCATAGTTTCAATTAAATCTGTTGGAGCTTAATTATGTTATTCGGTTTTTGAATAATATAATTTATGATTGTTTTGTTTTGATACAATATGATATGTTATTATAAGTAATTAATGACATACATATTTGGAACATAGTAATCACAACACATATACGGAATTTTCCATATATTGGTGTGATACAATGTTGCGGAAATTTCACATAAGTGTTTGGAATATTATTCAAAACATGGGAGAATTAACATTCTCATAAAGATAGAGAAATTCATGTGCAAGATCCATGGCTGTCTCGTACGGTGGTGAGCATGATCAATTGATTTGAAATCTTGATCATAAAGGAATTTCTCAAGATGTGAAATTTTAAGATCAAAACGAAATTAATCAAACTTGATTGTTGGCAAGTTGAATTTGTAGAATTGTGTTCACCTTGTATGACCAAATGCTACAAGTGATCGCAAGATCAATTGAGGTTATGCATGAAAGATAAATTTCTTTATGCATAAAGGAATAAAGTTCACATAGCCCCAGATGGGACTAAACGGACAAAATGTCAACCACATAAGAGTGAGCATGAGAAACACCAAACATCGATCAGATGTTAAACTTGTGCAAACTAGACATTGCCAGTTGTGCAAGTGGGAGACTGCTGGATGTATGCCCAAAAGGCAATGTATTTATACATCTGATTCATCAATTATGATTTGTATTCTCTATGCTATAACTACGGTGGTTTCTGGATACGTGATTCAGGGGAAAGCCCACTCGTACGTGTAGAGAATATGAACACGTAAAATATACCCTAGTTCTTTTACGGACTAATTTGTTGATTGCTTGCTGACACTGCTTTCCTAGTCATGGACATTGTATATGTCAGCATCAATGAGTGGCATATTATTGGATAATAATATGGCTGGGTAAACCCAAGTTTTGGTATGCTAAGAGATTTCGTTAAGTCATCTTTTTGTCCTTAGCTTTATCACAGTAAGGTTATTATATAACATGTCCTATAACCATGAGGTTATTAGGGTTATGCATACTGGAAGAGTTACTTTGGTACTTTCAATGGCACAGCCGTAACTGGGTGTCGAAACGGCTGTCACTGGGTGGCTTCAAGGTGTGTGTATATCCTAATGTTCTGATATGGGAAATTACTCCTCGGTGATTAGTGAGATACGCCCTGGGCCCTCTCGGTATTATAAAGGTATCCAATATGTTCTGCAGACAATGCATGGTGAAGTTACACCGTGTGGGATATCATAATACGGAAACGAGTAAAGGGAACTTGCCAGTAACGAGATAGACAAAGATGTAGTGAATCAATTTATTGATTCATGGTAACATCCACGGATCTATATCTCGGTGAAGTTTTGGTATTGCGAGTAATGAGAATGATATATTAAATAGCCAGCAGGTTCATGTAACAGCCCAAAGTTTAGGCACCCAAAAATGTGAATAAAATTTTCACTTTTTTATGTTTTCCTGTGCATCATAGCATCCTAAATAAATTGTTTCAAGAAAATTACAATTGGAAACAATTCAAATATGAATTGTTTCATCTCCAATTCCAAACCAATGAAAGCATTTGAAATCTTCAACAACAAAGGTACCTTGTCACTCTATATTTGTCAAGGAAGTTCCAAGAGATCACAAATATAATTTTGAGCAACCTTAAACATTATTAGAGGGTTGCCCAAATTCTTTTTAATTATCAAATTACCATAAACCAATCTCACAAACAAAGGTGGATAAAAACATTTTATTTTGAGAAACCAATTTTTGTGGAGCTACTACATAAGATGGGGAGGCCACAGGAATAATTTCATATTTTTCTGAAATGTTTAAAAGCCCCAAATAATTCAAGTACAGTGTTGTTTTAGTTAAACAGTACTGAAAAGGACTTCCTCGTAAATAGAAAAGGTGGGCGAGGGGGTTTTCAGAAAAATCCGTCGTCTCTCACCTCCCCGCGCCCGCCGAGCGCGCCATGGTCGACAGCGCGACGCCAGGGCCCCCCTCCTCGCTCCCACGACGCCGCCCGGACCCCCCCTGCTCTCCGCTCCTCTGCGAAGGAGATAAGAAGGCCCCCCGTGCCCTCTGCTCGACACGCCCTTCCGCCCTAGCTCTTCCTCCCCATTTTCTTCCACCATGGCCGTGGCCGAGCCGAGCGCGCCGTCGCACGTCGCCGTCGATTGAGAGCTCCCCGAGCCAAGCCAGGACCGCCAGAAGCTCCGCCGCGTCTTCCTCTTCATCCTCCTGGAAGGAATCGAGGCGGGACGCCGTCGTTGCGGAGATCGACGCCATCTTCTTCCTCTCCGGCCGCCGGACTCCGACCACGCGCGTGACCTCCTTCGACCTTCTCCATCACCGCTGCGGGCATCCACGCGACTAGGGTGAGCATGCGCATCTCCCGGACATCTCTGTCCTCCTCCTCTCCCTCTATTTTCGACGGGTAGCCGCCGTTGCCGCCGTCGCCCGTAGCTCACTCCGCCGTAGCTCGTCGTCGTCACCGTTCCCGGCGACCTTGGTGGTCCATAGCCCCGTCACTAGACGTCCCGTAGCCGTGCGCTTAGTATGCGCCTACTAGCCGTCCCCGCGTGCCCTGCTCCGCCGGAGCCGAGCTAGCCGTCGTCGCGGTCACCGCGCCGCGCCGCGACGGTCGTGGTTCTGCTTCGGTCAAAGCCACGGTGGGCCGCGCGTTGACGTGGCAGCCGACGTGGCTAGTGGCCCACATGTCAGTGGGCGTGTGTAGCCTGCACTGAGTGAAAAACGGTTCGGGTAGTTTCTCTGAAAAATAAATAAAAGAAGTTAAATTCAAATAAAACTCCTAAAATCCATATCTATTCGAATATTGATCCAAAAATTTCATATGATATACCAAAATGTTCAGACAATTAAAACATGTCTATTGATATAAATTTTTCCATCCAATGGAATTAGTTTAATTGCTGTTTTATTAGGATTACAAAAAGGGCAGAAAAGAAAATAGATCTGTAAAATTCATAACAAATTGAATATTGCTCCAAAAATTACAAATAAGATATCAAACGGTTCAGTAGAGATAACTTTACATGTTGGCATCATTTACTTGTCCAACTAAATTAAATTCATCACTGTTTTATTAAAATGATGGAAATGGCAGAAAAAGGAATATTATTGGAAAATCCATATCTTTAAAAATAATGGTCCAAAAATTAAGTTTAAACTATCAAAATGTTCAGCACTTAATCTACTTCAAGTTTTACCACTTCACCAAGCCTAGATAATTAGTTTTGATGCTGTTTCAAATAAATTAGTAAAATGGCAGCACTTAATTGAATATTGAAAATACAATAACTTAATATTGATTTATCAGAAAAATGTGTTTAATACCTCAAAATGCTCAGGATAAGATGAACTAACCCATAACATCATTTGCATGCATATTTGAGCACACTTAATGTACTGCACTTTCTAGAAGTTAGGGAGAAACACTAAGATAATTATGGGGTTAATTGTTTAGTTAATAGAAATATTTCCTTGCACCCTATTTAACTTGTTAGTTAATTTCAGTGCATTAAAATGTCATCCCATCATGTGTTTAAGCATTGCAATTGTTATGCATGAGTGATTATTGATTGTTGTCCCTCCGGTGTTTTTATGCATCGATAGATCAAGCAGTCGGGGTTCCACCGCAATACCCCGACGAACCGTATTACCAGCCCGCTGAACAAGGCAAGCGTAATCCCCCCTCTGAGCATGTCTCCTCCTATATTTCCGCAATTATTTTCCCCACTATAATATTGCATTCGGTTCCAAATGTCTTTTGCTTGGATTAGAGTATCCTACTAGTTGCATTAGAAATCTGTTGCCATTACCTGTATCCTTCCTAATATCCATAGCATTGAAGTGTTGGCCGAGATAAGTATACTTGCTATGTATATGCTTAGCCCTGCTTAGTTTAAATGCTTAGATGTCCGGTGGATGTTTCAATGTTGGAACAGTTGATGGAATGGCCGGATGTGATGGAAAATGGGGGTGATGGATAATAAATTGCTTAAAGGCGGGATGAGAGGCCACAGGGAATGTGGTGGGTTGTCTCGTTCTCGCCGCCTAAGTGCGAGTTCTCCCCTTCGAGCCAAGACCGAGCGTGCACCCATGCGTGAGGCCTATGCAATTGCAGGAACCCTCATAGACTAAATAGCTCGAGCGGGGCTAGCCAGGGTCCTCTAGTTCGGGCTTCCATTTGCGCGTGCGTGATGATGGTGGGATGAACTGAGATGAGGATTGTGGTATTAGGAAAATGAGTGGCCGTGGGGCGGGGTGATGTGATCCTGGCAGTCCTACCGCCACTGATGATCCTGGAAAGTCCTTAACGAGGGAGAAGTCGACACCGCTCCCACCCAGCCGGCTTTCCAAGGAAGAAAGCTAATGATCAGGTAATGGGCCGGACGGTACGCGTGGTAAACATTGTACACCCCTGCAGGGTAAATCTTTTCGAAAAGCCGTGTCCACGGTTAAGGACAACTTGGTGACGGATTCAGGGATCATAGAATAACTTTAACGGAATGATTAAAAACTGGGTACTAGAGGTACCATTCAAGATTGTAAGGTGAGCTTCCTCGAGGGTGGTTCGGGGAGGTGCCTTTGATGAACAGGTACAATGGTTGGTGATAGTTGTTGATGAGAAAGGTGATGAAAGAAAGAGTACTTCTTACCCCTTTTCAAAACAATCTGATTAGTCGATGCCATGGAGTTATGTCTTCTCAAAATAGAATCAGCTTTATGCAAAACAGCCATAAAACCTTGAAAACCAATCATCGAGCATATATTAGCTCTTAATCTTGCGAGTTCGTCGAACTCAACGTCGTTTGCTTATTTTCAGGAGAGGACTTCACCGACCTCGAAGGTGGGTTCTTTGTGGACGTCGACGAGTAGTCTGGGTTTCCCAGGTGGCAGCTTGGGACATACCGGAACAGCTGGCGCTGTGATGTTTACGTGTGGGCCTCTTAGGCCAGAATTTGGTTCTTGTTGTTTAGAACAACCTAATTTGCTTCCGCTTGTTGAATGTTGGGTCTGTGACCTCTGGTTGTCATTTGCTATCTTTCTCTATTATAATAGTTGAACTATAATGATTTGTGTCGTAGAGTCTGTGTTGTGCCAGTTGTTCCACAAGTCTTGATCTCTCTATTATGCTTTGATAGTGTGTCTGGTGGTATCGGATAACCAAAGACACAGTATCACTGGACAGCAGTCGGGTCGGGGCGCCACAGTTCAACAGAGTGTCTTCGCATAACGGTAGCAGTTATTCAGATCGTCCACGGATCTGATAATGACCGGTGATTGGTTATCCAATTATAGCTACACGTTATCGAACCTATAGGGTGGACACGCTTAAACTAGGATTGGTTAGTTGTGTATTATGGTTGGTCTGGAACAATGGAGAGAGTATCACCGACATAGTGTCTGCGTGATAGATATGTTTTTATCGGAGAGATTGTATTGTGATAGAAGTTGCTATCACAGGTCAGAATTTATTCCGGAGGTTTATATATTGATGGAGATATTTATCCAGAGTATTTTGTCAGCGGACACTGGGTGTCCCGGATCATATAAAAGGTGTTTTATATGATAGGTAATTAATTCTGTGAAATGTTCTGTAAAAGGAAATATTCAAATGAGAATTAATTGGACAAAACATTATTTAATTATGAGTTAATTAAATATTAATTTATTTAATTAATAAATAATTATGGAAAATATTATTATTAAATTGGAGCCCACCATGGGGGCTACCAATATGGGCCCTAGGGCCCACCAAGGTAGCCGCACCACCAATTGGTGGTGGTGGGCCATGGCGCCGAAGGGGGGCTCCCCCCGGCCGAAACCCTAGTGGGCCCTACGGCCCATGGTGGGGGGAGGCGAGGCGGCGGTGGTGGCCGAGTGGCGGCCGGCCTAGGTGGGCCCCACCCGCCTAGGTCGGTGCGGCCTAGGTGGGCCCCACCCGGCGGCGGCCACAAGGAGGAGGCGGTGGAGGGGAGGGGAGTTGGGGTCCAACTCCAACACCTCCTCCCATACCGAATTGGGCAAGGGGGCTTTCCCCTTGTCCAAACCAAGTAGGACTAGGAGAAAGCTTTCCCCTTGTCCAAGCACCTCCGCCCCTTGGTCCATCTATATAAACCACACCCCCTCCTATTTGGAGGACACACAAGAGATAGACAATTGCAACACGCAAGCTCTCAAGTTTAGATCCCTTCTAGTTGGATTAGAGGAGCCTCTAATTAGAGACAACCTATCCGATTAGACTAGATCTAATCTCTCTCTCTCCTTCTCATGTGTTGAGATCTCCACCTTCATATACACCAGTAGAGCTTCAAACTTGGACGGCGAAGCCCTGCTGAACCTTTCCCGGCATACGCGTGCAAGCTCTCGGAGGGGTGAGCTGTCGAACTCGACGGTTGACCCTCACTCTGCTGGATCAAGGTGACAAGGCGAGGAGGAGGAGGCGTCGGAATGTCTCTACCAGGCTTGGTTGAGGGAGACGGCGACGAGCTACATCGACAAATGTCATCAACACTTCTTCCGCGACTTCGGTGTTGGTAATGTATTCCATCTAGATCTTCGGATTCGCATGTATCTTCATAGTAGATCTTGGAAGGTGTTGCGTAGCAATACGAAAATTTTAAATTTCCGTACACGCAACCCAGTAGGATCGTGTAATCGCTAAGATATTTTAGGGATGATTTTCTTCGTGGGGTGTGTTTAATAATATGATTATAAAATAAACTCATATTTTATAAACTTAGCCTTATATGTTCTCCGCGAATTATCTTTGTAGATCATGCCTTACCCTAAGGAAGAAAGTCTTGAGTTCAATCATTTCATTAGAAAAGGAAATCTCCGAAACGATGGATCCAACTTCATGGCCTGGTACAGAAACCTGAAAGGCGTCCTCTACCAAAACAACATTTCTTACGTGATAGAAGAATTCTTAGGACATAAACCAGGAAACTCCGCAAGTGCAGAGGCGAAAGAAGATTTTTGTCAACGTCGTGACATTTTTATAAGTGTTCAATGCACGATGTATGGCTGCATGGATCATGAGTTGAGAAATGATTTTCGCCACATGGAGCCTGTTGTGATGATAGCTGCTCTTAAAGCTTGGTTTGGAAACCAAGTGAAACGTGAGCAGTACAAGCAGCTGGATAAGTTTGTTCACTCAAGATGGAAGAACATACCTGCTTGGAAACACATTTGTGCAGGATGTTTGACATTCACGATGATCTCTCAAATGTGTGTAATTACTGGATGGCGGATACTTTTGCAATACAGGCGGTGTTGCGTTCTCTACCTCCTAGCTATGAGGAGCTTGTCAATGAATATGTGATTAAAAGTGAGTCACTCCTCTTCCATGATTTCCTGGTTGAAATCAAAGATGTGAAGGTGGAAACCATTGAAGGAGAAATCGATGACACGCAAGGTATATTTGATATACAAGTTATAAATGTTATTTCTTACACTTGTTTATATTAAAGTATTTGATGCTTATGTTCTGTTTTATGAAACAGCCCCAGAATATCACAAGATAGTTGCAAAGTACGACAAAATGTTGCGGAATGATGGCAAGCAAGATAGTTGATGGCCAAGGAGTTTCACGCCCACAGTTATCAGTTTTTGATTAGTAGTTTTGAATAAGAGTGTTGTAATCGATTTTGAGAGTGATTGTAATAAGTGTGTCTTGCATTCGGTGAGACAAGTTATTCATATTTGTAAGGGAACAAGCAAGTTGTTTTATTATGAATAAAGTTTCTTATAGTCATATTTCGATTATGAACAAGTTATTCGTGTATTAATCTCAATGATAGCGCAGTGGAAATAAATGATAAAATAAATATCCTAAGTCAATAATAAAATGCACTACCGAATTTTGATCATATTAGTATTGCAAATATTTTGGATATTTAGATCTTGCATATTTTCATGCGTTATGTCTAATGAGACATGACGATTGAAAATATGGATATGTCAATATGAAAAGAAATTTGATTTTAAATCATGCAAGATGATTGTTAAATTGAATTAAGTAGTGATAATTATTATTAAAAAAAATATTGTATGACTAAGTAAATAAAAGGTATTTGCTAAAAGATACAATTGTCTGAAGTCGTTTGATCAGATCAAAAGGATTTTTCAAGAGAAAAGGAGGATATAAAAATCGGGTCCTTATAATTGGATTATAATAACAAAGATTTTAAAAGGATTTATTTTATCATAAAAGACTTGTGAAATTTCGGTTCACAAATTATAATATTATAATACATCAAACTTGTTAATTTATGTGAATATCATAATCATACACTATTTTGAATAAAAGTATGGTCTTAAAAGGTATCTCTTAAAAGTTTAGACGTTACGTGGAATGTTTTGTTAGAATTAGTAAACCCTCTTAATTTTAAATTTTCGCATAAATTTTCGTGTGAACGACAATATGCTAGGTGTCGTGGTTTATAGGATAGATATACACGAAATAGTTCTTTGTAAAATATTCATGATAAGAGCGAATATATATTTCATATGGCAAACACCGACAAGGGCAAAACTAGTATTGCTAACTTGGTGATTTATTGAAAAATAAGTTTTCAAGAAAGGATATGGAATAAAGTAAAAGGTTAAAAAGGTAATTGACCTTGTTCACATTGTGTGAGAATCAATGTTTCGGAACATGTTCCGGTAACAAAACTCTACAAATGGAAATTATGATAAAAGATCATGGTATTTTCATTAAGGAGCTTTTATAAATAGTAGGCATTAAATGATGTTTTTTGTCAGGTCACAGGTTAACATTCATGATTTAATGATCTTGTTATTAGAACGAGGGATACCTACGAAATACAAAGAAATTAAGGTGATACCAAATTCGAATCATGACTAATGAGTCATAAATCCAAAAAGGTTGCATTTAAGATTATGATAGTAAATGTTGCTTGAATCTTATTAAGTTAAAGGTTACTTGATTTTTCACATGACAAGTTGTGTGAAAAGAATGAAACTATGAGAAGGACATCAAGCTAATTTTGTCATAAAGAATGTCTTGGACAAAATCAAATTGTTTGACTACATTAGATGTAGACACGCCTAAGTCTTTTGGATTTGTATTAAACAAGTGTAATACATCGTATTTGGAATTTTTGAATTGATAAATGATCAAGGATTTTGGTATAGACCGAAATATCGAAAGAAATTATATTTGTATAATTTGAGTGGGAGTGGGACAGCTTAACATATTTAATATGTAAGAGACATATTATTGAGTGGGAGCTTGTGAGCTACACAAAATGAGATGTAATTGACATTTTGAGTGGGAGCTTCATGAGTTACACAATCTCAAATGTAATTGACATTTTGAGTGGAAGCTAAGTCAGGTGCGTATATGTAAATGACATATAGTAGATGTTACTGCGAAAATGAATTAGGAGTAATTATGGAATTACAATAAAGTCATATATGTTTAAAAACGTGAGCATCTGTTTTGAATAGATCAGGGAATTTTAAATGGAAATCGAGTTGTTTTTCTAGATTAGATTTTGAAAGGTCACAATAAGACGTGACAAGGAAATGGTCTTTGTAAATCTAGGGAAAATAATCATGATTGTAAAATATGTTGCACCTCTATGCCATGATAAGGAGGCAGCATGTGGAACCATATTATATACTCGATGTGACTAGTGTTCCTACAAGAAGAACAAGTACTAAGATGGATTTGTGATTCATCACAAGTAACACCAAACTTATCTTCATTGTTTAAAAGAAGCTGAGGATATGTGGTTATTTCAAGTCTGTAAAGGATGATAAGTTTAACAAATGTTATGTTAAAAATGATCAACCTGGATGACAGAAAGGAATAAGGATTAAGTCGTTATAGGGTTGATTGTTAAGGCATTAGGCTGACAATAGAATGTCAGGATCTACTTAGGTAAGTATAAAAGTATGTATATATACTGCGAAATTACATAGGATTGGTAGAGAAAATGTATTCTCTAAAACTGAGTGTGTTTTAATGCAGTTAACTGATACAGGATCAGAGTTAGCGCAGGGAAACAAAAGTCTCGCTTAGTTGCCAAATATGTATTTATGTTATAAAATAACATGAAGATATCAAACAAGGTGATGTCAATGATTGGCAAAGAACTTACGGTTATGAAAGGTTCTGACCGAAGGAAACCTCTTATACAAGCGACCATTATCATAAACACTTATAATGGACAAGGTTGTATGATTGGAAATAAAATGCAGCTGGATTATTTGTACTCTAGTGCAAGTGGGAGACTGTTGGAGATATGCCCTAGAGGCAAATAAATAATAAGTATTTATCGCATTATCTCATTAAGTTTATAATTAGTTTTATACCATGCTATAACTGTATTAATCAGAATTGTTAATACACGTGTGGTATGTAAACAAACCAGATTCCTAGTTAAGCCTCTACATAAACTAGTCCACCATCAGTCAATGGATGATCGTGATTTCCCGATCATATTGATTCATAACAGTTGATGATGGAGTCATTTTATTAGTAGAATAATTTGATGGACATTACCCACCAAAGTATTGCAAGAGGATCGTATCACTAAGTTCAACACTGCAATAGGAGAGTAACGTGATAGCTTATTCCTTAGACCGTGAGATTATATCAAGTCGCTGCTTCTGGAAGATACTTTGATCGCATCAAACGTCATATCTTATATAGTGTGACAATAAATGTGACACTTTCGGGTATTGGAAGGAAGTAGTCGGGGCGAGTGATCAAGAGCGGGATTTGTTCATCCGAGTGATGGAAAGATACTCTGGGCCCACTCGGTGAGATTATATCTTAAAAGCTGCGCAGCGTATGACTAGGTCATTGGAGATATAATATCACGGAACGAGTTAAGTAACCCTTGTCGGTAACAAGATAAAACACAACATAGGATGTTGACGATCATATCCCGGACAAAGTAGTATCGATGGAACAAAGGGAATGAACATATCATGTTAACGGTTCAACGACGATTTATTTTGGAATACACAGGGACCGTCACAGTCATCCAGGGCTTCCTGACAGTCATTGGCGAGCGAAGGGTCTCGACCATGTCTGGAGTATTCCCGAACCGTAGGGTAACACACTTAAGGTCTTGATGACACTTGGAGAACGTTTCGGATTTATCGGAATAGGATGAGAGAATGAATCGGAAGGGTTTCGGTGGAGTCGGAAGGGTTCCGGGGAACGCCGAAGTAAGTTCGGGGTGGTCCGCAAATTGTGACGGAGTCACGGGAGATTAAATAATATGTAAATATATTTAATTATGAATTATATATAATTTAATATTAAATAAAAGGAGGAAAATAGGCAAATTGCCTAAATGGGCCAGGAAGGCTCACATGGGGCCGAGCCACCATGGAGATGGTGCGGCTGGGCCCCCATGGCCACCACGGCAGCCCTTGTGGCTGCCGCACCACCTCCTCCTCCTCCTTTAGTCCCACATGGGAAACTTAGGGAGAGGGACACCCCTGATGCGTGTAGACACACGTTCGTTGGGAGACCCCAAGAGGAAGGTATGAAGCAGTGTACCAGCAGTTTCCCTCAGTATGAAACCAAGGTTTAATCGAACCAGTAGGAGCAAGAAATCACTTCTGAAGGTTGTCAACGGTGCCAGAAAAGAACTGTTGCTGGGAGTTCTGACTTGTTGACGTGGAACCTGCACGCAAGACAATCAAACTACTTTGCCCCAACGAAACAGTGAGGTTGTCAATCTCACCGGCTTGCTGAAAACAAAGGATTAAACGTATGGTGTGGAAAACAGTAGTAAAATGCAGAGAATGAAAAGGAACAGTGTTTGCAGTTGGTTGTATTATCAGTGTAAAAGAATGGACCGGGGTCCACAGTTCACTAGTGGTGTCTCTCCATAACAGATAACTAACATGCTGGTTGAACAAATTACAGCTGGGCAATTGATAAAATATTGAGCGCATAACAATGCATATATATGACATGATGATTACTATGATATTCATGTGGGCATTACGACAAAATACATAGACCGTTATCCAACTATGTCTATGACTAATAATCCACCTCCAGGTTGTCATACCGAGTTCCCCGTTGGTATTAAGTTGCAAGCAACGGATAATTGCATTAAGTAATGTGTGTAAAGTAAACAAATGCATTAGACCTAACGGCGTACCCTTAAGCTAAGCATCGGTTATTTTATCCCTACTGGCAACAGCACATCCACAATCTTAGAAGTTATTGTCACTCTCCCAGATTACCGGAGGCATGAACCCACTATCTAGCATAAATACTCACTCTTGGAGTTACAAGCATCTAATTGGCCAAAGCATCTACTAGTAACGGAAAGCATGCAAGATCATAAATAACATATAAGATAGATTGATAATCAACTTGACATAGTATTCAATATTCATCGGATCCCAGCAAACACAACATGTAGCATTACAATAAGATGATCTTGATCATGATAGGCAGCTCACAAGATCTAAACATGATAGCATAAAGTGGAGAGACAACCATCTAGCTACTGCCATGGACCCGTAGTCCAAGGATGAACTACTCACGTATCACTCCGGAGGCAGGCATGGTGATGTAGAGCCCTCCGGTGATGATTCCCCTCTCCGGCAGGGTGCCGGGAAGAGCTTCTGAACCCTCCCGAGCTAGGGTTGACGGCGGCGGCGTCTCTGGAACTTTTCGTGGATAATGGCTCAGGTATCTAGGGTTTTCGCGTCGGGAGGAATAAATAGGCGAAAGGGCGGCGGCTGCGGGGCCACGAGGGCCCCACACCACCCCACGGCGCGGTTGGGGGTGGGCCCGTGCGGCCCCATGGTGTGGCTGGCTCGCGGCCCCCCTCCGTGTCTCCTCTGGACTCCGTCTTCGTGTTGGAAAAATAGGAGGTTCTGTCCAAGTTTCGTCCAATTCCGAGAATATTTCCAGACTAGCTTTTCTGGCACTGTGGCATCTTGTTAATAGGTTAGTCCCAGAAAATGCATAAAAATGCTATGAAGTGTATATAAAACATGTAACAATTGGTATAATATCAACATGGAACATCAGAAATTATAGATACATTTGAGACGTATCAACCCCCTCTCCCCTAATAAATAGTGGGGCATATTAATTGGATTAAATACACCAAAAAATACAATTAATTTGTATATTGGTCTGAGGATGCCCCTCCGCCCAATTCCTCTCTCTCTCCACATCTAGCTGTGCGTGGTCACTTGAAAGGACAAGCGCGCACTTCAGAATTCTATAAACCGCAATACGCCGTTGTGCTGCGGGATTCCACCCAAAGTTCTCACTTTCGCTATCTCGGCTGGATCGGGGAGCCCGGAGGTCATCGTCATGGTCCGCACGTGTGCAAGTACTCGGAGGCGCCGAACTCTCAAGGCTCGGCGCCAGGGCATCGTCGTCACGCCACCTCCTTCTTCGTCGCGCCAAGTTCTCCGCGACCTCGAGGTCGGCTACGTACGTCTTCATCGGCAACGCTTGTGCGGGAGCGTATTTCCCGCTTTTCGGTCTACGAGGGTACGTGTCCGATATCTCCTCTGTTACTGCTATACTACATAGTTAGATCCTTGGCTAAGTTATGGCGTAAGCTAGTTAGAATTTTTTTTTTCTGCTACGTTTCCCAACACATTACATATAAAATCAGGAATGACACCTAGCTCCCACTCAAATATGCCTTCCGCATATAAGACCAGGAAATGTCTTTTAGCTCCCACTCACTTCCTTATAAATGCAGGTTTCTTCAACTATTTTTGACGACTCCAAAATCTTCTGATCACATTATCAAAGTGAAGATTCCAGCTCCGATATGCTTGCTTCAGCCCATCAATGGTCAGCTGAAGTTTGCATACGTGTCCAGCATCCTTAGGATCAACAAACCTACTTGTAGTACCGATTACAACTCTTCCTTAATGTTGCTATTAGGGAACACGATTTCTTTATCCATCCATCAATATCTTAATTGAAATTAATTGCTAGAACAATCCTAAACAAACTTAGGCATCGCCACTTGAGACAAAATCTCGTTGTAGTCAACTTTTGAATTTTTCGTAACTGTTTTACGACAAATCGATCCTTATAGACGGCTGCCTTTCCATCAGTGTCTATTTTGTCATAAAATTCCATTTACTCTCAATGGCTTGAAGCCCATCAAGAAGATTTACCCAAGTCTTTACTTGGTAATCGTACATGGATTTTATCTCGGATTATATATGGCTCATAGCCATTTCTCGTACTTAGGTTCGCCATCGCTTCTTCGTAGTTCGTAGGTTTGTCATGTTCCATTAACATGACGTTCATAACAAGATTGTCGTACCACACAGCATGGAACACATTCTCATACGCCTACGATCTTAGTATGAGCTCACAGCATCATGATCATTATCATCAGCTTCCTTTCAGTTGTGGAGGACGGTACCGGAACGGTTTCCGTTGCGCCACTCTGATGTCTGGAGAGAAAGTTCATTAACTTCGTCTTGCTCTACTTTCTTTCCCACTTATACCCTTGGACAAGAAACTATTTCTTGAGTAAAGTATATTCCGGCAACAGTTTTGCCTTCTGTCGTGAGACATGTGCCCAACTAATTCTTTAGGTACACTACAAAGATTTATCCATTTTTCAGGTTTGATCATATCAAAACACTAAAATATCGAAACGACAATCTAGGCTAAAAGCCATGCCATCACTCGTATGGTATTGCCTCCACGGATTTAGATGGTATTCCTATTATCTAACGTGAGTGTTTTGTTTCTACCATATGACTCCAATGATCACAATAATTCGATAAAAGATTTTATTTACCACACACTATCCAATAAGAGTGTGATTACGACGTCCTAACACACCATAACATTGTGATGTTCCATGCGGCATAATTTGTGGAACTCTTTTCACAAGTCTTCCAATGATATGCCAAACTCTTAACTGAAATCCTTGTTTCCTCGATTTGTTATCGCATGAATTTGATTCTCTTGTTAAGTTTATTTTTCTTACTTCACTCCGAACTTGTTTGATCTTATCAAACTTATCAGACCATCATTTCTTCAGGTGGATATCCATATATCTACTCAAATCATTGTGAAGTTTACGAAATAATGATTTCCACTACACGTTAAAATGCTTCATTGATCCACACACATCATTATGTATGATTATCAATAAGTTAAATGCCCGTTTTCAGAAAACGGTGTCTTAGTTATTTTGCAAGTGTCAAAAGATTAAAATCTAAGGACTTGGAGAACCATCTGAATGGAGCTTCTTAGTGCATATAACATTGACATGACTTAAAACGTTAGTGCCACAAGAATGTGGTGTCTTTATTAAGTTTGTATCCTTTGGCATTAATGTTATAAATGTGAGAGCTACTACCATCTAAATTCCAATCGGCGTATGATCATTAAAGATTTCACTTCATAAATATAGGACAACAATTTTGTCATTAACATATATGAACAATCGTCTTGCTAGAGGAGACACACTATAACGATCATACTAACAGGCGATCACAAAAGAATTTATTCAAATGGTAGATGCAGAGGGAGAGTGTTTATGGCTATCACAACATATTCACAACGTATTGCATGCCATCGTCAACACACTCATTGTTTCCTCATCCTTCCAAGCTACTCAAACAGAAAATCTTGTTTTCATAAAACATGACTAGTATCAAAGCTTAGTCACTGCTGCAAGTACTTGTTTAGGTAAAACATTCATAACTTGTATACCATATATACACCATCATCATTGATGACTTCCCGGTGATTCGTTTCATCTTCTTGGTTTTTCAACACAACCAAGAATTTCTGAAGGTGAACGATTCCCCTTGCATGACAGTCTATGACAAAACATTTGCATCTGGCAACGTTTTCTGTCATCCAGTGATCGAGCTGAGCGAGGCGTCTCAATGTCATGAAGTATGACCAATGTCATCAATTATGACTAATGTCATCAAGTATGACTGCCACGCGCTCCTTTAATGCGAGTGTTCTCTTCCATCTTGGTTGAGAAGAAAACCTGATTTACGGTGGATACAGATCATTAGTCTCAGCGACCATTCCAAATGTCCGCGACATGTCAACACGCACCCACAGTTCATTCTCTATGGCAGATATCATAGCATACACTGGACTATGATGGAATTATTCACACAAAACTTGATAATCCAAATTATCCTTTTGTTTAGCGGAATCTCCGGGTCTATCTCCTATCGGGTTTTGTATCAAATAGAGCTAAAAGGTTTGAAACAAGGAGCATCCTCAAGCTACAGTATAAAAATATGTAGTTTGGACCCACCTTTTAAGTTTCTCAACCGTAGAAAAGCACCTAAGTTTTAAAAGGCCTATCAGACATGTTATTATCTACAAAGGTTTTGCAAAACATAAAGACTTTGTTCATAATAAAATATGGGTTCAAGTTTTAATAAAATAAAACTACCAGAATTCCCACTCAAAACGAACATCTCTCAAATCGTTTTAGTGATTACACAATCCTCATCCATCATACTACCCCCGATCGTCACGGCCGATAGCATAACTTCAAAAGTAGACATCGCTATGTCAATCAACAACTATATGACTCGTGCTTAACCTTTTGGTCACCGTATTCCGAGGCCATGTCTGTACATGCTAGGCTCGCCATAATAATCTTCAGCGTATACGCGTGTGCAAACATGTCTTACACTCAGTTATGCGAACGACGATATGTCTGACACCCGATCGTCACGGCCTGCCTCATAACATAGAACTTTCGGTGGTGCACGCTAAAGGGAAAACACTATATGGTATTTTGGAGGGATCATCTTATATTACTACCGCCGTGTAACTAATATATAAACATATATACACAATATAAGATGCACACAACAACATAACATCAAATGTGATGCGACATGATATGGTCTTTGCGCCAACGGTCTCCTTTGCGCCGACAGTTTATAAACAATTAATAAAACTTACCGTGACCATATCACATTGCTCCTGCAAAGTAAAGTTAGACGCTTTCTACTTTATCTTTTTCATATTTTACGTGGCTTGGGTCTTTCGTAAATAGAACCGCTTCTTATCTACGAACCTATAACCACAACAACGATCAAATAGTCGCTATTTCATATCCCTTGCGGGCCCTCCCTTGTAGGAGCACTGTTGAAGGCTGAGCTTGGAGTCATACTCTTAAGTTTCTCGTGTGATCCTACCCTCGATCAGGTCCAACATTAACATACTGAACAAAGATGCCATTAAGTATTCCACTGATGCTTTAACGAAGCATTTGGTGATACGTATCAAGGCAGAGAAGTTGATAAGCTTTGCGGGTATTCCACGTTTAAATAACTAACCTTTCTGTATTTTCCACATAACATGTTTTCTAATGCAGTTGATGCAATGCAACCTAACAGAAATTGATAACCCTGTGTCCACTATGACCATCTGTCTACTTCAAGAGCAAGTGTCACTGTTGAAAAATAGAGACGTCTGCAGATGTATTGCTACTGACTGTACATGAACAGATGAACATTTCAAACCAAATAGCAAGACCCAGATAAACCATTTTCTCCACAAAACTACAAGCTTGAACTTACAGATGACCTCAACAGATTGTCAGACAGTCAGACCTAGATGCAAAAGTCTGTCGGTACACATTACTCATTAGCATTATATCAAGGGAGAGAGAAATTAAGACATGAATGTTCTCAACTTTTGAAAAATAGATGATTTTATTTATTTAAAAAAATACGAAGTGACTGAAAATTAAAACTGAGTTTAACCCTGTGTGTAAACCAGAACGCATATTGGAATAATCATCTAAGATCATTACGATTAAAAGAACTAATTCAACATAACAGATGAAGTAACTTCAATACCATATAAAGGAATAGATTTCAATAGACCGCCGCCTAACAGCTGCTAAACTACAAATGTAGATGATACCGAGTAAACATGGACTAACAATGGGGCAAAATTGTCCTCTGAAGCAGAGTTAGAATCATGGATCATGACTAACATTGACACTGGAATCATAAGCCTAATCTGGAGTTGTATCATTCTACAAGACCAGCCTATTGAACAAATCATCTGTCACATCCGAATCCTTCAAAGTTAATCTTACCCTCATAAGCCTTGAGAACATCTGGGACATCGTCAGCATGCCCCAATACGTATCTGGTTGAGAAACTCCTGGACGTGCAAACCAATGCCGGAAGCAATTTGATATCTCTCTGAATCTTCCCCTCCCTCATCAACACACTCAGCACAGCGCACCTTGGCAGGATGCACTTCTCCAAGCTATACCCCAGAACCGCAGGCTGCGCCATTACATCATGTATTCCAAGCTTCAGCTCGTCCAGAAAGAACCGGACCTTCCTTTTGATGTTCTCCTCGGCGAGAAGCAGTATCGGGGGCTGCGTCTTGAAGGCTTTGAAAACCACGTTCTCCGACAGCCCGAAGGTCCTATACAATGCCACCTTCCGCATCCACGTCTCTCTCTTTACGTTGCACATCACACCGAAGCAAGAGAGGAAGCGCTTGTCCGTGATGCGCATACCGATCCCCTCGAGATCCTCGAAGACTTTCCTTATCCGATCCGGCGAAATCATGAGCACGCCCAGTTGGATGACGAGGAGCTTCGAAATGGCTGCCTCGGATAGGCCGCCGCGGCGGAGGGCTTCGACGGCGGGGCGCATGTAATTCTCGAGACCCACAAGGAGGGTGCGGGGGCAGCGGGCGAAAGCGATGCAGAGATCGTCGTCGCAGCCGATGATGTCGCGGATGAACTGGATGGAGGGGATGAGGTGCTTGTCGAGGCTGCGTTCGAGAACGGAAGGCGAGGAGACGAGCTTGCGGGGCTCGAAGCCGAGCGAGGCGAAGAAGTCGAGCTTGGGGCGGAGGATCCGTTCGGGGTCGACGACGAGGAGCATCGGGGCGCTGCGCACCGTCCGGACGATGTCTGCGTCGCTGAAGCCATAGTGCCTGAGGAGGGCGCGCACGGCGTCGGCCTTGTCGGTGGAACGGATGCGGACGTGGTAGTAAGTGGTGGCCGCGCCGGTGGCGGCGGCGGGGGAGAGGCCGCAAGAGATGAGGTAGGAAACGGTGCCGGGGCAGGGCTCCGAGTTAGCGACGGCGGGCGAGGAGTAGCTCTGGGCGAGACCGGTGGTGCCAAGGATGGAGTGGAGGTTATTTGTGCCGCCGCCACCAGGGATTTGATGGATTCGGGATAGGAGGCGCCGCCGGCAGATGGAGGCGAACATGATGGATGGGGACGGGTGGACAGTGGACTGCAGCGTGGGAGCCGGAAGGAGAGCTGGGTGTTTGCCTGTTTTCGTGGGTTTGCTTTCTTTTGGTTTGCGTCAAAACAATTTAACCTTTGGGGGAAGTCTAAAATCAAATCTGCTTTATGAATCTTTTAAAAATAATTGGACGCAGCGTTAAGTAAGCGTACATATAGATTTTGCTAGTACGTTTTCATTTTTTAAAAATTTGTAGCATATTTAGGGCATAACGTCCAAAGACCTTTTTTTGTCTGTCAGTTTTTTCTTAATTTCATACGTCTTCTATGAACAAGATCAAATTCGTTAATCGCCTACCATACAATCCCTCTGTTTCAAATCAAAATAATTAAAGTTCTGGAGATGAGAGGTGGTGGAATGAGTCAGCGGCAATTTTTGCAGACTGTGTCGACTTAGTGACAGCGATTGGTTCGGTCTCCTTTTCTCATTGTCCAAGGGAAGCAAATAGAGTGGCTCATAGTCTAGCTAAGCATTTTTTTCAGTTAAAAATTCTTGTAATTGGGCCCATGAACCCCGGGCTTTTTGCTAGACGATCTCTTGTACGATGTAACTATGGTTGATGGTTGAAGCAGCAAGTTTCATACGCACTATTTTTCTTATCAGGATACCTAAGTGGACAGGAAGGTTTTTAATTAGGCCGCTTGCTAGCTTAATATAGTGGTTATAGTTTCGAAAAGAAAGTTCTAGATTTATCCTAAAGCAAACATCTTTATGTTTTACCAAAATTATAAAAAATAATTGTCAATATCAACATCAAATCTATATAATATAAAAGTATATTACATCCGAATATTGGTATGGTAGCGGTTGATTTATTTTTCGACAAACTTGATCAAACTTAAAATACTTTGACTTAGGATAAATCTATAACTTTATTTATTTTGGAAAAGAGGGGGTACTACAATAACATTATTACGGCACCACTATTGTTAATTTATCATAGTTACATATGTATATTTATTTTAGATCATGCGGGTTTGGCAAAAGAAATTTAAATTAAGGCAAGTACTTGTGCATTACATTAACAGTCTAAGTCAAATATGACTTCCATGCTCCTCTGGAGAATATCCAGTGATACCACCTCTCACGCGTTCCCAACTAAAAAAGTCAATTTAAAAATATTTCAAAAATTCTAGAAAATTTGTGATTATTCACAAGGAATGTGTCTACAAGCTCCAAGAGTTTTCAGGTCCAAATTAGAAAGGTGGTATCACTGGATATTCTCCCATGTACTCTGCTTCGAAAGAAAAAAATTGCCCACCTCAAAACCGACCGACCGATCTCACGAGTCGACACATTCGAAGGTGTGAGGTGCCACCAAACCAAATTGACTTGACCTGGCAAACATGGGCTCTTCCTCGAGCAGCGCCCGGGACGCGGCTGCGCCGCCGCCGCCGCCGCCACCACCACCTCCGCCTGCGGCCCCAACTCCCCTCCACGTGATGGACGCGGAAGAGGATGACGAGAACGTGAAGCAGCTCAACGAGTGCGCGGCCCTCTACCTCTCCCTCCAGGCACCGCCCTCCCCCCGCGCGTTCTTCCCCTGTTCCTGATTTTGTTTCCTGCTGCTCGCAAATCTCTCATTTGCTCAATCACCAGCCTTTGATTTCACTGTTCCCTTGTCTTGCAGGACTGCCTCGTCGAGTCCGACCGCAACTGGAAAGCCTGCCAAGCACGTAAGCATCCCTGCATATTTTCCCTTCCATGTAGATGGCAAATCCGTTGCAGCTTATTGAGCTGGTAACCCACCCTGATAGGTTGCCGTAGATGAAGCTAAGTTGTCTGTTCAATGGTTTGTAATTAGGCAGAATCTGGACTTCAAGTATCAATTTTGAGATTCAGGTAGAACTGCTTAGTGTCATTGCCTGCATTTGAACCCAAAAAAAGGTTTTATGTAGTGCTGATGTAATTCACTAATCATTATAATCTTCATTTTATAAAATTATGTACAGAAGAGAAGCAATGCAATAGAGATGTTGTTAAGATTCTCTTGCACCATCGCATTGCCCAGTTAGTGTTGTTATGAATAATTGGACAGGACTAGCATTAGATGTTCTGAAATGATAGCCAGAACCATCCAAGATAACTCATGTTGTCAGCATACGTGGGTAGTATATCCTCTGTCATTTGTGGTACTGGTTATCATCACATGCACTGAACTTCATCATGTTTGGTGCTTCTTTACATACATAATCAAATAGCAGATGTAAGATATGTTCCGAAACACATGACAATGCAAGAGATTAGTTATTGGATAAAACAACTAGAAGGATTTCCAGAACACAATTATTAGTAGCGAAGACACTGCCACTCGCCTAGTTCGCCTTGTTGAAGGAGAGCAGCTTGCGTGTGTTGGTATCCTCCTGCTCGTACACCTCCGCCTTATACTTGCCATGTTTTCCGGTGTCGTCCGATGCATCGATGATGAGCTCATAGTTCACGCCGGACATGAGTTGTTGTTCGCCGCTGACCACCTCATGGAACCAGAGCCTACAGTTCACGTACCTGCCATGCTCTAACACCGCCCAGGCGCCGAGTTCCTGGATGTGCTGCTCATTGATGTTCTTGATAGGTCCCCATCCATTCTCTACTGTTGTCTGCCACAGTTGGTTGCCAAATGGCTCACCACAGCCTGTGGCAGGGGCACCGATGACGTAGATGATTGCGGCAAGGGCGATGAGGAGAAAGCTGAATGTCCTCATGGATTATATAAGTTTGGGCCGGTGCCCCACTTGGATTTGGAGGTTGAGATAAAAGGGTGGTTTATGGGGGACTTTGGTGAATCGGCAATGTATGTGATCCAAAAAAAAGAGCTAACTCAAGGCTCTTAAATAGATTTCACTATGCTAGGCAAAAATTAATTGGATGCGTATCCATATTCTAGGCATTTAAAAGAACATTGATTGTAACTTTTTATCCGGTGCATCCGTTTATCCAAACATTAATGTGATGAATGCCCAGATATGCGTTTGAATGAAGGGATTAATTGCAAATTTTTATTAGGCATGACGGTTACACCTTTTATAATTAACTGGATCCAATATTCAAAATTTCAAATAGGAATTTACAAGGATGTTCCAAAATTAACTAGTTAGGTGCTCGGCTTCGCGTGAGGCAATTGGATATCTGGTGGCTTACTCGATGCTGTGATTGTTTTGTCGATCGGGCATGGATGGTCTTTAATTTTTAGGCTATGGCAATGCGGCCTATAATGGCAGATGAAAGCAAGAACAAATAGACCTCTCTCCAAGTAGATTATTTTTCAAAGGAGGCGATAATCACAGTAAGAAGTAATCGAAATGACAATTGAATATTTCTTGAACATATTAGAGGCAGGATCACAAACAATCACATGGTGAGATCAAGTCCAGGGCTTAAAATAGATGTCTAAATATTCTGCCATGACAGGTCTATGCACTCATCACTCATGTGACTGCACTATGAGCTATCTAACTGCCATTTCAGGAAATTTAGGTTATGTACACATGTTACCACCACCTGAAATCCAGGATCACATATGCATGGCCGCCTTAAGGACTGCGAATGCGACGCACATAGTATCACATAGTGCAATTTACATAACAGCAAATAAAGGGAATAACATCTATTTCCATGACTGAGGGTGCACAAACAGCATGGAAAGAACATTATGGAGCACACGCTACATATGATCATAATGCAGTGTCTACTTTAGGAAGAACTGGAAGAACCTCTTTTGGTCCTTCTTTTGGGTTCCACGTACATATATAGAATGAGGAAATGAGTAATAATCATATGCAAGTGAACCAATAGACCACACCCATAAAACAACACTTGAAAGAGATAATATGCAGCATCCCATATTGATTTTCAAAAGAAGTTGATCATCCATGGGGCTTTTCTCTACGTTCACCAACATCAGGCATTCATATTCAAATTAGTAACAGCGATCTCCTAGCATTGCATTTGTGTTCACACAGTCATATCTTAGATGTTTAGAAAATAACAGTAGTAGTAATAACTTGCAGCCGCACTTGATTTTATTTTGGTAGAAGATTTAATGTCATGAGGTAACGCTCACTTGGATCAGCTGCCCCAAGCAGTAATGTTGCGCTTTCAGCTACCTTATGTGGCGCTCCAAATTAAATGCATAAATGCCGCATTTCTTTAATGCAAAAGAAAAGGATAAATCCTGTTTTGATGTTATTACATATTTTGCTTTCCGCTACACAAATTGTCATTCATGAAGTGGATTGCTGTTTTCGTCGCATAAATTCTTACGGAGTAGATTTGAGCTAACCAGCATTTTTGCCACCTCCGGACAAATGCAGATGTTCAAGCCTTAAAAGCCTGTGAGGCGAGCAGAAGCAAAAATGAAAAGGCATGAAATATTTTTATCTGCCTTCATATCAGGTAAATAACACCTATACTAATGATCATAGCTTATGAAACAAACTACTGCACTTTGTTTCGAAATACTATGCTATTGCTTTTGCAATCGGTGTGAATCTGAAACAGTGTATTTTGCTTTCACCAGTCAGGTATTGAAGGCATCTCATATTATCGTGATGAAGACAAAACACACGACATGCTGGAGTTTACAGGTGTTGACGAAGAAGATTTATAACACCACAAATTTTAGTATAGTTTTGACCAGAAAGACAAAGATGGTCAGTTTGCTTTTGTTGGCAACAATTACTGTACTAGATTGAATGTTTCAGACAATCAGCACTTGCCTTTTCTTGAAACGTTGATAAATGGGAGCATCACTAGCATACTCACTCAAAATACTATACTAACGTGAATTAAGGTATTATTGCTGCACAAGGACTGCCTGTTGGCTCTTTACCTGTCTTGTTTGTTAACTCAGTTAAATTTACCTGTTGCATAGTTTTATTTGTCGGGTACAGCTTATCAATCGCACTGATATTATGCTTGGGCACAAAGAGAGACAGCACGAGCTGAATCCTTCAGACAGCTTTATTATTGTATACCACAGGCTTCTCACTCTCTTAATTCCCACTGGGAAAACTAAAACTGAAATTACAACAACAGTTTACTGCCAAAATCAGCAGCAATCTTCAGAACTTGGGGCCTTTTACATTATTGACAAGAATACCAAGTTCTAACATTTTAAGAGAAGGTAGTCAGTAGTTGCCATGAGGGTTTTTATTTCCATTTCGAATAGCTCATCCGCTCTCAGTCAACTAGCCTATTCTTCAGAGGCCGGAACAAACTTGAGTGAGATACTGTTGACGCAGTGTCGCTCATCAGTCGGCGTGTTGAACCCCTCCCCTTTGAAAACATGCCCCAGGTGTCCTCCACAAGCTGCACATGTGATCTCAATTCGCCTCCTATCAGGATCCGCCTAGTAGCAAGTGAAGAGATGTCACCTCCGTCAGGATCAGGGTATGGAATGAACATAAGAAAATGGAATTAACTCTGTGTGGTCCTAGCCAAATCAATATAAAGAGATGAGAGAATCATACCGTCCGTTTTATGGCTCCGGGGAATCCTTCATAGAATGCTGGCCAACCACACCCTGAGTTGAACTTTGTAGATGATTTGTACAAGGGGGTTCCGCAGCCAGCACATCCGTAAGTACCCTCGCTAAACAGCTTGTCATATTCACCTGTTCCAGGATACCTGAAACGGATATGATCAAATGAAAATTTACCATTTCATGCTGTTTTTAGTAAAACAGACTACCATATGTAGGATGCAATATACCTAATTTTTTTTTCGAAACAGAACCATAGGCCAATAAAAAAAAATCAAACAGGGAGAACAAACCAGCAAATAGGACAACACAAATGCCTGTAATGGATGTAGGGTAGGAAGTAGATAGAGTCAGCTCACATGTCATTCCATGATCAAACAACTATGCTTATGTATGTATTGGGTTGAATGGCGGGTTCCATAATTATCAACCTTACGGCCTACAAAAAACAAAATGCATAGTAACACTTTATTTACCATAAAGCACCTAGGGACCTTTCTCAAGCTTCATATTATAGATGATAAGATATTCTGAATTCTGATTGTGAATTAATGAACCTGTTCGTGCTTCAAGGACTGGTAAACTTTTAATTTATTATGCTTGACCTTATTGACAACACATAAAACAGAATACCAGATCTATTAAGAAAAGTACAATACATATAACAACTTTTTTGAAGTTGTTCGTGCTGCCTAGAATGTTAGTAAAATACAATGCTTTGAAGTTTTCGGGGTTCTTAAGTAAACTAAAAAAGATCAACTATTTTTACTTGCTATTATGGATTTTTTGCAATCATTTATGCATACGGCACTCTAGCTTGTTGGAAAAGAAATTTGGAGTTCATCCTCATATCATTTTGTCTGGAATAGGATTGTGGTTTTGGAATAAAAGAGCCTCGTGAAAATATGAGATTGTAACAGACAATACTATGTCGTAATTAACTTCATTGTAGCACCTCTTACACTCCCATGTTATGTGGTTGTGCCCAATGCCATGTTGGTTGATATAATGTTTTATTAACTGAGTAACAAAATCATAAGCAATAGCAAGGTACATAGTAGTAAAAACTGAAGACAGTTTCTAAATTGTAGAGACACGGATCTGTCAGTCATGTTTCAAAAAGAAAATGTAGTACATGACTTTCTTCTGAAAGAACATCATTACGTCAGTATGTATTGCAATTATATGCAATAGGAAGATACATATTCATGGTGAAGACTTGAAAGGGTGTGTCAAGATTCTGAAGACACCAATCTGGCAGTCATATTTCAACAACAAAAAAACATACTGCATAACTTGAACAATCCTGTGAGCCATCAGTATGTGTTGCAATGCTAAGCAAAATAAGAACCTGACAAACTTGTAACTGGTAAAGGGAGGAACATTTTCTCGATTCTTGCTCTCATAACAGCTTTATAAGCTATATAAGGTTTTCGAAACCAGCCAACGTTTTTGACATGTCGGATCGTTGATGCAATGCAACTAGGACTTTTAGTGGTGTGCATGTCAATACTGGTGGCAACCCACAACCCAGGTTAGTTAAACATGTTCAAGTACGGTTGGATATATACCCATTTGCACTCGCTGAGCACGTTAACGAATTGACCTGTAAATCTCTGTGAAGAAAATGGAGGCTTGTTTGTTAATCAGAACAGATGGCCATGATTCCACCATATTCTTTATATCTTCAAAATGCATGGTTATCAAAGTGCTGATTTGCTGAACCGCAGCGACATAAATCACATATGATTACAGGAGGAAAAACAGAGATCAACCATGTAGTGTTCTTACTCGGTGCCCTTGCGGCGGAGGATGCGGAACTGCTCCGGCGTGAGGATGGCCTCCCACTCCTCCTCCGACTTCTGCACGGGCCCCGGCGTGGGCGCCGACGACGACATCGCCACCACGGCGCCCGGCAGCCGCCGTCCCACCGTCCTGCCGGCGGCAGGTCCGACGGCCGGGCAGTACGTCCGAGAGCACGAGAGGGAGGCCGGACGAGGGGACGACGCGGCGGCGGAGGAGGGGCGAGGAGGAGGGACGAGAGCGCGGAGAGGGGCCGCGTGGCGGGCGCCGCTGGGTGGGGGTTTAGGGATGCCATCCTCAGCTTCAGCAGACGCTGGACGCCCATTTCCTTTCTTTTTCAGGCAGCGGTGGGCGGTGGCGCCCCGTTTTGATAAGGCCTCGTGGACTCGTGTGCTCCACTGCTTCCGACTCCCAGTCCCTACAGAGTACAGACGCTGGAGCGGCTCTCGAACCCACACCTGAATCACCGGAGATTGAAATGTTTCCAGAAACGATGGAACAGTGAAAACACACCAGATTCTAAGGAAAAAATTGGGCAGACTGAGTTGTGCCTACTCTCTGGAGTTTTCTACAAGAACTCTCAAAGTCTGCAGTGGAGATTATTTGATCCCGGGCACAAGTGCTCCCTCCTGTTCAAAAAATTCAAAAATCATATTTACATGTTTCAAAAAATTCTGAAAAAAATTCCACATGTTGCCAATGTTGTATCCCACAACCGTGCAAAATTTTAGATTGAGATAATTTGTATTATGAGCTACACAAAAATAACAAATCTGATAAAACTTAGAGATTTGAAAATATACATTCTCAGATCTACACATTTGTCATTTTGTGTAGCTCAGAATACAAAGTTTTGGAGTTGAAATTTTGCACGTCAGTGAGATATATCATTGGCTACACATGGAATTTTTTTCAGAATTTTTTGAAACTCATAAATATGATTTTTAAAAATTTTAAACAGGAGGGAGCACTGGTGCCCGGGATCACAAACTACTTTCCGCAAAGTCTGCCACTTTGTTGTTCAATTTGAGACAAGATCTTAAATCCTAATATCTAGCATAAATTGCAGATATAAAGCCGCATCATTGTGTATCTTTACCGATTCTCGCAGAACGCAGTCATAATCTATATGCCAACATCTCTCCAGTATATAATTCAGTACAAGAAACTCAATCGGGAAGAAAGGATGCATATTATATGACAAGGTAACCAAAATAAATATAAATTGGACATATGGTATTAAGAGGAGGATCATATTTTGATCAGAGGAGGATCATATCTGACCAGATGCAGTTCTGACTGAAAAAAGGCAGGCTGCAGTTTGTTCATTTTTTTGCTCAGGTTTTCGAAAATGCAGTGGGTCAAGAATATGCGCAGGCTATAATGCAGTGTCATATCCAGAAACATGCAAAGTTGCAAACTATCTACCTGATATAAATTTGTTTATCCTATATCTATGCATGCATGGGAGAGATAGCTGGAAAATGTGTTCCATATGAAAATGCCAAATATCTCAGTAACAAAGATGAATGCTGCATCATAACCCTGTTAAACAAGCAGTGTTCAGAATATCTGAATATATTGGATCTCTAAGCTACAATCTGATTATATCCAGCATTTGGTTTATCAAGCACATCCTTCAAAAATGACAACCTAGTGGCTACTGCATCATATACAACAGAGCATTCAAGCTGAAGACATAAATAAAAGTTTGTCAGCTAACAGTTGATACTAGGAAGCGAATTATTCAATGTACTCATCATCGGTGTCGTCATAATCGCTATCCTCATCGACATCTTCATCATACTCGTCTTGTACTTGCCCTGGTAACCTATTTGTGTCAAAGGAATTCTCATCTTCCATTTCCTCGACTCCGATTGTATCATACTTCATGCGCTCATCAAACTTAGCATCAGAACAGTTAAGAAGCCATGCAAGAGAGCATGTGAAACCCTTCTTAGCCACAATCTCGTGCCGATATCTTATTGTTGATTCGAGGCCATATGTAAAGAATGCAGGGAACTCAACCAGCTCTTCCAAATCCCTCTCCATTTCATTCTTAAAGTACTCGAAGTTCATCTTCATTATGTCCATGTTTAGTGCGAGCAATTGAGGGCACGCCACGACCATCTTGCAAACCTGAGACAGCAAGAAGCCACAGCCTGTGAGGAAGTTAACGTGCTTCAGAACCGCAGCTCGCCCAAGGCTAATGGCTTGTGGCATCCTCTCGACCACTCTTCCGAAATCATCATGGCCGACCAAAATGCTGGACTCGAACAAGCTCTGCTGCGCAACGAGCTTCTCTCTGAGCTCAATTCCAAGAATATCAGGGTACTCTATCACAATGGATGCCAGCGCCTCCTTCCTGACCCCAAACTCTAGAAGCGCCTCGATGTTAGGCTTCACCCTTTCCTCCAACCCAAACCCAAGGACATAGGGCTTGTTCTCGATGATCCTTGCTACAGCCAGCCTCTTCAGGCCAATGCCTTCAAGGTGTTCGACGAAAGGTTTGATGATCTTCCCCACCCGCATGCCGAGGATCTCAGGGAAGCGGGTGATGACGCCGCCGATCTGGCGCCTGGCGACGCCGACGGCGACGAGGTAGGCGATGGAGGTGCTCATGGTGCCCTCGAGCTTGAAGCCGAGGAGCTCCGGGTAGCGCTCGAGCACGCGGGGCACGTCGGCGGGCCTGACGTCCATCCCCTGGAGGTACTTGACGACGGGGGCGAGGTCGACGACGATGCTGGCGTGGAGCACCTGCGGGTAGCGGCGGAGCAGGCCCGGGAGCTCGTCGCGGCGGACGCCGATCTTGCCGAGGTAGTCGAGGACGGGGACCATGTTCTTGCGGACACTGCAGCCGAGCGCGAGCGGGTAGGCGGCGAGGTCCTCGGCGTCGAGGCCGAGGGAGCGGAGGAATTCGACGCGCTCCTGCATGACGGCGACGGTGACGGGGAGCTCGAGGCCGGCGAGCTCGGCCGGGTCGACGCCGAGGGAGACGAGGAAGGCGTCGACGTCGGCGCGGCGGGCGGCGCGGTCTTGCTCCATGGTTAGGAGGCTGGGGCGGGCGTAGAGGGAGGAGGACTGGGACGGGCGCGGGCGCGGGCGGGCGGGGCCTGGGGAGCGGCGGGCCGGGCGAGGGCGGGACGAGGTGGAGGAGGCGCGGAGGCAGAGGAGCTTGCGGAGGTTGGGGGAAGGGAGGAGCGGCGGCTGGGGTGGGCGGAGAAGAGGAAGAGTGACTTCATCATTTTTGGTAGAGGCGAGGAGAGGTTTGGGTTTGTGTTTGGGGGACGATGAGATGAAGTTCGGGGTAGGGGAAGAAGCAGAGCCGACTGCCGTCTGGGCCGCTGGCGGGGTTGAATAGCACGGCCGCCTCCGGGGTCCGAGTGTAGCTTCCGTTTTAGAATGGTTTTTTTTTCGAACAATCAGCTCACTGAATTTTGAAAGGAAAACAAAATAGTGGACAATAACTCATGCGATTAATGCAAAAAAAAAAATATGTTTTGAACTTTGCTCCTGGCACAAAGTAGGCAAGAGGATGAACCCCAACGACCGCTATAACCCCGAGCTCACTGGTTTCGTCCGAATATGCTTTGAATTTCGAGTGATTTGTACACTCTTCGGTTCCATATTAAGTCATAGTTTAGTTTAGAGTTTCTAATGTAATGCACAAATACTATTTCATTTTGCTAAACCTGCACGATCAACACTCGTAGCAAACCACCACAAAACCATATCCCGGCATTTTTCCTTTCTTTTGAACCGGGGAGAGGCCCTTCTGGGCCTCAATGCTGCATTAATTGGCTTTGGGCTTTACACACTTGGTCCTTGAAATTTGTATAAAAGACCCTTGAACAAAAAATAAACACCGCAACGACAGAACAACGCGCACAACCGGCCTTCTCCTCCATCATCGCGGAACCTGCCGCTTGGGAGGATGAGAAGTGAGGTGCCACCACCGAATCACCGATCCGTTGAAGTAGGGCCTCCGTAGGAGGTTGAACATGTGCCTTTCATTCAGTGGCAGAGCCAGGACTTCAACTATGTGTTGTCAATGCAAAGTTGTGTAGTCACATACAGGTAAATGTTTCATTTTCTATTATTTTTTGCACGACTTTTGTTTGTGTTAGTCCAAATACTGTGTAGAAAGTTGACTACACGGATCATACGTGGCTCCGCCACTGTCTTCATTGGCACCAAGGAGAGGCTGCTCTGACAGCCAAAGATCATGGTAGTGTTTAAGGCACCATGTAGGAATCTCCAAACTGCATCTTGCAACTACCCCGTCACACAGGAAGAAGCCAAGAGCAACTCTATCTCCGTCTCCTCGACGACCAACATAGGGGAAAGGAGCAACATGAAGCATCTCACATGCGCAACCACTCACCACCAGATCTAGAGGTGGGCAACCGAGCTTATTTGATAGGGAAGAAGGGGCTCCGCCTTCGGCCGGGTTCAGCTCCATCTTCAGGAGCATCACGACCAACAACAACCAAGCACCACCAGGGACCGTTCGCAAGATCCGGCGTTGAGCCTCCCCGCGGCATGACGACAGACAACACACATGCACAAAACACATAAGCCCTAAACCTAGCCCTATGACACATACTCTATATAGGAGGCCGACTTCCTCTCCCCCACGCCTCCTGTCGGCAAGGCCGCCGGAGAAGGGGAGGAGAGGAGTTGGGGATGGGAACGCGACTCTCAGGAGGAAAGAGGGAGGAGATAGAAGGTCGGGGTGAATGAGCCGGGCTATCCCGGCATATCAAGAGTCTACCTAGCTTTCACTTGAAATGCAAAAATGGATGTGAAGGTTTATGTTGCAAGGTTACAAAAACAGAATCAACAAAAACAAACGATAGAATCTACTATTAGACCAAAATATGAAAATGTATATGTAACTATGATAATTTAACAATAGTGGTGCCGTAATAATGTTAATGTAGTACTCGCTTCCAAAATAATTAAAGTTCTAGGTTTATCCTAAGTCAAACAATTTTAAGTTTGACCTAGTTTGTCCACAAATAAATCAACCGATACCACACCAATTTCTATTAGATTCAGATGTAATATACTTTAATATTATATAGATTTGCCGTTATAGATATTGACACATTTTACATAATTTTATTCAAACGTAAAGATGTTTGATTTAGGGAAAACCTAGAGCTTTAATTATTTTGAAACGGTGGGAGTGTATGGCAGGTGATTAACGGATATGATATTATTTGCAGTAGACGTATGAAGTTCACAAAAAAATTACAGTACAAAATCAAGGTCTTTTGGACATTATGCCCTAAATATGCTACAAATCCTTTAAAAATGAAAACGTACTAGAAAATTTTGTATGTGTGCTTACTTGAACACTGCGTCCAATTATCTATACCTAATAATAAATGCATTAAGGTTTCTTGTGGTATGTCATTAAGACTGTCCCTCAAAGTGAAAGAATTACAAACTGTGCCACCGATAATGCAAAATAACGTTTCGTTACTGCATCACCTCGGCGAGCGCTCCGAGTCGTCTTCAGCCCAACGAGCCTGACAACATCGTCCTCACTCGACGCCTTCATCCCCTGCTACGGCTCCGCCATCTTACCTCCCAGCTCGGCGGCCGGTGCATCCGTCCCTACCCCTGACTCTATCCCGGCGCCCGGATCCGCCCTGCATAACCCCGCCTCCGTTCCCGGCCACGGGATGGCCCTCCCTTCCTCCGACAGCCCCCAAACTCTGATCGACCTCACCGGAAGGCCACCATACGCTGACCGCTCCCTCCCCGGATCCCATCGCCGACCAGATCTAGCATCTTGGTTGGGTTTCTTTAGCGTCGCCCAGAACAGCGCGGCGGATCTCAGCAGGGGCACCTCTACTCCAATGGCCGCTCAATCTCCCCGTGTGCGTGCTTGGCCTGCACACGCTTCGGGTCCATGACGAGCGAAGGAGCTATTTTGCTCACGAAGGCTGTGTACGAGAAGGCCAACCTCAAGTTGCGCGGCATGCTACTCACTGATGGGCGAGTCCGGTGAGGTGAAGGAGCAAGTACGTGTTCATGCGCTTCATCTGCTTGATCAAATCCCTCAAGAAAAATCAAATGTGGATTGGTTAAGTGTAATAGTGTTGTCTCTTGTGAAGCAACTAAAACTGCAAACGTCTTCTCATGCAGCTGATCAACGCGCAACTGAACCGGGGCGTGAAGAAGAGGACACCAAAGGCATGGAGTTCGCCATGGACTTCATGGTGATTTTGCATGTGAAGGGGACATGCGACTGCACTTATTCCAAGTGGGCAGATGTGGCTAACAGTAGTACCAATCCTTGCGAGAAACTCACAAGTGCACCCGGAGCATGTGCTGCCGGTTTTTTCGAAAAAAAATTGAAAATTGAAAACTTGTCAAAAAATTCCGAAAAAAATCATGCACGTACCTGAGCATGTCACGCACCATCGTGTCAGTAAGTTTTCAAAAAAAATTCAAAAAAACCGGCAGCACATGCTCCCGGGTGCACAACGTCCGCGCTTGCGTCCTTGCTCCAGTCTTTGCTCAGGAGATGCTACTTATTGTGAGGCGGCATAGGTTAGACTCGATCAGGCCTGTGCCAATGCATCGTCTCTTAGCACGTTAGCATAAGACTATTAAAATCTTAAGAAACAACCGTGTCAAAGGGTTGTTTCTTAGAGGTTGTCTCTAATTTAATGATTTGGGCCTCATGCATGCATATGATTGGACAAACACTCTATTTTTGCCTATGGCCAAGCTAAGATACAACCTCACACTCTCTATTCATTAACTAACATGCCACATAAGCAAAATGCCTATGAAACCGTGCTAAAAGACTTGCATTGGCATAGGCCTCATGGCACCGTGTGCCTCGCATGACATGCGGACGTAAGACTCCACCGCAGCAATTAACCGAGCGCCGCCCCATGGAGAGTCCGCCGCCCGAGCTTGTGCCAATCCATCCGCGCCACGTCCCGCGCGCACGCTGGCGAGGAGACTACTACACTGCTTGATGATTCTGAACTGCTACTGAAGATGCATCTGGATTCTGAACTGCACGCCTTGAATTAATGCTTCGCAAACTCTGAAATCGATCAAGAGGAAGCAGATTGGTATACACTAATTACAGAGAAGGAAGATGCTATTGCTGTCATTCAACTAATTGTTGAATCTTTTCAGCTTAACATACAACATGTTCTTGAGGCTGCTCCATCAAAGCTCACAGCCTGGTGCGGCTGCTCCAGAACATGGACAGCGTGCTCATGCCGTCGGCATCATGGGGCGATGCCATCTGCGGCCCCGAGTATATTAACCTCATGTGCTCGACTTAGGCCGAGCTCGGCCGACCAATCACCACCCAGCCATGGTCATCTTCGCTTTTTTTCATTTGTTCCATTAGTTTACCTTGCTAGGGGTAACTGAAGCATATGCTCTCAATGAACTCTGAATGTGATGTTCGGAATTCAATACTTGCTCGATTTGGTACTTAAGAATAACCTCCTCTTTCTGAATCCAACTGGAGTGTATTGCATCGGCTATTGCATCTGTAATCAATCATGTCTGAACCTGATAACTCAAAATGTTAATTTGCACGTTCATTCTTCAGGTTGGATGCGGCGGTGAGATCCAATTTTCATGCTTCTCGGTAATAAGAACCAATCAAACTGATCCAATTTACTTCCAGTCGATTTTACATACAAAATCAGTTCTATTTTGCATACAACAAACTCTGTGGATTAAGGTTTATAATGTATGAACAATGCATGAATGAATACACGATGAAATAGTGTGGTTGAGCCAATTTCTCAGTGTTTTTATTTGTTATTTTCCGATGAACCTGAAACTGAAGCATGGAAGATGGAACTTGGCTAGAAGTGACAAAACGGTGGACATCTTTGTGTTACTTAGTTGTTTAAGTGACCGACACTTTGTTACTACCTCCGATTCATATTAGTGGGCACAACTTTGTCTAGATACACATGTATCTAGTCTAAATACTTAACTAGATACATATGAATTTAGACAAAGCTATGCCCACTAATATGGATCGGAGGGAGTAAGTTATTTCTCACTTTCTTCAACATATGCATCTTTTGGCTTATGCACCGAGCGGTAAGTTTTTACTAAACGTGACATCTTCATAATACTTGGTACGTAAATTATCTTCTTCGAACTGGAAAGACACAAAAAGAATAAAACGCATCTTCGACATTTTTTTTTCCTCCCCTTGCAACGCATGGGCACATTTCCTAGTATTTTAGAAAGGTTCATAAAGCAGATTTGATTTAGACTTCCTCTAAAGGTCATTTTTTTTGTTTGACGCAAACCAAAGGTCAAATACGGAGTACTAGTAGTACCGAAAGAAAACAGGCTGTCACACCCCAATCGTGAGATCTAGAGGTGACAGAGAGATTGGAAATTGAGGTGAGAAAAGCAAGCAGGAAGGTGAGATTTAGACGGAAGGTGAGAGAGGACAGTTCAACACTGAATTCATTCCATGCCGATTACAACCGCTGGTTCAGGCTTATAACAACACCTGCCAGGTTCAACTCCACACGGCCCACACAACTGGCCCAAGCCCAACACTTACGGTCCACGTACACCCATGTCACACTGTTACATTAGTCGATGATGTAGCAGGTGTGACATTGTCCCCTCCTTGAGACGAAGCCTCGTCCCAGATTACTGCCTGTGGATAGCGGCGGCGAAGTACCTCAGCATCTTCCCAGGTGCTGCTGTTGCTGGCATTGTCTCCCAGTGCACCTTCAGCTGCACCGTTGCCACAGAACCAGTTTTCACCATCCTTCGCTCCAAAATCGCCAAAGGAGTAGTCACTGCTGCAGTCAGGTCTGGCAATTTTGGCAACTCTGAGAACACCGGAGAATAGTTCGGAGTGAACGGCTTGAGTTGTGACACATGAAAGACCGGATGAATGCGGCTGTCAGCTGGCAATGCGAGCTTGTATGCGAGAGACCCAATTTTCTCCTCCACAAGAAATGGTCCATAGAACTTATAAGCCAACTTGGCACAGGGTCGGTTGGCGACAGACGATTGAGCATACGGCTGAAGCTTCAGAAGAACTTGCTCACCTACTTGGAATGATCGTTCTGTTCTGTTCTTGTCTGCCTTCTTCTTGCAACGCGCCTGAGCTTGAGTTAAACGAGCTCGTAACACCTCTATATGAGCCAACCAATCCATTTCTTCTGTTGTTGCACCAGTAGTAGTAGCCTGCAGCAATCCTCCCAAATTGGGTTCTCTGCCGTAAAGGGCTTTGAATGGAGAGCATCCCAAAGAGGAGTGGTGGCTAGAGTTGTACCAGAACTCTGCAGTAGGCAGCCAACGTCGCCATTGCTTGGGGTTGTCATGAATTGCGCTGCGCAAGTACATCTCGAGGCATTGATTTACGCGCTCCGTCTGGCCATCCGTCTGTGGTGATAGGCAGTGGAGTACAACAGTTTTGTTCCAGTAGTTGCAAACATCTCACGCCACACTGAACTTGTAAATATACGATCCCTGTCGGAGACAATTGACAGTGGAACTCCATGGAGCTTGATCACGTTATCCCAAAGAGCTTTGGCCACTTGTGTAGCCGTGAAAGGATGGCGTAAAGGAACAAAATGTGCCAGTTTGGTGAAACGATCGACCACAACCAAAATCGAGTCATACCCCTCTGATTTGGGTAACCCTTCGACGAAGTCCAGAGATATGTCTTGCCATGGAGCTTCCGGAATCGGCAGTGGTTGCAGTTTCCCAGGTATCTTGATGTGCTCATGCTTAGATTGTTGACAGACTTGGCACTGCCGAACATAGTCTTCCACTGCCGTTTTCAGCCCTGTCCACGCAAACAATTTCTTTAAACGCTGGTAAGTAGCAGTTCCACCAGAATGACCTCCCAAAGCACTGTCATGCAGCGCACTGATCAGTTTGGTACGCAATGCAGAATTTGCACCAATCCAGATGCGCCCTTTGAACCTGATCAACCCTTGCTGCAGAGAAAAACCCTTCTCATCAGGACTTTGCACTGCCAACTGTTGCAGTAAATTCTGTGATTCGGTATCTGTTTCATAGGAATTTACCACCTCCTGGATCCAGTTGGACTGACACAAAGATAAAGCATTGATAGTCAGCAAATGCCCCACACGAGATAACGCATCAGCTGCGCCATTATCTGCTCCCTTGCGGTACTGAAACCGAAACTGAAGCCCCACTAATTTGGCCATGGCCTTGCGCTGTAATTCTGTGTCCAACTGCTGATCCCCCAGATTGCATAAGCTCTTATGATCCGTGATAATCGTGAAGGGACCACGCTGTAGGTAAGGTCTCCAACGATCCACCGCCATCATCACAGCCAAGAATTCCTTCTCGTATGTTGACAGTTTTTGATTGCGAACTCCCAAGGCCTTGCTGAAATATGCCAAAGGATGTCCATTTTGTGTAAGAACTGCCCCGATGCCGGTATCGCAGGCATCCGTCTCGATCGTGAACGGTTGATCAAAGTTTGGCAATGCAAGTACCGGTGTCTGCACCATGGCTTGCTTGAGCTGATCAAACGCTGCTTGTGCCTCTGCATTCCACTGAAACCCTTTCTTAGTCAACAGCTGGGTAAGTGGTTTGGCGATGATGCCGTAATGTGGCACGAATTTTCTGTAATACCCGGTGAACCCTAGAATTCCACGCAGTTCTGTGGCAGATGTGGGAACTGGCCACGCATGCATTGCTTGGGTTTTTGCTGGATCAGTGGCCACGCCTTCCTGAGAGATGACATGCCCCAAATACTCGATTCGAGTCTGTGCAAAGGAACACTTGGATTCTTTGGCGAACAACTGGTGTTTACGGAGACGTTCTAGCACAATTTGCAGATGTTCACGGTGCTCCTGCAGAGTCTTGCTATAGACAAGGATGTCGTCCAAAAACACAATGACAAACTTGCGGGTGACATCCGCAAATATGGCGTTCATCAAGCATTGGAACTAGCTGGTGCGTTTGTCAATCCAAAGGGCATCACCCTAAAATGGAAATGCCCATGGTGCGTTTTAAACGCAGTCTTCTCCTCGTCCTCTGGCCTCATACGGATTTGATGATAGCCCGCTCGAAGATCCAGTTTAGAGAAGAATGCAGCCCCTGCCAACTCATCCAGTAGCTCGTCCACAATGGGTAAAGGAAATTTATTCTTGATGGTGAGTAGATTCAGTCGACGAAAATCGATGCAGAACCGCCAGCTCCCATCCTTCTTCTTGACGAGAAGCACGGGGGCCGCGAAGGGACTCATGCTGTGCACAATTGTTCCAGCCTTGAGCATTTCCCTGACTTGGCGCTCAATTTCGTCCTTCTGATGTGGTGCATAGCGATACGGCTTGGTGTTTGGGGGTTTTGCTCCTGTCTCCAAAGTGATTGCATGATCGTACTGACGAGATGGTGGTAACCCTTTTGGTTCTTCGAACACATCTCGAAATTCAGACAACACGACTTGTATGTCAGGTGGCACAGCTGAGTCTGACGAAACTGAACCATCTGGCAATTGTTCAAGCATGGCAATCGCCCAGATGTCATTGTGTTCTTCCCATTCTTGTAACAGGTGTAATGTGGCTGTTGTCGGAGCAGTCACAGTGTCAGTTGTAATGCCCTTCAAAGTAATGCGCTCTCCCAAGTGATCGAAGGAAATTGCCTTCAGGTTCCAGTCACATTGCATTGGACTGCATCTGCCCAGCCAGTCCATCCCCAACACTCCATCATAAACCCCGAGCTCAATAACTCTCAAATCTGTGTGAAACTGATGGCCCTGGCTGTTCCAGTTTAGCTGTGGTATCATTGATTTACACACCAATTGTTGGCCGCTGGCGACCTTCACTGAAACTGCAGATATCTCTGCTGCTGGCACCCCAATTCTGGCAGCAAATGAGGCGTCGATGAAGCTATGCGTGCTACCCGAGTCCACTAACAACAGCATCACCTGGTCTCCCACCTGAGCTCGTAATCTGATGCAGGCGGTGGATTCAGTCCCACTGGTTGCGTGAGATGATAACAGACAACACTCAGCCGGTTCATCTTCAGGTTCTTTCAGTAACTCCAGAGCTTGAACGACATCGTCTGTCAGCACTTCCCTGAATTCACCCACTTGGATTGTCAGCAGTTGAGCACCTTGAGTCTTGCACTGGTGTTCGCGAGAGTAACGATCCCCACATTTGAAACAAAGGTTGTTGGCGCGCCGAAAATCGCGCAACTGTCGCTCGCGCCCGAACTCATCGCCAGCGGCGCGCGGCACAGTTGGTGGCCGAGCTGGAGCTGGCATTGGTGGTGGCCGTCCTGCTGGCACGATGCGACTGCGAGGACGAACGGCTTCCAATTCCTCCTCCTGAATTTTTGCTAACACCGTGGCTCGTGTGATGCTTGAGGGGGCCTGAATCCCTACTGCGGCTCGGAGCTCGTCCTTCAAACCCATGAGAAATCGTGTGACGAAGAACTTGGTGTTCAGTGACGGATCCAACGCGAGCAAATGATACATGTATGTCTCAAGCTGCTGCCCGTATTCAGCCACGGTTCCTGTCTGATGGAGTTGGAGCAATTTGTGCATCTGGGCTTCAAACTCGTCAGGACCAAATTCCTCGATCACTGCTGCACAAAACTCATTCCAAGTGACCACGCGGCGCGACTGCCTGAACGCCTGCAGCCAGAGCGCGGCATGGCCGTCCATGTACAGCGACGCCGTCGTGAACCAGTTGACGGTCGGGACGCGGTAGAGGTCGAAGTAGGTGAGGCAGCGATCTAACCAGAGGCTCGGAAGAGAACCCGAGAACCGAGGAAAATCGTGCTTCGGCGTCTTCACATACCCGTTCTCCTCGCCGCGATCCTCCCTGCGATACTGCTGGTTCGGTTGTTGGGCAGGTGGCTGTTGCCGGTGTAGCTGCTGTGGTTGTGGCAACATCTGCGCCTCTGGTGGCTGCGGCATCAGCGGTGCGCCGTCGTTTGCCAATCGCGCAGGTGGTGCCGCGCCCGCGATCCCGTGCCGCGCCGGCAGCGTGGCGCCGGCCGAGAGTAGATCGACGCTCGCAGACGCCGCAGACCCTGATGCCGTCGACAGCGTCTTCCTCGTCTCGTCGACGTCATTCTGCGTCAGCACAATCTGCTTCTGCAGACTGACGAGATCGGCGGAGATCTGGTTGTTGAAGGAGAGTTGATCAGCATGCCGCTTGTCGCCGGTAATGGCCTGCGAGTCGAGGCGCTTGATGATGTCCTCCAGCAACGTCTTCACCTCTCCCGTCTGCTCCGCCATGACCGCCAGCACCTGCTGCGTCTGCGCGTTTTGCTTCGGTGGCGCCGTTGCGCCTGCCCCAAACAGATCGATGTCGAGGGAATTGGGGCGCAGCGAATTGACGCGGTGGGGAAAATTTTCTGGCTCTGGATACCAATTTGTCACACCCCAATCGTGAGATCTAGAGGTGACAGAGAGATTGGAAATTGAGGTGAGAAAAGCAAGCAGGAAGGTGAGATTCAGACGGAAGGTGAGAGAGGACAGTTCAACACTGAATTCATTCCATGCCGATTACAACTGCTGGTTCAGGCTTATAACAACACCTGCCAGGTTCAACTCCACACGGCCCACACAACTGGCCCAAGCCCAACACTTACGGTCCACGTACACCCATGTCACACTGTTACATTAGTCGATGATGTAGCAGGTGTGACACAGGCACACTATCAAACACCCAGCTCGCTCTCCTCCGCCATGTTCGCCTCCATCTGCCGGCGGCGGCTCCTCCTCCGAATCCATCAAATCCCTAGCGGTGGCAGCGGCACAAATCCCCTCCACTCCATCCTTGGCACCACCGCTCTCGCCCAGAGGTACTCCTCGTCCGCCGTCGCCAACTCGGAGCCCTGCCCCGACACCGTTTCCTACCTCATCTCTTGCGGCCTCTCCCCCGCCGCCGCCACCGGCGCGGCCACCACTAGCCACCACATCCGCATCCGTTCCACAGACAAGGCCGACGCCGCGCGTGCCCTCTTCAGACACTATGGCTTCAGCGACGCGGACATCGTCCGGACGGTGCGCAGCGCCCCGATACTCCTCGCCGTCGACCCCGAAAGGATCCTCCGCCCCAAGCTCGACTTCTTCGCCTCCCTCGGCTTCGAGCCCCGCAAGCTCGCCTCCACGCCTTTCGTCCTCGTACGCAGCCTCGACAAGCACCTCGTCCCCTCCATCCAGTTCATCCGCGACATCATCGGCAGCGACAACGACCTCTGCATCGCTCTCGCCCGCTCCCCCCGCGCCATCATGGTGGACCACGAGAACTACATGCGCCCCGCCGTGGAAGCCCTCCGTCGCGGCGGCCTTGCCGAGGCTGCCATTTCGAAGCTCCTCGTCATCCAACTGGGCGTGCTCATGTTGTCGCCGGATCGGATAAGCAAAGTCTTCGAGGATCTGGAGGGGATCGGTATGTGCATCACGGACTCGCGCTTCCTTTCTTGCTTCGGTGTGATGTGCAACGTAAAGAGAGAGACGTGGATGCGGAAGCTGGCATTGTACAGGAGCTTCGGGCTGTCGGAGAACCAGGTTTTCAACGCCTTCAAGACGCAGCCCTCGATATTGCTTTTCGCCGAGGAGAACATCAAAAAGAAGGTCCGGTTCTTTCTGGACGAGCTGAAGCTTGAAGTACATGATATAATGGCGCGGCCTGTGATTTTGGGGTATAGCTTGGAGAAGTGCATCCTGCCAAGGTGCGCTGTGCTGAGTGTGCTGATGAGGGAGGGGAAGATTCAGAGAGATATCGAATTGCTTCCGGCGTTGCTTGGCGCTTCCAGGAGTTTCTCAACCAGATATGTATGCAGGCATTCTGACGATCTGCCAGATGTTCTCAAGGCATATGAGGGTAAGATTAAATTTGAAGGATTCAGATGTGACAGATGATATATTAAATAGACTGGTCTTGTAGAATGATATAACGCCAGATTAGGCTTGTGATTCCAGTATCAATGTTAAAGATCAAGTCATGATCCATGATTCTAACTCTGCTTCAGAGAACAATTTTGCCCCATTGATAGTCCATGTTTACTTCTACATTTGTAGTTTAGCAGCTGCTATTCTGCGTCTTGTGGCCTATTACTATCTAGAAGTGTAGTAGATGATTGTGCTGTTATTGAACTTCCTCGATCTATTATGTTGAACTTGTTCTTTCATTATTGATTTTAGATCGATTATTTCAATATGTTATGGTTTACACCAGGGTTGAACTCAGTTTTAATTATCACCCCATGACTCATGTGAAGTGTCTTTGGATTTTCTTTTCAAATAAATAAAATCATCGCTTTATCAAAAGTTGAGAACATCCATGTCTTCCTGTCGACATGTATGTAATGTTAATGAGTAATGTGCACTGAAGACTTTTGTAGACCTGTTCAGGCCCTTTTTTTTTCAATAACGGGAATATATTATAACACCAAAATATATCAAATATACCCATCGTAGTTCTGTGGAGAAAATGGTTTATCTGGATGGGAGGAACTTGCTATTTTTGTTTGAACGTTTATCTGTTTCATGTACTGTAAGTAGTATTACATCTGGAATCTGCAAGGATGTATCTATTTTTCCACATTGACACTTACTCTTGAAGTTGACGGATGGTCATAGTGGACACAGGGTGATTGATTTCTGTCTGGTTGCATCGCATCAAATGCTAGAAAACATGTTATTGGAAATTATAGCAGGTTTAGTTATTAAAACCGGTAATGTTTGCAAAATTTATCAACTTCTGTGACTTGATATGAATCACCCAACGAGTTGTTAAAGCATCAGCAAAATACTTATAGCATCTTGTTCTGTAAGTTAATGTTGGACCTGATCGAGGCCAGGATCAAACGACAAACTGAGAGTATGACTCCAAGCTAGGCCTTCAGCCTTGGCTTCTACAAGAACACTCATCTGGTGCAGGCTATGATTTTGTACAAGAGTATGACTCCAAGCTCGGGTACCGAGGTCCATGTAGAATATGAGGTTGGCCGGAAGGGTATGGCCGGATCGTAAGGAACAAATTACTCATTTCCCCTACTCTCTCATGTGATGGGAAGTTAAAACTGTTCAGCTGTACAACTATGAAGCAGGTTGTAAGGGCAACTCCAACGCTGACCATAGCTGATGCAAAATGTGTCTAGGTTTTGTTTATTTGGGTCGCCAAACGGATAGCGTCCGACCCATGTCCGACCTTTTCTGGCCACTGCACCCAGCGGCGACCCATTTGGTCCGCCTTGTCTGGCCTATTTCTCATTTCATAGAATTGGAAGATCATATAATTTTAAGCTTACATCTCTATCTCTATCTCTACTATCTAAAAAAACCATTGGTTCCACTTTCTGCCCACCCTGCATTACGTTTCGTCCAACATCCTGTCGCCTCCCAGTCTCCCACCGCCCCACGCATCCCCTAATCACGCAAGTCAAACAAAAAAAGGTTCGTTGTCCAGTCAAGGGAACAATCCACATCGTCATTTTCTTCCTCCCAAGCAGCCGCCGATCTGCCTCCTGTACATCTACACCGGCGCCGCATGCCCGCACCCCTTTGTTCTTCCTCCTCAATCCCAATCTCGATTCGTGTGGTGGTCGGATCCGAGCACTGCCACCTTATTCCGGCAGTGTGAGGGGCGAGCGCCATGAGGGTTTGCGCCACGGGGGACATGAGGACGAACGGGGGCGGCAGCTTGACATCCATCGAACACCTGATAGCCATAGCCTGAGCTCCTGTCCGCCGCGCGATTTTCCTGGTGCTGCTGCCGATGATAGCCGTCGCGATGTACCAAGTCAACATCTTCTTCCTCCTCTCTAGACGGCCGCTGATGCCCAAGATCGATGCACCTTCATTGATGCTGCCGTCACACTGCCGTCATGGTCTTTCTCTCCACGTCAGTCGCTGTGGCCAGCATGAAAACCAATGTGATCTGGTCCTCGCGGCCAGTAGGAGAGCCGCCGACGGCTACTGGGACTCCGAGGTATATTGTCGCTTCACCTGGTTCCTTGCTTTGGCATTCGTCCCTCAGGCTTGAACTTGAGTTAAATGTTTGGGCAGATTTCTAAATAGGGAGCTACATCTCCGACTTTTCTGGATTTAGTCACGTAGTTGTACTAACTAGCCCAACGAATATTGTACAAGTACGATATAATTTTTTGATGTCTCAAAGGGATCAATATTATGCATAAATCACTTTGATAGATTTCAGTATTTTGAACTACTTATCTTTTGGTAGTTTCTTATTAACAGGTTTCGATTCCCGTTTATTCAGTTTGACCCTGTTGAAAAAAAGTAGCACACATAAACAGTGTCAATTGTTACATAGAAAGTATGTGGTACTGTTGTATGTCTTGCTCATTTAACATCCTTTATTTCGTCGATTATGGAAAAATGCAGCAGTATGTACTCAAGACATAGTGGTCTAGTTACTTCTGCCAGCTTCATCAATAAAGGTTGCTTTGATCCAAATATTTGATATTTTTCAAAATTGCTATACCGTTGCATTGCTAATTATTTTCCTACCATTGCCACAGTGTATCTAAAATCAAACTAACTTTTTTTTTTGAGATTAAAATCAAACTAACTTGAATAATGTTGTTCTAGGAGTTGAAGCTGATGGCAGTTGCATGTCTTGACTGGCTGAAAGGACAAGTCATTGCTCCTGTTCAAGGTAAATATATTCAGTTTTTCTTTTCCATGACTTGTTTATTTACATTTTAATAGTTTTATGTGAATCTTACATTATGCGCATCCTTGAAGTTTGATATTTTCACTCACCGAGAGCTCTCCCTGAAGTAAATTGGAGCTTACAAAATTCTTCCTGGTCATTCATCATCTGTTCAAAGTATTTTTGTTTAATGGGTCACTTGATCTGATGTTACACAGCGATGATATATTATACGCATTGCTATCCTGATTTTTTCTTAACATATTTTTCTGTACCTACATAGGTTCTGGTGCATGGGACACCACATACGACTAAGCTATGGAAAGTCGAAGGATATGAAAAAGATAGTGATGCTGTCTTGGTGAAAAAGAGAAGGATGAAATCTGATCATCTGGACCCAAGAGTTTCAGATAGAGGTACTTGTTAGTCATTACATTTAAATCCAAAATTTTGTTTTTTAAGTTAGGAAGCAAAGTACATTCCACTCGTTTTTGCATACGCCAGTGTTTTTCTTTGAGGCCAGGAGCCGCCCATAAATAGAATAAATAGTTAAATACTCGAGTGAAAATGGCTTGGTTCTGTTCAAGTTTGTGAACTACTCTTGACTTCTCCACATTGCTTTATCTCAGACTGGACCACTTGGTTCAAGTTATTCAGCTGAAAATGGGCTTGGGTGTGGTATTGGTTTCCAAATCTTTGCGCTACGATGGATTCATTTGTTTCGTGAACTCATGATATATCCTGTTGATCTCACAGTTCTCATTATGTTTTACTCCAGGGTTCATCCTCTTCAACATTGCTGGTGAATACAGAACCATATTTGACTGAAAATAATGGTAGCTAGCAGAAAATTTATGGCGTGCATGGAACTGGTGTAGCACTGTAATGTGATTTCCCCCTCTTCTGTTCTGCTATGATTATATAAATTTCAATATATTTATTAAGCTGGGCGTTGCTTATGTTTCAGGATTGGTTGTCTGATATTGTAGTGTTTTTAGATTTGGAGTACATCACTTCGCCCAGCACAAACATGAATGAAAAGAGTAAAGGCTGCAAACTGCATAATATGCAGCATTTATAGAAGCCTAATATAATTCCGCAAACTATGTGCTATTTAATCATATATTTTTTCAGGTACACATTGTATATTTTTTTCCATGTTTCCTTCTACAGGATTTACTTCAGATAGCGGATTTTATAATATTATGCTTGACCTTATACTTTTACTCTGTTTGATTACTAGAGAGATTTTGGTTGCACTTACGCAAATGAGTTAAGTTTAAAAGGGTAGAAACGATCACATTGTGCACCTTAGCCTTTGGAAAACATAGGTTGATGGATATACTCTGCATCAGTATGCTGACAGCGAGAACAACTACTTAAATGAATTTGTTTCATCAAATGTGTCCTTTGTTTTGTGTGTAGATCAGACTTCTTTTTGATTGATTATTTTAGTTGCACACAAGTTAGTAATATCGTGGTTCCATGCCGGACCAAGGAGGCAACAACAAGTAAATTATAACCCTTTGCTTATTGGTCTTGGAGCAGGAAGGGTACGCAGCCATTTTTGTTATTTCCTCATGCAAATCACATAATCACTCCATTGTGTAGATGGTGCTTACTAACTCAGATTCTTTTCCAATATCAAAATTTTGCATGACCTAAAAATATTTCATAAAAATTTCATCTCTTTCGTGTTGTGCCAAAAATCAAATCTTATATTGACTTTTTCACTCTGCATAATGTCAGCTCATCAGGTTCCAACAGGCGTCAGTCCTTGTTATCAAATCAAAGATGGTCTCCGCCACAGGCAGGGGTGGTGCTGATAAACGTTGATGCTGTAATCTTTGCCCACTTTGGACAAGCTGGTTTTGGCGTCACCGTTCGTGACCAATTCGGTACGGTACAGGCGGTAAGTCAAGCCGCGATTGACCATGTTCTATCTCGGAAGTGGCCGAAGCCCTTGCTTTGCGGCAGGCTCTCGTCTTTGCCAAGATTTCAGGTTTTCAGAGTATTTCTGGTGTCTTTTGACTGCCTTTCTCTGATAAATAAGGTGCAAAGTTCAGAGTTTGACAGATCCTCAAATGGAACCATTGTCCAAGATATCAAAACTAGAGCCTCAATGTTTTTAGCTTGTAATTTTGTCCACGTAAAACGTTGTAGTAATGTGGCAGCTCACGTTCTTGCAAAATCTGCAGAACGATACTTTGGGTCCTACTGGTATAACGAGCACCTGAAATTACCAGGACCATAATTTGTAACGAGAACTTATGAATGAATGAAAAGAGCTGCTGCCCATTGTCTAAAAAAATCTTTTAAACCATTGCTCATTTTCCTTATTCATGTACCCTTTTTTTGGCAAGGAATGTGTTTTCAGTAGCTCTAACTTATCGCTAACACTGCAAGGTGTTTCCACTCATCAAATGTCGTCAAGATTTATAATAGTTGATGAGGGGTGGTTGATTGAAGGGAGCCTAGGCCGGAAGAAAAATATGTGATGGATGTTTTTTGAGATGGTATTAGAAACCGTACTCAACATGTACCTGTGTTTTCTTCTGCAGGATGGAGACAGGTGAGAAGAAAAAGAAACACATTCACGTTCACAGTTCATAGGTAGGTGGTGAAAACTAAGCATATATTGTGCTTGAGATCTGACGAAATATAATAACTGATGTGGTATACTTTGTTTATTGTTCTGTGGCGTCGCAATGCGGTTTGAGTAACCAAAACAACATGTTCTTTCTTTTCCTCAGCCGGAATTTGTCGTTGTTGGAATATTTGCACGCGGATGAAAACGTAACTTGAGAGCACGAAGGAGAAAAAAAACTTCAAGACCCGTGGCAACGCACGGGCATTTAACTAGTTGATCTAATAGATAGATTTCACACATAAATTTGCTAAACTATTAGGTCGTGTGGCATCCTCGGTGCCGGGGCGAAGGAGATCTCGGCAATTTTAACAAAACTGTTGTGTGCGGGCGGTGCTTCGGCTTGTCAGGACACACTTGTTGGCTCTTTCTCCGGTACGACCGGTCCTGGAGGCGGACTTGTTGGCTCCTCCAACTCTCCCCATTTAATGGTAGGGTTAGTGTAGTGGCGTCGGCAATTTTAATAGCGCGTAGGCAGCGCTGCCAGCGGTAATAGGGCTTATGTGGAAGCTGCTGGCCCCGACCACCTCTCCTTGTCCTCTCGCGCTCGTTTACGACGGCTCGCACGACCTGCGATCAGTGATTTGCGCGCCACCTGTGCCAGCTCGGCGGCCTCCTACGCTTGGAGCTCGCGGACGAGTGCGGCTCGCTAGGCTCGGTCGGTGTTGAGCGTCTCGAACGAGTGCTCCATGGCCTCCTGCAGGTGCGGGTCGCTGAAGCCCTCCTCCTGCACGTCTTCCTCCTCGCTAGTCCAGGCGAACAAGGGGTCCTCGTCCTCCTCCTCGTCGGAAGTGGGGGCGGGGCGACTTCCGCGGCGTACGGCTTCCTCCTGGTCGAGGACCCCGGAATACGCCTCCTCCATGGTCCTCCTCACCAACTCCGGTTGGCGGGTGCGCTCAGCATGCCAACCCACGACGGGCTCGTGGGCATGCGGCGAGAGAAGCTGTCGCGATAGCGCCTGAACATACTCTGGTGTGCGTGCTCAATCCACTCTAGGAGGTGTTGAAGTGTTGGCGGATCCATCCTGGTGGTCGGGGAACGAGCTAGGACATGTGGCGGCCGTAACTGGGGAAGATGTGGGTGGCGCTAGGGTTTGTGAGTTAGGGTTTGGCTTGCCAGAGTCCATTTAAAGACCTCTCTCGCCGCATTGAAGGCGTTGGTTGGTGATACGATCAAAACCTATCTATAATTTTTGATTGTTTCATGCTACTTTTATATTATTGTTGCATGTTTTATTATGATTAGATATCATTTTATAGAATTTTACTGGACTAACCTATTAACGTAATGCCAAGTGGCAGTTTATGTTTTTTTTGCATTGGAGAAAAGGGAAAAATAAAATATCGACGCTAATTTACGAGGATTTTTAATATTATCAAAGAAGACCAAATGCCAAAGGGTGATGCCGGAGAGCCGAGAGGTGGGGTGTGGGTCCCATGCGCGAGTCAGTGGGCACCGTGGGCACCACCCACGAGCTAGCCTCGGCACTGCCTCTCGAAGCGTCTCCGCCTATAAAATCCCTTCAACCCTAAAACGCCTCGTGACGGAAAATATTTGACGAAAGAAGATACCGAGCCACCGCCGTCACGGAAAACCTTAGTTCGGGGTTCTGGACTCGTGTTCCAGCACCCTGTCGGAGGTGGAAATCATCGCCGAAGGCATTTACACCAATCTTGCCGCCTCCATGACGATGCATGAGTAGTTCATCATTGGACTAAGGTACATAGCAGTAGCTAGATGATGATCTCTTCTCCTTGTTTTTCATTACAATGGTCTCGTGACCTGCCTTATATGATCGAGGTCCATCTGATGTAACTGCTAATTGTTGTGTTTGCTGATATATCATGAATTGTGATGTTATGATCAGATTGTGCATGTTACTTATATGATATTATTGTTTTATTTATGTTCCTACATTCTCTCCGATTTATATGATTGCTTTGGCCAAGTTGTTGTTTAAATTTCCAAGAGGGAGTATATGTTCGATAGTGGGTTAATGCCTCATTTATCTTTGGGCTCGAGATGACAGAAACGACTAAGGATAATAATATTTTGTTGCTATTAAGGGTAAAACATCGGCTCGAGATGACATCGGTCATTTTAGTGGGCCGTGATTTTTGCCCAAACGACTGAAGCGACAACTCAAAACAAATGGGTCAGCTTGTTAGAGTTGCCCTAAGCTTTTAGCTATTGTACACGTCAGTAGTAGGCCCCAGTTTAAATCCCAAGACGACTGTAAGCAGTGTGCAGATTGTAACATCCACAACAAATTGAGTGGGGCCCAACTTAAGAATAAGCATTGGAATCTTAACTTTGATCATGTTTGTAAAAAAAATCAACTATTACCACACTAATTTTGTTCTACTAGATTCAGATACAATATACTTTCCTATTATATAGATTTGACTTCATAGATATTCACACACTTATAATTTTGATCAGACGTAAAGATATTTAGGGCAAACTAGAACTTTAAATATTTTGAAACAGAGTGAGGGTATGGTAGGTGATTAAAGAATTTGATCTCATTCGTAGTAAACGTATGAAATTTAAAAAAAAATGATAACACAAAATCAAGGTCTTTGGCCTTATGCCCTAAATATGCTACAAATCTTTTAAAAATAAAAACGTACTAGACACATTTATATGTGTGCTTACTTGAACACAGCGATAAATTATATTTTAAAAAGTTTCATAAAGCAGATTTGATTTTAGACTCCTCCAAAGGTCAACAATTTTAGATGATTTTAAACTAAAAAATAGGTCAATTTTTTTAACGGAAACCAGGTCAACCCAGTTCTCCTAGTCTCCTTGGGGTTCTCAAAAAAAAAAACTCTCCTTCCGGCTCCCACACTACAGACGGCATCCAGCATGTTCGCCTCCATCTGTCGGTGGCGGCTCCTCTTCCGAATCCATGGTGGCGGCGGCACAAATCCCCTCCACTCCATCCTTGGCACCACCTCTCTCGCCCAGAGCTACTCCTCGTCCGCCGTCGCCAACTCGGAGCCCTGCCCCGACACCGCTTCCTACCTCGTCTCTTGCGTAAGGATGGCAATTTTACCCATGGGTACGGGTACCCGTGGGTACCGTACCCGCATGGGTAGGGTATGGGTACAATTTTATACCCATGAGTAGTACACGGGTAGGGTACGGGTATAACCTTGTACCCGTGGGTATACCCATACCCTACCTGTTTATATACATTACCTATGGAGGTCCAACATTTATTCTCGTGAGTTTGTGAATCTATGTGAAGTTGTCATCAATTCTCAATTTGAGTTGACATAATTGTCACGTACTCAAATATATGTTATTGAGTTGAGATAAATGTTTTTCTTTTATCAAAAATTTACCGATGATTGTAAAATTTTGAGTAACTTGTGTACTATTTGATCTACCCGGTGGGTACCCAATGGGTATGGGTATCCGCCGGGTATGGGTACGGGTGAGGTTTTATACCCGCGGATACGGGTATGGGTAGAATTTTGTACCCATTGACTACACGGCTATGGGTATGGTATTGGTCTACCCGCCCCATACCCTACCCATCGCCATCCAGTGGCGGAGCCACACTTGGGCTGTGTAGTCATTTGACTACACAACTTTTTGAGAAAAGCTTAATATCTATGGTAAAAATCATGCAAAAAATTATATAAAAATTAGAAATACATGTATCAGACATCACAAGTTTAAATTGACATCACAGGTTTGTACTTCTGGCTCCGCCACTGTCGCCATCCTTACTCTTGCGGCCTCTCCCCCGCCGCCGCCACCAGCGCGGCCACCGCTAACCCCTACACCCGCATCCGTTCCACCGACAAGGCCGATAACGCGCGTTCCCTCCTCAGACACTATGGCTTCAGCGACGCGGACATCGTTCGGACGGTGCGCGTCGCCCCGGTACTCCTCGCCGTCGACCCCGAACGGATCCTCCGCCCCAAGCTCGACTTCTTCGCCTCGCTCGGCTTCGAGCCCCGCAAGCTCACCTCCTCGCCTAACGTTCTCGCACGAAGCCTCAACAAGCACCTCGTGCCCACCATCCAGTTCCTCCGCGGCATCATCGGCAGTGATGATGACCTCCGCCGCAGCTTCTCACGCGTCCCCAGAGCCCTCATGGCGGATGTCGACAAAAACATGCGACCCGCCGTGGAATCCCTCCGTAGCTGCGGCTTGACGGAGGCGGCCATTTCGAGACTCCTCGTCATCCAGCTGGGCGTGCTCATGACGTCGCCGGATCGCATCAGGGAAATCGTCGAGGACCTGAAGGAGATCGGTATGTGCATCACGGACTCGCGCTTCCTTTCTTGCTTCGGTGTGATGTGCAACGTAAAGAGAGAGACGTGGATGCGGAAGCTGGCATTGTACAGGAGCTTCGGGCTGTCGGAGAACGAGGTTTTCAACGCCTTCAAGACGCAGCCCTCGATACTTCTTTTCGCCGAGGATAACATCAAAAAGAAGGTCCGGTTCTTTATGGACGAGCTGAAGCTTGGAATACATGATATAATTGCGCAGCCTGTGATTCTGGGGTATAGCTTGGAGAAGTGCATCCTGCCAAGGTGCGCTGTGCTGACTGCTGAGTGTGCTGATGAGGGAGGGGAAGATTCAGAGAGATATCGAATTGCTTCCGGCATTGCTTGGCGCTTCCAGGAGTTTCTCAACCAGATATGTATGCAGGCATGTTGACGATGTGCCAGATGTTCTCAAGGCATATGAGGGTAAGATTAACTTTGAAGGATTCGGATGTGACAAATGATATGTTCAATAGGCTGGTCTTGTAGAATGATGTAACTCCAGATTAGGCTTTTATGCTTCCAGTGTGAATTTTAAAAATCAAGTCATGAATCATGACTCTAACTCTGCTTCAGAGGACAATTTCCCCCCATTGATAGTCCATGTTTACTTCTACTTTTGTAGTGTAGCAGCTGCTATTCTGCGTGTTGTGGCCTATTACAATCTAGAAGCGTAGTAGATGATTGTGCTGTTATTGAAGTATGAAGTGGCGAACGGCTTGTCCACGACAGCTAATAATGGCATGGACGGTGTACTTTTCTGAGATCCAAACCTATTATCTAAGTACTTACATGGTGGAACCTTTGGAAGGCTCGCAATGACAGAATTTTCAATGCCAAAGCCATCTCCAGCTCTGACCTGGCTGACTTTGTCCTACAGGAGCTAGCACAATGGCATGCCGCTGGAATTTTGATTTCAGTTTGGCCGGCAGGTGCCTAGGCCTTAGCTCTCGTTCTTTCCTTTCGCCATTCATTCATTCGTTCATTCTTTCATTCTTATGTTCTGTAAATATTTTGTAACTCGAACCTTTACCGGCATTTGTCCCGGCCCCTATATCAAATGAAAGCAGCTCCTGCTACTTTCCGTCAAAAAAAAATTTAATCGTTATGATTTTAGATCGATTGTTCCAATATGTTATGGTTTACACACAGGATTACTCAGTTTTAATTATCATCTTGACTCATGTGAAGTCTCTTTGGATATTTTTTCCAAATAAATAAAAATCATCGCTTTATCAAAAAGTTGAGAACATCCAGGTGTTCCTGTCGACATGTATGTGATGCTAATGAGTAATATGCACTGACAGATTTTCGTAGGTCTTTTAAGGCCATTTGTAAGTTCATTGTAGTTCTGTGGAGAAAATGGCTTATCTGGGTGGGATGAACTTGCTAAATTTGATGTGAAATGTTTATCTATTTCATGTGCAGTAAGTAGTATTACATCTGGAATCTGCAGCGATGTCTCTATTTTTTGAAATTGACACTTACCCTTCAAGTTGACGGATGCTCATAGTTGGACACAAGGTGATCAATTTCTTTCAGGTAGCACTGCATCAACTACATCAGAAAACATGTTATGTTGAAAATACTCCATAGGAACTCTAGTTATTAAAATCAGGAATGCCTGCAATGCTTATCAACTTCTCTGTCATTCTATGGATCACCAGAGGAGTGGTTAAACATCAGCAAAAGACTTAATAATAATTTTTGTCTGTAAGTTAATGGTGGACCTGATCGAGGGCATGATCAAATGAGAAACGCATAGTATGACTCCAAGCACTCATCTGATGTGTAGGCTATGATTTGGTATGTTTTAATGTACATCATGTGGTCCTTAAGAATGTTCAGAACATTTTTCTCCAAGATGATGTAACCTGATTTGATCTTAGGTAACTATATTATGGACTGTGGGCTTAATTAACCTTTCTATTCGAGATTAGTGTTACATATAATCAGCAAAAAGAGAAAAACACCATTTTTATGTCATTTTCTAAAGATAAAGATCCGTAGGGAGGGCAGGGTGCCAAAGCAAAATTTAAACGATGCTAGTTTCAGTACCAAACCAATGCTGATTAGAATTCTAGTTCTTCTCAATTGTGCAATTGCGGCATGCCTGTCGTAGACTCGTAGTGTTGGACCGGATACCATTGCGTTGCTCACTGTTGTTATCGTCCGAACGAACATTCTGTTCTTACGGAACGGACAGAGAAATTCTAGAACGATTTGCATCGGCCTGACCATCTGATACATGTTTCAATTTCATGGCAGCCGACCATTATATTGAAAGGATTAATCATGGTAAGTTATATTAATTGATCTTGGCTTTCCATAAGAACATGGAACCTGGACTTCAATTCAGCACCACAAAAACAATAATTTCCATGCCTTGTGTGGATACAGGCAAACCCGCAGATATTTCCGATCGCAATCTGTGCAGAAGTACTTCATTAGTTTAATCGATCTTACAATGCTAACAAAGGGGGCCTCCCCAACCCTAACCCAACCACCCCCAGATCCGCGCTCCCCTGGCCGTCGCCGCCGCCGACGTCGACGGCGGTGGCGGCGCTCGGCTCGCCAAAGGCGGGAGGGCGGTTGAAGGCGTACCGTGGCGGTGCTCCTGCGAGCGGGAGGAGCGGCGCCGGTCGGTCGCGCCCAGAGGTGCGCCGAGGCAGACGCGGGTGGCGGCGCGGTCAAGCAACGCGAGCTGGCGGCGGGTCGGTGCGTGGCGGCGTGCCCTGGAGCTCGGCTTCGGGCGGCGACGCCTCGGCCCATTTGGGCTCGATCTGGGCCCAGCAGGCCCGCTCGTCCACACGGCCACGTGACGTGCACCTCTTCTGCGGTGGCGCATCGGTGGAGTGGATTCCGGGTCCGCGGTGGTAGATCGAGCCTTCTCTGCTCGATCTGGCCGCTGGTGGCCGGGGTGAGGCCGGCGTGCTGGTCTCCCCTACCTCTTCGTGCTCTCCGGCGGGTCCGGCGACCTTCCGGTGAGTTCTGCAGCTGCGGGTGGTGGTTTGGGTGTGCGGCTTATCGGACGAAAGTCCTGCCCAACTTGTGTTGGTGCCGACGACGACGGCGCCTTCGGGCGTCGTTTTCTCCATGGAGGCGTCGCCGTGAAACGCCGGAACCCTCCCATCGTCGTGGTGTTTGACCTGATGCTGCCCGTCGTCCTCGTGGCTGTGGTCTTCGACGACGGTGCTGGGGCGTACCCCTGGTAGCAGTGCTGCTCTCGGTTTCGACCATCTGGGATTGTTTAGGTCCAGTTTCTTTTCCGCATCAAGCAGAAGATCAGTAGATCTTAGTTTGCCTGGTGTTTTGTTTTTAGCTTCTGCATCTCTGGGGCGACATCTCTGTCGTTTTATTCCCCGAAAGCTGTAAAATGGTTGTCTGTAAGTTTCGTTTCGTTGGAATGGAACTGGGGCGAGGAGCCCTTTATTTCTAAACAATGCTAACAAAACTGCAACATATGTGCATTTCACAAGAACATGACCATGGTACGCGGACTCCATTTGACCACCACAAGTTCCACACTGTGTGGACGCATCCAAGCCCGCGGAAAAAGTTCCCGCAGCTGCCGAAGTTTCCGATCAACATCCATACCAGGCATTATTGGGTGACTTGACTGAAGTCTTCGTTGCCACAAAGCTAGATTTGACTATGTAGAACACTCATTGGACTTGACTAGGTACAGCACCTAGAAGACTTCACTAGAGACTTATTGGCCACAAAGGCTTAAAACTATAGGTCTTGTTGTTCTATATATATATCGGTGTATATACCCCAACTACTAACCCCAACGCAGTTGCCATATTGGAAGCAAAACAGACTCAAGCTGCCAAGCACAATGAGTGTCCTTAGATGCATGTACCTTCAAACAGCCATAGCATTACTCTTGATCACACAAACCAACTCCTCCCAGGCGGCGGTTGCGTCGCGAGTGAGAGGTCCACCCTTCTCCACTTCAAATCGGGCCTCTCGGAACCTGCGAACCTCCTTTCATCATGGGAGGGCCACGATTGCTGCCGGTGGAAGGGCGTCGGTTGCAGCAATAAAACCGGCCATGTTGTGAAGCTCGACCTCCAAGGGCCTCCTGGGTTCCTCGACAGGGCTAGGAGGCAACATAAGCTCCTCTTTGCTCGGTCTGCAACGTCTACAATATCTCGACCTCAGCCGCAACTGGTTTAGCGGCCTACAGGTACCAGACTTCCTGTCTTCTCTCCACAGCTTGAGGTATCTAAGCTTGTCGGTTCGGACTTTGCGGGAAGGATACCGCCACAGCTGGGTAATCTCTCCAACTTGCGTTACCTGAGTCTTTTTTTTTTTTTGAAAAACGTTACCTGAGTCTTGGTTATAATGATGACGCATACTTCACGGATATCACCTGGTTGCCAAGGTTATCTACCCTTGAACACCTCGATATGAGCAATATAAACCTCGAGAACCTTACAAACTGGTTTCCGGTGGTGAATAGGCTTGCTTCTCTTAAAGTTCTTCTTATTTCTGGGTGCAGACTTAGAAATAGCCCTGATTATCTTGGGCATTCAAATCTGACATCCCTTGAAACTCTCGACATTTCGTACAACAAATTCCGCAAGCATACCACACCCAACTGGTTTTGGGATTTGACCAACCTTAAGCAACTTGATATCTCGTCGAATCACTTCAGTGGCCCGTTTCCTAATAAGATTGGGAATATGACCTCCATGATAAGCCTTGATTTATCAGAAAATAACCTAGAGGGCAAGATACCATCAAACTTGAAGAACCTATGTAGCTTGGAAGAATTGAATGCATCTGGGAACAACATCAGCGGGAGCATAGCAGAAATCTTCGAGCGCTTGCCTAATTGTTCATGGGATAAATTATCACGGTTATCTCTGTCTAACACCAGTTTGACAGGAAACATACCAACCAAGCTAGAACCATTAAGAGATCTGTCCGTGCTTGATCTTAGTGAGAACCATCTCACAGGTTATTTGCCGTTGTGGATAGGAGGTCTCACAAAGCTAAAGGTATTGAAACTGCAACAAAACAATCTGGATGGCGTCATTCATGAAGGTCATTTATCAGGATTAGCAAGCTTGGAGACTATGTGGTTGCATGATAATTCTATTGCCATCTCAGCGAATTCAACTTGGGTTCCTCCTCCCAGTTTAACAGATATTGCACTCAGTTCATGCCTTTTAGGTCCTAATTTCCATTGTGGCTTAGATGGCCAATACATCTATATCGTCTTGATATCTCAAACACAAGCATATGCGATATAGTGCCAGATTGGTTTTGGATTACGGCTTCCTCGGTGAGCTTTCTAATGATGGGACAGAACCAACTTAGTGGTTATCTACCATCCACAATGGAATCTATGACATCATCTCAGATGGATCTTAGTTCTAACAATTTCACTGGTCCAATGCCCAAGCTTCCAGTTAACCTAACCGACTTGGATCTTAGTGGAAACAAATTATCTAGCCTGCCGTTTGACTTTGGAGCACCAGGACTTGCAACATTTCACCTGTTTGACAACACAATATCTGGCACCATTCCGTCAAGTTTGTGCAAGATGCAATCACTGATGGTCTTAGACCTATCAGGAAATAAGCTCACTGGGTCAATACCTGATTGCCTAGTCAATCAATCTACAACAAAGACGACAAGTCTGAGTATTACTCATTTAAGCTTGAGAAACAACAAGTTCTCAGGCGATTTCCCTTCATTTCTCCACAGCTCCCGCAACTCATATTCCTTGACCTTGCATATAATCAATTCTCTGGGACTCCGCCATGGTGGATTGGAGAGAAGTTACCGTCTTTGGTATTCTTGCGGTTAAGATCCAATATGTTCTATGGTCACATTCCAGTGGAGCTTACTATGCTAACTAATCTTCAGTTTTTGGACCTTTCCTACAATAATATATCAGGACACATACCAAAATCTATTGTTAACTACACAGGGATGATTCAAATGAGAGATCGAGATGATGAATCAGGTCAGGCACTCAGCTTTGTGTTAGCTTATATGCATTATGACCCTGTTCGCTATGGTGAGAATTTTACAGTAGCCACAAAGGGCCAAGAGCTATTATATACAGGAGAAATTGTGTACATGGTAAATCTTGATTTATCATGTAATAGTATTACCGGTGAAATTCCTGAAGAGATCGGTATTCTTGTGGCTCTAAAGAGCCTGAACTTATCATGGAATGCCTTCAGTTCAAATATTCCGGAGAAGATTGGCTCGTTGGTGCAAGTGGAGTCTCTTGACCTATCACACAATAAGTTGTCCGGCAGAATTCCAACAAGCTTATCGGCTCTCACGTCACTGAGTCGCTTGAACCTGTCCTACAACAATCTGACTGGAGAGATACCATCTGGAAATCAACTGCAAACACTTGATGACCAAGAATCTGTTTATGTTGGCAATCCGGGTCTTTGTGGTCCCACGATCTCCAAGAAATGTGGAGGAACCAAGTTGATTCCAGCTACTTCAGAGCATCATGAAGATGGCAATGATATGGTTTCATTTCTCATCGCCATGGGTTCAGGGTGTGTAATGGGCCTCTGGCTGGTCTTCTGCACCTTCATGTTCAAGAGGAAATGGAGAATTTGTTGGTTCTCGTTCTGTGACAGCTTGTATAATCGAGTTTATGTGCAAGTGGCCGTTGGTTGGGCTTCCCGGACAGGACACAGTTGGTAGAACATATCAACAGCAGTACTGCTTCTTGGCAATGTATGAATCTTATTTAAGTATTGCACTAGCATTACCAATAGGCATGTACTTAAGGCGTATGTGTGTATGCAATCCACTGAGATTGCTATCATCCTTGGCATGTGTGAGTTTGTGCAATAATGATGGGCTCGGCACCGAGTAGCTGAGTCCTTTTGTGTGCCTTGTGTCCTCATGGAGTAGTGGAATTCAGAAGAGGGACTGCGGGAGTAACCTGCAAGATAACTAGACCTAACAATGGTATCTTCTGTGACGAGTGGGGGAGTCTTCCATTTCTGTTTCTGTAAACCGTTGGCGACTCTTCTATTTCTGTTTGCACAGATCGTCAGAGAGTATCATGATCCTATATCGACTAGTGAAGCCGTAGAACTGGTTGACACGTATTTTTGATTGCCTAACCCTTTGCATAAGTTTCGTTGGATAGTGTATAAACTTGACAGTAAGTGCCTGAACAAAAATATGCATTAGAAAACGTCAACGGAAGAGTTTTTCTTGATCACCCACCTAAAAGCAACCTGGTTAAGCATACAAGCATATGCTCACAGTTTTTAAAAATTTGATTCAGACATACTTCCAGATGAATTTTTTTGGGAAAAAGAGTTTTACGTGTCAATCTTTCAGTCAATGATGGTATTTTGTAGAACCAGGAAGTCAGGAGCCATGTCCAGTATCCGACTCCACTACTTTTCAGTCACAAGGCAAGCTCATATCCTTTGGAATAATTGTTAAGAAACTATTTGCAAAAATCCTTGTATTCTATCATCTATATCCAAAGAGGAAGTATAAAATTCTATTTTCGAAATAATATGACTATTTGGTTATGTACTTGGCAGGCAGATGGAACCATGGTAATAAGTGGTTGGTGGAGGTTCCATCTGCACGGTAATGTATTACATAGGACTTAACAACCAATGCCGTCAGTATTCTTGCGCCGTAAATGACGCGTTAACCATAAGACCTGGAATGGGCCGGGAAAGTCACCTGTAACCTTCTTCTGTTCACATGTCAACGGACAGCCAGTTTCATACGCTGTAGGTCTTGCGAGACTACATGCACATGGGTGGGATCCCTTAACGCCCACGGACTCTGGGGTCTATGATGGTCTGCAAGGGGAGCCTAGGCAGTTCTACCTTGCGGGGTAGAATATCAGGGGTGATCCTGCTATGCATGAATTGGGTGGGCTTGTGGGGTGGTCGAGAAGCGCAGTGAATGGTTTGGATCATCAACCAGGCCCCACACCAAAGAGAGTGTGGACAGGAAAGTACGCCTGGTTGTGCAACAAGGTCTTGATCTATTATGGATAAAGTAACGCACCTCTGCAGAGTGAAGAAATGTGACATGTTACTCCCTGTTCCGGGAAGTAGCTGCGAACGCCGCAGAAAAGGAACTCCATGACCATGAAGTTCTAGCACCTGTGAATTGTGAATAGTTGACGGGCATAGTTTTCAGAATAAAATAAACCTCTTGAAGAAATGTTTACAGATAAAATTGCATTAGCTTGCGACTCTTTAGAGTCTAAGGCTGTAGATAGTGCACCAGACTTCCCACCGTACATAATGAACTTGTTGAGTAACGCTGGTTACTTATTCCTTTCCTTTTGAACCCCTGCTTAGACTTAGACGACACATCACTGAACGCCATGGGAGGGCAAGAAGGCATCTACTACGAGGAGCCAGATCTTTCAGGCGGAGTTGAATGAGTGGATTACGTTATCCACTACGGGGCCGACAATGAGGAGAAATCTGAGTAGGGTTAGCTTGGACTAATAACCCGATACATAAGCACAGTCGAATCGAGCAGCTTGGAACTTTACTAATAGGCTGTTGAGTTCCCGTGTATGCATAACACTAAGTATGAGGTGACCTCATGTTGGGATCATCTCCGCTTCTGCACGACTTTGTTTTGTAATAAATGGTTGTATGACATTTGGACCTGAAATGTTTCTGCTGTACACCCCTGAGGGATGTAATATTTTCGGCACGGTGTTCTGCAACTGTTATGTCAACGACTTGCGTACTACAACATGCAGTGTTATGCTGGGTCACCGCAGCTGGTATCAGAGCAATTGTTTTGACCTTAGGTTGGAAACCTAGTAAAGGGATAGAACCTGTTGGTATTAGGAGCAACGGTAAAGAGTTCGCTAGAAATATGATGAAAATTCACTTGAGAATAACATTGTCATATCTTTAGTGTTATAATTCTTTATTATGATGCATTATTAACGTTATATATTTGTTATGAACAGTTATGATGGCGCAAGGGAATCCAGAAAGGACTGTTTGGGCACACCACGAGAGATTAGAGGATTATGATGGAACCTTGACCGAGCAGTTGCGAGCATTACTGCGAGCCTTTGACTATGATATCAATATCCCAGTTAATACTTATACCTATAAGGATGGGTAAAACGTAGTGAAGTACCGAGTGCTTATCATATTACCGAAGAAGCTGACACCGTATCTGACGATGCCTCATGGAGAGGGTCAGAATCAGACCGCAGCTTATCACGAGGCCTTGGTAGAAGCAATAGCGACCATCCGGGAGAATAAGGTAGAGCAGCTGACAGGTACTAGTTTTACTGCTATTCCACACGACACCTTGACTTCGGAATTGGCGTTGGACCATTCTGTGTTGGTCAAGAGTAAACCAGGGTTAGCTACCAGGTTGTTGGATCGCTATAGGCAGTTGGTGGGGTCATTGTACAACACTCACCGGGTTATAGTGAAGGATAATGATGGCATGCTTGAGGATCTTACAGACCCTCACAGAGAGAAGAAGTTGGGAAAGAAGTTGGCCCAGGAGGTAGGTGGATCACATAGGTCACATGGAGTTGGTACGTCTTGGAAGCCAACCCAGTTAGGACCATCTAGGTATTCACTGACTCCAAATCCTATCCATTATCCCATCATAGAGCCTAGTGATCCGGAGCCATATAACTCTCATGGAGTTTTGGACTCAGATATGCCTATTGAGAATTTTGATGGCTGGAGGTATGATTGGTATCCTGGTACCAGTCAACATCCTATTCCTTGTTATGATTCAGCCGATGACGAGGTCCAGACCAGTCTGATTGGGGTAGCGTCTCATGCGGCTGACGATACGCATGCTGTTGTCATTGACATATCGTCAGATGAGGAGCCGATGGAGACTCTGCCGATGCAAGAGGTACCATTTGACCACTACCATTGCACCACTACCACTTGTCTGGGAGAGGCTGGACCTTCACAGTACTTGAGCGCTGAGGAGACTAGGGCTTATTTGGCGAGTTACCTAGGTATGGAGGGACTTTTTCTGAGCAACACCTCTGTCACGGACACTTCAGACACGGATTATATTCCATCTGGGAGACCTTATGTTCCTGAGACAGTGCGCAGGACTTCACGCCAGCATGGGTGGACTCCTAGCATGTACTACGAGTAGCGATGTGGCAGAGCGAAGGATGACAGGATGAGAAGACTTGAATAGCGTAGTAGTTTGGTAGTTCGTAGTGTATGAGTTTGGGAATGCGTAGTAGTTTGGTAGTTCCCAAACACTCCGACCTTCGCTCTGCCACACTACTACGCTACGAACTACTACGCTACTCGAGTCTTCCCATCCTGTCATCCTTCGCTATGCCACATCGCTACTCGTAGTACATGCCAGGAGTCCACCCATGCTGGCGCGAAGTCTTGCGCACTGTCTCAGGAACATAAGGTCTCCCAGATGGAATATAATTCGTGTCTGAAGTGTCCGTGACTGAGGTGTTGCTCAGAAAAAGTCCCTCCATACCTAGGTAACTCGCCAAATAAGCCCTAGTCTCCTCAGCGCTCAAGTACTGTGAAGGTCCAGCCTCTCCCAAACAATTGGTAGTGGTGCAATGGTAGTGGTCAAATGGTACCTCCTGCATCGGCAGAGTCTCCATCGGCTCCTCCTCATCTGACGATATGTCAATGACAACAGCATGCATATCGTCGGCCGCATGAGAAGCTACCCCAATCGGACTGGTCTGAACCTTGTCATCGGCTGAATCATAACAAGGAATAGGATGTTGACTGGTACCAGGATACCAATCATACCTCCAGCCATCAAAATTCTCAATAGGCATATCTGAGTCCGAAACTCCATGAGAGTTATATGGCTCCGGATCACTAGGCTCTATGATGGGATAATGGATAGGCTTTGGAGTCGGTGAATACCTAGATGGTCCTGACTGGGTTGGCTTCCTAGACGTACCAACTCCCGGCGAGCTATGTGATCCACCTAACTCCTGGGCCAACTTATATCCCAACTTCTTCTCTCTGTGAGGGTCTGTAAGATCCTCAAGCATGCCATCCTTATCCTTCACTATAACCCGGTGAGTGTTGTACAATGACCCACCAACTGCCTATAGCGATCCAACAACCTGGTAGCTAACCCTGGTTTACTCTTGACCAACACAGAATGGTCCAACGCCAATTCCAAAGTCAAGGTGTCGTGTGGAATAGCAGTAAAACTAGTACCTGTCAGCTGCTTTGCCTTATTCTCCCGGATGGTCGCTATTGCTTCTACCGAGGCCTCGTGATAAGCTGCGGTATGATTCTGACCTTCTCCATAAGGCATCGTCAGATACGGTGTCAGCTTCTTCGGTAATATGATAAGCATTCGGTACTTCACTACGTTTTCCCCATCCTTATAGGTATAAGTATTAACTGGGATATTGATATCACAGTCAAAGGCTCGCAGTAATGCTCGCAGCTGCTCGGTCAAGGATCCATCATAATCCTCTAATCTCTCGTGGTGTGCCCAAACAGTCCTTTCCGGATTCCCTTGCGCCATCATAACTGTTCATAACAAATATATAACGTTAATAATGCATCATAATAAAGAATTATAACACTAAAGATATGACAATGTTATTCTCAAGTGAATATTCATCATACTTCTAGCGAACTCTTTACCGTTGCTCCTACCAACAGGTTCTATCCCTTTACTAGGTTAACCTAAGGTCAAAGCAATTGCACTGATACCAGCTGCGGTGACCCAGCATACCACTGCATGTTATAGTACGCAAGTCGTTGACATAACACTTACAGAACACCGTGCCGCAAATATTACATCCCTCGGGTGGTACAGCAGAAACATTGCAGGTCCAAATGTCATACAACCATTTATTACAAAACAAAGTCGTGCAGACGCGGAGATGATCCCAACATGAGGTCACCTCATACTTAGTGTTATGCATACACGGGAACTCAACAGCCTATTAGTAAAGTTCCAAGCTGCTCGATTCGACCGTGCTTATGTATCGGGTTATTAGTCCAAGCTAACCCTACTCGACTCCTCCTCGTTGTCGGACCCGTAGTGGATAACGTAATCCACTCCTTCAACTCCGCCTGAAAGATCTGGCTCCTCGTAGTAGATGCCTTCTTGCCCTTCCATGGCGTTCAGTGATGTGTCGTCTAAGTCTTCACAGTCTAAGCAGGGGTTCAAAAGGAAAGGAATGAGTAACCAGCGTTACTCAAAACGTTCATTATGTACGGTGGGAAATCTGATCTATAGCCTTAGACTCTAAAGAGTCGCAAGCTAATGCAATTTTATCTGTAAACATTTCTTCAAGAGGTTTATTTTATTCTGAAAACTATGCCCGTCAACTATTACAAGTGCTAGAACTTCATGGAGTTCCTTTCGTGCGGCGTTCGCAGCTCCTTCCCGGAACAGAGAGTAACATGTCACATTTCTTCACACTGCAGAGGTGCGTTACTTTATCCATAATAGTCAAGACCTTGTTGCACAACCAGGCGTACTTTCTTTCCACACTCTCTTTGGTGGGGGCCCGGTTGATGATCCAAATCATTCACTGCGCTTCTCCACCACCCCACATGCCCATCCAATTCATGCATAGCAGGATCACCCTGATATTCTACCCCGCAAGGTAGAACTACCTAGGCTCCCCTTGTAGACCATCATAGACACCAGAGTCCGTGGGCGTTAAGGGATCCCACCCATGTGCATGTAGTCCCGCAAGACCTACAGCGTACGAAACTGGCTGTCCGTTGACATGTGAACAGAAGAAAGTTACAGGTGACTTTCGCGGACCATTCCAGGTCTTATGGTTAACGCGTCATTTACGGCGCAAGAATACTGACGGCATTGGTTGTTAAGTCCTATGTAATACATTACCGTGCAGATGGAACCTTCACCAACCACTTCTTACCATGGTTCCATCTGCCAGCCATAATAGGATATCCCCATTTGGGTAGATAACCATATAGTCATATTATTTCGAAAATAGAATTTTATGCTTCCTCTTTGGATATAGATGATAGAATACTAGGATTTTTGCAAATAGTTTCTTAACAATTATTCCAAAGGATATGAGCAACTGATGAACTTGCCTTGTGATTGAAAGGTAGTGGAGTCGGATACTGGACGTGGCTCCTGACTTCCTGGTTCTACAAAATACCATCATTGTCTGGTAAGGACAATGTTTAAAGAAGCAAGAGAATGCTATTATGCATAAAAATGATGTGCATTTATTTTCCTTGATTTAATATTGAAACCTTAATAAATGTGTAAATTCATTTTTGGAGTTTTTTGTAATATTTATCTTATTTAATTTCTTTTAAGGAATAAATTTTTAATTAAAGAGGAATATTTAAATAATAATTATTTAAATTTGATAAATAATAGAAATAATTATTTAAGTAAAATAGGTTTATGTTAGTATTTTAGGAAATTAAGAATATATTTATTTTCTTAATTTATTTTGAATTTTGTTTGTATTTACAAACTTTGGTATATTATTTTAAATAATTTTATAAATATGCAATATATAATATATTTTATATCAAAGTAAAATAAGTTGATATTGCTCAACAATTTCTTTAAAGTCTTTATTTTTGTATTTTAAACTATTTTTCTAGCATTACATTTTTATTTAAATCAAATAAATAATTTGTAGAATTTTTCTTATTACTTTTGATTTATAAAATGACCAAAATGCCCTTGGTCAAACTTGGTTGAACCAAGACTAAACCCGAGTCCGGCTCAAGTCGGTCATCCGACCGAGCCACTCCCCTCTTCCTTTCTCGCCCCCTTCTCGCTCTCGTGCTCTTGTGATTCCCTTTTTGCCTCCACCGTCGCCGGCCAACTCCGGCGTGCTCCGGTCAGCTCCGCCGCTGTGCTAGGACGCAATCGAGAGCTCTCTCGACGCTCCACCATCCCTCTACTTCGATCTGCCTTTTCTTGCCTGGTGCGGCCGTGCGCAACCCAACCCTAGGGTTAGGTTTCGGTGACAGCGCGGCTCCGCCGTGCTCTCGCTGCCCCGAGGTGTTCCGCCACGGCCTGGTGCAGAGCTACACCCTCTGTGCCGCCGTGGTGGTGGTGCTGGTGCTCGCTTCACCCATGGTCCTTCTTCACCGGCCACACGGGCACTGCCCTGTCACCGTGGAGCTACGGCCATGGGCGCATGGTTTGCTTCCTCTCCTCTCTTCTTCTCTCCCTGGCCTTCGGGCTTTGCTCTGATGCTAGGTGTACATCTGTGATTTTGGTTTTGTGTTGTTTAGGTGTTGAGCTATTCTGCTGCTCTGGTGATGTTCACCAGATATTCCTCTGATGCCCCTGCAGCACTTGCTAGAATTGATCTAGCTAGTAGCTATGACTGTGATGTTAAGTGCTTGTGCTGTCACTTGGTCATTTCAGTTACCTGTTAATGGCAGTGTAGCAAGTGTGTGCTAATAATTCCTAGAATTAAATTATAGGGTTGGTAATATGTTTAGGTACTTAGTTGTATTTGAGGTGCTCTTCCCCTTGAGGGATTTGTGCCCAGCAACCAAGTGCTGGATCTGTGCTACCAAACATTGTGAAACCAAGCAACAATTGCTTACGTGCCTTTGCTCAGATTTGTGGATTTACCTCCCTGCTATGATGCACAGGCTGAGGCCCTAATTTAATAAGAACAGATGCTTGCTTGTGATTTTCAAATCCATGTGATGATATGGCGTAGCATCCCTATGCCTGACTGAGGGAAATTCCCCAACCATACCACTTATTTAAATCTAGCAAATTATTTTGCTAAAGAATATTGGATATTCACCTCCTGATGAGTGGTGGTGATGGCTGCGTGGTCTGATTTAAGGTCTTGTGGAATTCTTGATCAACAGATCTTGTGGATCTCCTCCTTGTTCACCTTGCTGGCCTGCTCCTGGCTACTTCTCTCTAGCTCCGGGCCTTCTCCCCTTGCTTTGCTTGCTCTTATCCTTCCTATCCTATCTTGCTTTGCTCTCAGCAGAGATTTAGTGGTGTGGGGATGGATGGATCTGAGTGAGTTGTGATGAACTGTTGGGTGTTGTGGTGTTGTGAGCTATGGAGCTCGAGCTGGTTCTCTCTGTTAATGAAATGTGCTAGCTGTTGGCTGCTACGAGTCCTTGCTCTTATCCCCTACGGGTTGTGGTGCTGTGCTGTTGACAGCACAGTGAAATGCATGTATGATTGTGCTGCCTGCTTGTGAGCTGCCTGCCTGCTAACCCCGGATCTTTTGACCTGAGAAGCTTGGCTTCGGCTGGTTTGATCTTATCCCACTCTGGTTCATTATTTTGATCTGCCAAGTGGATTTCTTGCCCGGCCAATGATGTTGCACTGAGGCCTGATTAAACTCGGAACAGATACTACACTTATGCCTTTTAATTTTAAAAACCTATGATGTAATTAGCAGTGCAACACACTGCTAGATGAGGGTAATATAACTCTAACCCCTCCAATTTGTGTTTTCTATTCTACTCTTTTTGTTTTTGAAGAGAGCAGGTTTGAAGATGGAATACATTTGAAGATAAAATGATACACGACTTCTAGTATAGGAATATAGATGTATTTGTCCTTTTGTAATTCAATTTATTGTGGAATCAATTGTAAAGACAATGTATTGTTGTAATTAATCAATAAAGTTATTTGATTAGTCTTTCTAGAATTCTATGAATTGTAATATGTGTTGTAAAGATTTGAATTATTAAACAATTATGAATTTATTTACTTAATTATTGTTTCTATAATTTTATTATTTGAATTACTTTACTAATCCAATACTATTTGAATATTCAAATTGGATTCAAAATTCCCACAACAAGTAAATTACCTCGAGGTCATGTCGAAATTTATCACATTTACCTAAAGTGAACTAAACCCTAATTCATCCATGAAGATGAATGAACTCCGATCACTCCAGGGTTTTTAATTTGCGAAAAAATTATTCGAGTTTTTCAAATGCCTACCTCTACCCCTTCGTTAGTTCCTAAACGTTGGGATATTACAGACCCTCACGGTAACTCGGGCGTGTGCGAGTCAGTGGGCGGACATGTGGACATGTGCCGACACTGGACGCATGGACGGGTGCCAAGAGGGGAAGTTCCTGGACTGGGGGCTGACCGACGAGGGCGTCGGTCTTCTAAGGGGGGAAGGATGTGAGATCCTGGCTCAGGGCTCAATAGGATTGATAGGATACTCATATCAACAGTTGCAACTTCTTTTCCGGAAGCTCATCTGAAAAGAACTCTGAGATTAAGCGTGCTTGGCCCGGAGCGATTTGAGGATGGGTGACTGACCGGGAAGTCCTCCCGGTGCGCACGAGTGAGGACAAAGTGCGTAGAAAAGACTAGTATTGATCTGTGGGGCTAGTCTAGAGACCCTAGATAGCTGCCAGGGGTGACAGGCCCGGTCCGGGGGTGGGCCAGGTGTTAGACCCCCGAAGAGCCAAGCTAGACAAATTCCAAACATTCATTGGACATAAGTCTAACCCAGATCTCGAGAGCTTACAGTTACATATCGATAACACAGCAGTGACTCTACGACACAAGGCAATATTATTCAAACTCTTAACAGAGTGAAGATAGCAAATATTACACGCAGAGGTCACACGACCCAACATTACATCATACAACGAAAGCAAATATGTTGCTATTCAACAAGTCCAGCAAAAGGCCTAAGAGGCCAGAAGTAAGCAACGTAGCCAACCCAATCTACAAGTACTAGGCTGCTACCTGGGAACCCCAAACTACTCATCGATGTCAACGCAGGATCCACCATCGGAGTGAGGAACTTCACCTGAACCAAATTTTTAAGCAAGGATGAGTACTGAAGGTACTCAACAAGACTTAACTAACCTATTATATATCTGCTTGTTTAGAAATCATATATGAGAGGTTCCTTTGCATGAAGCCAACTTTTCAACAGAGGCAAGGAAAAGTAGAAGTCGTCTACTTAGAGTTTCTTTATAAAGGGGATAAGAGAGCAAGTCTAGCTCTAATATTTCTTTGATATCCACCAACTCATCATCAACATCAACTATCATCGGGGATCACCCCCGACACCCTCGAGGAAGCACCCTTTCAATCATTGTCAATAAGTTTTACGATCACGTTCAATTTACCTATGATCTCAGAATCCGCCACCAAGTTGTCCGTAACCGTGGACACGGCTTTTCGAAAAGATTTAACCTGCAGGGGTGTACAACTTTAACCACACGTACCAACCGACTCTTAATGCCTGAACATTAGCACCCACCAAGGAGTGCCGGCAGAGGGTGGTTGACCACGACCTTTACCTCGGCTGATTATATCCCATGGGTCATCCATAACAGGGTTGTTTCGCCATTACGCGAGATCGCCACCTCGTGACGGTCCCTATTACTCTGCACAGGAATCGAGATCCGTGTTCATCCATCATTGGATCCCTGCCAGGCCCTATCTCTTCTCAAACGTTTTTGACCCACACGCAAATGGAAAATCAAACTACGTGTCCCATGGATCCAACCAACCAAGTTAGTTGAGCAAGGTGTTAGACCGCGCGTGGATGTACGCTCGGTCTTGGCTCAGAGAAGAGAACTCGGGTCCTAAGGCGGCGAGAACGAGACAAACCACCCCAAACCCTTGTGGCCTCTCGCCCATTGCCTTTTAGTCATGTTATCACAAGCTCACATCCTTTCCACGATAATCTGATATACTAGGTTCATTCGCAGCTCTGATTCACCAACCGGGGTGGAGTAGAGCGAAACAAGTACATGACTAAGCATAGCAGATATAAGGCTTTGGTGATGCACACAAGCCAACCTAGGGCTGCTAGGAGCAGTGGATCAGGGTATTTAGGCGATGCAATAGATAGGAGAACTCTATATGCCGACCAAAAACACATTGGAATCGTATGCAATATAGAAGAATCAAAATACTTTGAAATCACATATATGTGCAGATAAGAGGTTATGCTTGCCTTGCTTTTTTGATAACCAATAATAAATCGTTGGGAATCTTTTGATTGACTTGATAGTCATGATCAAGTATACATCTTTGGTGTTGTCAATTTTGACTTCGGATTTGCGTTCTATCGAGAAGAACGAGACACCGGAAAAGGAAAACAACATTCAAACATGACATAATGCAATGCGCACAAATGTATGCATGTCAAGTTAAAGGAATTCAAAATAAACCCTAGAACACGAAGAACAAGTTACATGGGTCCAAATGCGATTTTAAGCATTAGTTCGATATCCCCTTAACTAAAGCAAGTGGTTATTTAAGTCTTCTACAAAATCTTAATTTAAGTTATTTAAACATGCATGAAATTGGTTATAAATAGACAGATCATAATTTTCTGAACATTTTGGTATATAATTTGTATTTTTCTGATTTAATATGAATTAGTTATAATTTATACAAGTTCAGTTTATTTTCTGAAAACAGGAAACAGCAAAATAAGAAATTAGTCCTTTAAACTCTCTGAACTGGCCACACTAAACTTGTTAGGCAGTACGTAGTTTAAAGCATCAGTGTGTAGCCAGTACCAGGCTAATCTGATGGCTTCTGAATTCTAGTTCTTCTCTCAAAAAAATCTGATCATAGAAAGTACAGCTAGTGCAGGCGACTTGGCTCACATGGGCGAGTCGCGCGACTCTCTGGCTCGCCGTCGACTTGCGGCGACTAGGTCGCTGGCTCAGACCTTCGAGTCGCTGGCTTGCTCCATGAATCGATGGGATTTCTAGATCGAAATCGAGCGGGAGCGGGTTCTGAAGAAAGAGCGGGAGCGGGAGCGGGATTTCCGCCAGCCTGAAGAAAGGAGAGTAAAGGGCGGGTGACGGCAGACAGAAAGCGAGGGAAAGGAAAGGAAAGGGCGGGAGCTCGCGGGAGAGGAAGCTGCTCCTCTCGCCGGCGACGCGCCCCTTCCAGCTTCTGCGCCTGCTCCAGCTCCGGCGGCCGGCCCCTCCAGCTCCAGATCCAGCTCCGTCGCCTTCCTCTCCGCCCCCTCCAGCTCCGCCGCCTTGCTCTGCGCCTCGTCCAGGTACGGCTTCATAGTGGGTATTTCGCAGGATGTGTATGCTTGTGCTGCTTGTGCTTGATGTTTCTGTTGTGCTTGTGTTGTGCTTGTGCTTGGCATGGTGCTCTGCTTGCTGAAGATGTCCTGCTGCTCTGTTTACTACTGTGTGGTGTAGATCCTGCTTGTTGATGCCCTGTTGCTTGATGTATATGTTGTTCTTCTGCTTGTTGTAGTCTTGTAGATGCCCTGTTGCTTGTTGTAGTCTTGTAGATCCTGCAATCATGTCGCTGCTGCTGTCCAATTGCTGTTCTCGAATCATGAACATGTTGCTGTCCAATTGTTGCCAACTATGTTTGCTATTTTTTACTGCTTTTAGCTCTCGTGTTTACTGCTAGTGCTGCTGTTTTTGCAGGTACTAAAGAGAGCATGGCTCAGCAGAATGAAATCATCGTACCCGGTGGCAATGCGCCTGAGCCTGAGCCATATGATCCATCAAAGGATCCAAAGCGGAAGGCAAAGTTGACAGGTTCCAAAAGCTTCGTGAGGAAGGCTCCAAAGGAGCTAGGTCTGACCCATTGGTCCTAGAAGACTTGAACTGGGACAATGAATGGATTGACCATAATGCTCAGCCTGTTTATGAAGGGGCTGATATCACTTGGGGTCAAGTTGACGAAGCCGTCGGCGCATCTGAAGGTCCATTGCGCAACCTTAGAAGCCGTGGGAGTGGGATCCAAACTGCTACATACTCGAGAGTTGGAGAAGATGAGGAGGAAGATGCAACTCCGGAGGTTCAGCTTGACGATTATTCAACAAGTGAAGATGATCAGGGAAAGGAAGGTGAAGATGAAGGTGAAGGTGCAGAGAGAGGCAATGCAGATTTCGATGAGGACCTCCGTTACTCCTACTATGTGGATTGATGTAATTTGGGGCTGGTGTAGTCTCGTGACTTCTTTTTGGACATATGGATTTGGGGCTGGTGTAGTCTCGTGACTTCGTTTTGGACATATGGATTTGGGGACTAGGGTAGATCTGAACCTGGTAGCCTTTAGTTAAATGTAATGAACTAATGCTAAATTTCTGTTGTTATACTTGTCATTGTGCTAGTATTTATATGTAGAACTGCTGCTGTTTTTCTTATGTGAATCAGTTACAAAGAAATATGGATCAACAAGGAATTGAGGAAAACAACTTGGACAGATGGACACACACCGACACACGTAAGTTGATGCTTTTTATTTCATCTCAAATGTGATGTTTGCGCTGCTGTTCTTAACTTGCTATTACATATATACTATTGCAAGGTGCGATCAAGAAAGAAGAGCACGTACCAACTACCAAAAAGGATCTCCCTTGCCAAATTTGGACAATTACATGGTAAGAAACATTCCTTCTTGCTGCTTGCCTTCCTAATGCACTATCTGATCTGAAATGCTACCTATTTTCCTTCTGAAATCCACTTATATATCCTTTTATAAGCCTTGGCGACTCGGGGCGACTAATCAAGCCAAGTCGCTGGCTCAAGCCAGCAAGTCACTAGTCGCAGCCATGGCGACTTGGCTTGGCTCGGCGACACAAAAACCATGCTCTTAGCAACACCATCTTTCACCTAGTGTTTAATTTCGAATTGGACAGGTTCAGTTTGGCAAGTAATTGCACAACAGGACAGGGATTAAACTTAGCACACCCTTCAGGTTACTAAGCTGCAGAAACCGAAGCTCCCCTGTTCTCTGTCACTTGACACTGAAAATCTATTCAACTGCTCTCACTCTCGTGCCATACTGCTGTGACAAACAAGTTCAGAGAACAATTCGAAAAGGTAGCTAAAACTGAGAAGAAGAGCTACCATGAATTAGATAATCAGGTAGTTCTCTCTTTCTATCTTAATTATTCTTTTCTCTCCTAGGAATCAAACTCATATCAAAGGGAAAATCAAGGAGCAGATCTTTAAACGAGAGAAGAGAGGACCTGATCTTAAACAGAAATCCCCAATCGTTGGTGGCCTCCATACGTGTTGTACTTGAACTCAAGGAGGCACAAAGACGAATCTGAGATGGCTGGGTCTCTTCTTCTTCTCTCCCTCCTTGCGCTGTTCCTCCTCTGTACCAGAGAGTAATCCTGGTGTTCCTCTTCAGGCGCTTGCTCTCCAGGTGGTCGCCATGGCTCTTTGAAGGTTTTCTGTTTCGGTCATTGTGGTGTGATGGGGATTTGGGGATGACGATGATAGGGTGGTCTTATCCCCTGCCTGCTGGATTCTCACGGGGGCGGCGCGAATCGTCGCAGCGAAGCGACGACATCAGCAACGACACGCAGCTGCTTGTGTTAACGATGACCAAGGGGAGTTGAGCTGGGCTTTGATTAACTAGCACGTGCAGATTCGGCCCAAAGGTCGAAATTTGGGTCTTAACCAATTTTTATTTCTTGTTCTTAAAATCTCTTTGCTGTTTTGATTAGGTTTGGAAGTGTAAACAAATATGAAACTATCAAGTGGCCTTCCTAACATATATCAGAAGGTCCACATGTTTTTGTTGAAGATTTTGAGACCCTTTTGGAAGTATTTTAAATAGAAGACAATGTGAAATTTTAGAGTGTTTCAATTTGCCTCTTAATACACTGTTTTATTTAAGAGTTAGATTTAATGCATGCTATGCTCATGAATGCACATATCAACTCCTAATCAGGGTTAGCCAAACTGGGGACGTCACAAATGTAACACCCGGCCCACCCCGGACCGGGCCTGTCACCCTTGGCAGGATCTCTAGACTGGCCCCACAGATCAATACTAGTCTTTTCTACGCACTTTGTCCTCACTCGTGCGCACACGGGAAGGACTTCCCGGTCGGTCACCCATCCTCAAATCGCTCCGGGCCAAGCACGCTTAACCTCAAAGTTCTTTTCAGATGAGCTTTCGGAAAAGAAGTTGCAACTTGTTTATATGAGTATCCTACCAATCCTATTAAGTCCTGAGCCAGGATCTCACAATGTTCCTCTTCTTGGCCGCAACGTTGGTCTTGAGAAGGTCGATCTTGGCGTCATGTTTCCCTAGGATCATCGTCCACCTCGCGTCGGGCTTCTCCTCCCTCATGACGGCATGGCTCTTGGTGTCGATGATGCATTGCTCGATCGATGACTGCAGCCTTTCGACGGCCGGAGGCAAATCTCTTGTTGCCTTGGCTTTCTTGTGGCCATCAGGACGCCCTCCGCCACTGCCAGGACCGGCGCGTCTGGATGGTAGACACCCTTGGTGAGGGACAGACAGCCTCCACTTTTCACAGGTTTTGATCCTCGTGAAGACGTGTGATTGCGTGGATCACACATTCGTTCGGAGACCCCAAGAGTAAGGTATGATGCAGTATAGCAGCAGTTTTCCCTCAGTATGAAACCAAGGTTTAATCGAACCAGTAGGAGCAAGAAATCACTTCGAAGGTTGTCAGTGGCGGGCTGACGTGGAATCTGCACACAACACAATCAAACTACTTTGCCCCAACGAAACAGTGAGGTTGTCAATCTCACCGGCTTGCTGAAAACAAAGGATTAAACGTATGGTGTGGAAAACAGTAGTAAATTGCAGAGAATGAAAAGGAACAGTGTTTGCAGTTGGTTGTATTATCAGTGTAAAAGAATGGACCGGGGTCCACAGTTCACTAGTGGTGTCTCTCCATAAAAGATAACTAACATGCTGGGTGAACAAATTACAGCTGGGCAATTGACAAAATATTGAGCGCATGACAATGCATATATATGACATGATGATTACTATGATATTCATGTGGGCATTACGACAAAATACATAGACCGTTATCCAACAGCGTCTATGACTAATAATCCACCGCCAGGTTGTCATACCGAGTTCCCCGTTGGTATTAAGTTGCAAGCAACGGATAATTGCATTAAGTAATGTGCGTAATGTAAACAAATGCATTAGACCTAACGGCGTACCCTTAAGCTAAGCATCGGTTATTTTATCCCTAGTGGCAACAGCACATCCACAATCTTAGAAGTTATTGTCACTCTCCCAGATTACCGGAGGCATGAACCCACTATCTAGCATAAATACTCACTCTTGGAGTTACAAGCATCTACTTGGCCAAAGCATCTACTAGTAACGGAAAGCATGCAAGATCATAAATAACATATAAGATAGATTGATAATCAACTTGACATAGTATTCAATATTCATCGGATCCCAGCAAACACAACATGTAGCATTACAATAAGATGATCTTGATCATGATAGGCAGCTCACAAGATCTAAACATGATAGCATAAAGTGGAGAGACAACCATCTAGCTACTGCCATGGACCCGTAGTCCAAGGATGAACTACTCACGCATCACTCCGGAGGCAGGCATGGTGATGTAGAGCCCTCCGGTGATGATTCCCCTCTCCGGCAGGGTGCCGGGAAGAGCTTCTGAACCCTCCCGAGCTAGGGTTGACGGCGGCGGCGTCTCTGGAACTTTTCGTGGATAATGGCTCGGGTATTTAGGGTTTTCGCGTCGGGAGAATAAATAGGCGAAAGGGCGGCGGCTGCGGAGCCACGAGGGCCCCACACCACCCCACGGCGCGGCAGGGGGGCCCGCGCGGCCCCATGGTGTGGGTGCCACGTGGCCCTCCTCCGTCTCTCCTCTGGACTCCGTCTTCGTGTTGGAAAAATAGGAGGTTCTGTCCAAGTTTCGTCCAATTCCGAGAATATTTCCAGACTAGCTTTTCTGGAATACAAAAACAGCAGAAAACAGGAACTGGCACTGTGGCATCTTGTTAATAGGTTAGTCCCAGAAAATGCATAAAAATGCTATGAAGTGTATATAAAACATGTAACAATTGGTATAATATCAACATGGAACATCAGAAATTATAGATACGTTTGAGACGTATCAAGCATCCCCAAGCTTAGTTCTACTCGTCCTCGAGTAGGTAAAACGATAAAAACAAAATAATTTCTGAGGTGACATGCTACAATCATAATCTTGATCAAATAATATTGTAAAGCACATGTTATGAATGAAGTGATCCAGGTCAATGGTCTATAGTTTGCTAGCAAGTAGATAATGAGCAAACAACTGAATCATATAAGCAAAAACTTTTCATGAATAGTACTTTCGAGACAAGCATCAAAGAGTTTTGCATAAGAGTTAACTCATAAAGCAATAGATTCTAAGTAAAAGGTATTTAACCAACACAAAGGAAGATTTAAGTTTCAGCAATTGCTTTCAACTTTCAACATATATATCTCATGGATATTTGTCAACACAAAGCATATAATAAGTGCAATATACGAGCATATAAAAATTGTTGCACCAAAGTTGACACTAGTGTTTGCTTCTAAGATAGAAAGAAGTAGGTAAACTGACTCAACATAAAAGTAAAAGAAAGGCCCTTCGCAGAGGGAAGCAGGGATTAAATCATGTGCTAGAGCTTTTTAAGTTTTTGAAATCATATAGAGAGTAAAAATAAGTTTTGAGAGGTGTTTGTTAATTGTCAACGAATCAGAAAATGGAAAGTACAATATGACCCCTGCCAACCAGACTTTTAAGAGCGGCTCCCATGAAGGACGTTATTTCTACCAGCAAGGCAGATCATCCCTCTTTCTCTTTTGTTTACACATGCAGATATTTCACTGTTTGTCATTGCTTGACTGATAAATCAGGGCAAAAATGTGAAGAGAATTAAGCGGTTAAAGTTGTAATTAATTGGGACTGGGCACCCCATTTGCCAGCTCTTTTTGCAAAATTAATGGATAAGCGGATGTATATGCCGCTAGTCCGGTGGTAAAGTCTGTTTGACAGTTGACATAAAGACATCCACCCCGTCCTCATGAGCTTGGTAAACATTGACACAAAATAGGAGTAATAAAGTTTGAATAGTTTAAAGGTAGCACATGAAAAATTTACTTGGAATGGCAAGGAAATACCACATATAGGTAGTTATGGTGGACACAGATGGCATGGATTTTGGCTCAAGGTTTTGGATGCACGAGAAGCATTCCCTCTCAGTACAGAGTTTAGGCTAGCAAGGTTATTTGAAGCAAACACAGGATATCAACCGACACAGCAAGGCTTATATGAAAACATATTGCAAGCATTATAAGACTCTACACTGTCTTCCTTGTTAACCAAACCCTTTTACTAGAAAATATCTAGACCTTAGAGATACCAATCATGCAAACCAAATTTCAACGAGCTTTACGGTAGTTCTTCATTAATAGGTTTTAACTACATGATACAAAAGCTTAAACATGAACTACTTGATAACTCAAAACAATTGACAAGTATCAAATTATCCAATACAATGATCTACAAGAATATGTAAGCTTTTTCCATTATACCATCTACCACATGCAACATTTTCTGTTCCAACCAAACACCAATCAATTTATTTCAACATAAACTCTCCAAACAATTATAAGTGAAGCAAGAGAGTACTTTCTTTAAAAGAACTAACAGCTCTGAATAAGAGATGCATGCAAAACAGGAGCTAAAAGCATAGCAATAGCTAGATAAGAATACTCAACAAGTATAAGTGAAGAATAGGAGTATTCATATGAAAAAGCGGAGCGTGTCTCTCTCCCAATCAAGAATGCTGGGGTCCAATCAAGTTGACCATAAGAAAAATAAAATACTGAAAATAAAAGCACACAGACGCTCCAAGTAAAGCACATATGATGTGAAAGAATTAAAATATAGTTTCACTAGAGATGACCTGATAAGTTGCTGATGAAGAAGGGGATGCCTTGGGCATCCCCAAGCTTAGACGCTTGAGTCTTCTTGAAATATGCTGGGGTGATCCATGGGAGCATCCCCAAGCTTAAGCTCTTCACTCTTCTTGATCACATTATATCATCCTTCTCTCTTGACCCTTGAAAACTTCCGCCACACCAAACTCAAAGTAATTCTCATTAGAGGGTTAGTGCACAATCAAAAACTCACATGTTCTATAAGGACACAAACATGACCGTTACTTTTAACATTAGCTACTGCCACTGATGTTATGTGAAGCTCTTCACCCTAAAAAAGAATTCCACTCAACACTAGTAAAAGAGAGAATGCGAAAAATAAAAGACAGAATCTGTCTAAACAGAACAGTCCGCAAAGACGAATTTTTTCGAGGCACTTACGTTGCTCAGATCGAAAAACTTTAAACTAACGAAAGATGCGTACATATCTGAGGATCACGCACAAAAAATTGCAGATTTAAATAATTTTTCTGTGATTTTACAGAATTAAAACGGTGAACAGCAGAAATCTGTTCCTGCGCAGAAATCCAAATCTAGCATCATCTTCCTATTAGAGGCAATACTTGGCACAACAATGCGATAAAATAAAGATACAAAGGAATTGTTACAGAAGTAAACAACTCCTTGACTAAAACTGAAAAGATAATGGGTTGCCTCCCAAAAGCGCTTTCTTTAATGCCTTTTAGCTAGGCTAGAAGATTTTAATGATGCTCTCATAAGAATAAGAGTTGAAAAACAAAAGAGAGCATCAAGAGGCAAATATCAAACACATTTAAGTCTAACCCACTTCCTATGCAAAGGAATCTTGTAAAAAATAAATTATTGAAGCATAAAGCAACTAGCATAGAAAGATGAAACAAATAACTTCAAAACTTTCAACATAAAGAGAGGTGTTTTAGTAACTTGAAAACTTTTACAACCATATTTTCCTCTCTCATAATAACTTTCAGTAGCATCATGAACAAACTCAACAATATAACTATCACATAAAGCATGCTTTTCATGATCTACAAACACATAATTTTTATTAAGCTAAAAACAGTGGGGTCATTAAACCCACTTTTGACAATAGTAGTATAACAAATATCATTAGGCAATATAGGACCATCATCAAGAGCATTATCATATAAACATTAGGGAGCACATTTTTACTTTCTGCAATTTCCTTTTCTTGAGTCAAGGAGCTTGTTACTTCAAATTTATCAAAAGGAGATATTTCAATAGAATCATGACATTCAACAATATAGCATTCTTCCTCCTTAGGTAGGCATGGAGGGTAATCATATAATGTAAGAGTTAAAGAGTTACTATTTTAGAGGTAGATCCTCCTTTTGTTCATCACTCTCTTCCTCTTTTTCATCCAATGAGCTTTCAGTTTCAGCAATTTCTTCTCCCACAGGTTCCTGAAAGGTAGCAAGTTGTTCTGGAGAATAAGTTTTCTCAAGAAATTCAGTGATATAAGGATTATCATTGTAATATTCAAGGCAATAACCAAGTATAGCAAATTCTCAGTTTACAAGGAGCATCATCATCTTGAATAAAACCAGCAATTTCATAGGCACCCTTAAAAACAACAAATTCTTCAATTTGTTCAAGATTATCAAAGTCATAGTTTCCTTTAGCATAAGCAGCCAAGGTTTCATTATCATTATAATCACATTGGAAAGGGAGGTGTTTATGCCTCCTACACAAAAACATTCATTAAAGCACCAGGATTCATCATAAGTAAAGCACAAGTTTCTAGCAAAACAATTCAATTTATATATTTGTACCCATAAGTGTTTCCCTTTTTGAGACAAGCTGATGGGGGGATGATAACCCGGTAGGCCCATGAAGAGGGAAGCGTGACCCGCCAGGCAGGAGGCCCGGCCAGGCCAGCTAACCATCAGCATGGGCCGGGTTATGTTGCTGGGCCAGAGGCTTTGGCGGTAACCCGGTTCAGGAGGGGTTCGGGACTTGGAGGACACGAAGGCTAGAAGAGCTAGAATAGGACTCCGAGTCTGGGTAGAGCCCGGGTTCGTATTGTAAAGTGCCAGGAGACCCGGTCGTCTATATAAACGGTCCCTGAGCCCTAGTTGAGAGAACTTTACGATCCAAGCTTAGGCGAGAGAACCATCGAGAGAAACACCACAACCTTGTAACCTAGATCGAGATCCGGCTCTGTTGTCGTAGCCGGGTTATCGAGATCGAGATCAATAACAAGATAGCAGGAAGTAGGTCTTTATCTCCAATGGAGAGGCCGAACCTGGGTAAACCTTTGTCCCTGCAGTGCTAAACAATCTCCCAGACGCCAGTGTCGCCTTGCCCATCAACTCAAGCTACCCCAAAGTAGCATCTGCCGTGTTATCTACCCCACGACAGTTGGCGCCGTCTGTGGGAACGCGTCCAAAGGTGTCACCATCATGGGAGAAGCAAGGCAAGGAGTAGAGAACTATGTTTTCGGCGAGATCACCCTCAATTCGCAAGGAGAGCCCATCGTTGATGATTTTGGCTGGGGGCCGGAATCAGATCTACTTGAATCAGGTGATGTTATTCCAATTGGCAAGTTTAACGTTTTTGTTGGTATGATTGCAACTAGATCTGCTAGTGATGGAGACTATGAATCTGTGTCAGGAGCTGCCACAATTGTTCAATCTGATGGAGAAGAATCAGTTGGTACGGCTGAAGATGAGCTGCCCTGGACGTGCACGAGGAAGATCGGGAAACCCGGCTCCAATCCCGGGTGATGTGGTGGACTATGCAGATTCAGAATCGATCTGCCCTTGTTCGAAGGCCGGTTCGGATATGGAGTAGAAGAAGAGGACGAAGAGGAGCAAGAGTCCGTTCCAAGCCCGGTTAGGAGGGTGGCGGTTTACACCGCTCCTTCGATCAACGCGGGGGCATCACCGTCAACGGTCGTGCCACCAGCTTTTACTCCGGGTCAGCAGCAGCAACAATTGCCACCAGTGTTGGAGCTGGCGGGTCAAAGGGTTGATGGAGACCCGGCTTCGGTGTCAGAGGAAAGTGAAAACACGGCGCGTTACAGGAATAGCTTCGGTTTTCTCAATAACCGAGCTCAGGGTGAGGAAAGAAACAATGCAACTGGGGCCCGGGCCATGTTTAACAATGGCCTGGTCCTAGATCCAACAGCACTTACGAGGATTGTTACTCCAGAAACGCGGCAGCAGAGCTATAGAATTGGATACAGCACGCCGGGCCTTGGAGCAGGTGCGCAGAGACACAATGGCAGAAAAGAAGATATGGAGGTTAGGCGAAAGCAATTAGAGGATGAGGAAAATCGTCTCAATGAGATGACCAGGGCACACCGGAGGAGGCACCAGAGCCGGCTGGCTCCTGGAGAAAACGCCATAAATCCAGCAGTATTGTTTAGACCCCAGAAGATCAACCAGTTGGTGTAACCCAGGTGGCTCCAGTTGTTAGAGCAAATATAGAACCAGACAGAGGAACAGGAGCAGCTGGAGTTGCAGTTGCAGCGGCGCCGGGTCTTCTCGCTGGGGGAGCCAGGGGAAATCCGGGTCTGCCGCCCAGGACACCAAGGTTTCATACGCCGGCGGGTCACTATTCCAATCCAGCAGATAACGTATATGCCGCAACTTTAGCACTTGATCGTATTCCATTAGGAGACTCGCCAGCAGAGGTTGAAGCTCGGCGTGCCATTGACATGTTACGCACTGCGGTTGCTCAGCAAGTTCAGTATTCAAAAGAGAAAAGTGCGCTTCATTCCACAACATATCGTAGCAAGAGTCGCCATGGGGGAAACCCGCCATTGGCCGGGTTTGCCGCGGCACAGCAGCAAAACCCGCCCCAGCAGAACCAGAACCAGAATAATCAGCAGTATCAACCCGCCCCTGCAATTTCTGTGGCTCAGCAGATAGTCAATAGATCGCGAGCAGGAAGGAGTGCAGCTAATGCAAACCCGGCAGTACCTGCAGCTGGAGCACCACAAGGAGGACCGGGTCCCGTGCCAGCAGCATCTGCAAGCTCGCCGGGTAACATTAATCTTTTAGCAAGTTCTTCCACTTTGGCGGGTCCCAAGTGTCTTTCAGATGCCATTAGAGCAGAGCCTTTCCCTGAGAAGTTCAAGGAGCCAAGCAAGATTGCCAATTATGAGCCGAGCACAGACCCGGCGAGTTGGTTGAGCAGCTATGAGATGGCGATGTGTATACGCAATGCCACAGAGAACGTTTGTGCAAAGTATATGTATTTGATGATGAGTGATGGTGCAGCAAAGTTGTGGTTCAAGAATCTGCCAGAGAAATCTATCAATTCTTGGGATGAGTTGAAAACAATTTTCATCAAGCACTTTCAGGGCACGTGCAAGCGTTTATTTTCCATTGAAGATCTTGATCGTTGCGTACAGAGGAAGGGCGAGTCAGCTCGTCACTGGATGGGCCGGGTCACGGAGATCCTGCACTCTTCATCAGGTATCGAGCCCAAGGATGCAATTTCATCGATGGAGAAAACTTGCAAGTACGCTCCCTTGGTCCAGAAGCTGGGCCGCATGAAGGAAGGACACCGGGTTAAGCCCGTTACTATGGCAGAGTTGATGGATGCGTGCAACAGCACGCAGCCACGGACAAAACCCAGGATGATAGTGAGGAAGAAAAAGGGAAAGGTGCTGCGAACAATGGAGGAAAGAACAATGGCCCGGGAAACAATAACAACAGCAATCAGAACCAGCACAAGCGTGGGCATCAGGAAGGAAACTCAGAGCTAGTTGCAAATGCAAATGCCGGGTTTCAGAGGCAAAGGATGGATGGGAATTATCAGGAAAACAGAGGTTATCAGGGAAATAATGGGAGTTACGGTGGTGGAAATAGTTATCAAGGAACACGCCCAATGAGCACTGAAGAGGCCTTCAGGATGCCGTGTCCTCGTCATAGCAAGAACGGCAGACCCGCCAATCATTCATTGGCCCAGTGTGTAGATTTGAACAGGTGGAAAAACAATGAATTCAGAGAGCTCTGCAAGGAGCAAACAGGAGTGGAGGACCCGGCCCGAGTGCTAACCCGGCTGCGGGGCCTCTAACTGGAGCAAACGCGGTACCAACTGGAAATACAGGACCCGGCCAAAATACAGGTAATCAGGGTGGATTCTCGAACCAGCCAGGCAACTTGGCCAATATCATATATATACCAGTGGCACGACCAAGAGAGAGAAAGATAGTCAAAAGGGCAGTTAATTCAGTGGCTGTAGGGGTACCAAGGTATTTGAGATGGTCAGAGCATACTATTACTTGGAGCAGAGCAGATCACCCGGATGTGGTGGAGCACCCGGGTCTGCTTGCGTTAGTTGTGGCTCCTCAAGTTCATGGCTTTGAGTTAAAGAAGGTTTTGATGGACGGTGGCAGTAGCATTAATATCTTGTACTGGGAAACATTTATGCGTATGGGTCTGAAGGAGTCACAGTTGCAGAAAACGTCAACAATATTTCATGGTATAGTTCCTGGGAAGTCTGCTACACCAGAGGGAAAAATTTCATTAGAGGTTGCTTTTGGCGAGTCTATCCATAACTTCAGATCAGAGTGGCTCACTTTGAGGTGGTGAAATTTCCAAGTCCTTATCATGCGTTGTTTGGAAGGCCGGCTTTGCCAAGTTCATGGCAAGGCCGTGTTATGTATACTTGCAGTTGAAGATACCGGGTCCCAAGGGGATCATCACTATTCATGGTAACAGAGAAATTGCAGCAGAATGTGACGAGGGAGATGCAGCCCTGGCAGAGCGAACTTGTGCTAGAGAGGAGTTGAAAGCTTACAGGTCTAATCTTGACCCGCAGGACAACAAGCGCTCAAAAAACCAACAACAGAAGATGACAGGGCAAAGTTTAAAGCAGCAAAGGATACTAAGATGGTGGATTTTGTGCCTGGGGATTCCTCCAAGCAGTTCGCCATAGGGACCAGCCTAACTGATAAATAGGAAAGCGCGCTCATCGAGTTCATCCGTGAGAATCGGGATGTTTTTGCGTGGACACCTAGTGACATGCCAGGCATTCCGACTGAACTCGCTGAGCACCGTTTACATGTTGATCCAAAGGCAAGGCCGGTGAAACAAGGTTTGAGAAAAATGAACGCAGAGAGAAGAAAAGCTATAGGAGAGGAGATAGCCCGGTTATTGGAAGCCGGCTTTATCATGGAGGTTTTCCACCCAGAGTGGTTGGCTAACCCGGTTTTGGTTCTGAAGAAAAATAATGAGTGGAGGATGTGTATTGATTTTACAAGTCTCAACAAGCATTGTCCAAAAGACCCGTTCGCACTGCCGCGCATCGACCAAATTGTTGACGCAGTGGCAGGCAGCGAGCTCTTGTGTTTTCTGGACGCATATTCAGGTTATCATCAGATCAAGCTTAACAGGCAGGATTGGGAAAAGACATCGTTCATCACCCCCTTTGGTGCTTTTTGTTACAAGACCATGACTTTTGGGTTGAAGAACGCAGGAGCAACTTATCAGAGGTGCATTCAAAATTGTTTTCATGATCAGATTGGGCGCAATGTGCATGCTTATGTGGATGATGTGGTGATCAAGTCAGAAAAAGCCGGGTCATTTATCAGTGACCTTACAGAAACATTCAAAAATTTGAGGAAGTACAAGATGAAGCTCAATCCTACAAAGTGCGTGTTTGGAGTTCCAGCAGGAAAATTGCTCGGTTTCATTGTGTCAGAGCGTGGAATTGAGGCAAACCCGGAAAAAATCAGAGCCATCCAGAGTTTGAAAAAACCTGAGGAATTGGCAGATGTTCAGAAGTTGACAGGATGTGTGGCTGCGCTAAGCCGGTTTATATCCCGGCTCGGAGAAAAAGCAATACCTTTGTACAAGTTACTCAAGAAAACAGACAATTTTGTGTGGAATCAGGAAGCAGACGAGGCATTTGAAGCTCTGAAGAAACAATTATCAAAGCGCCAGTTCTGGCGGCCCCGGGTCCCAAGGAACCCATGCTGTTATACGTCGCTGCCGGGCCTCAGGCTGTGAGTGCTGTGGTGGTGGTCGAGCGTAAGGAGGAAGGCAAGGAAAACCCGGTTCAGAGGCCGGTTATTATGTTAGTGAGGTGTTATCAGAAGCAAAGCAGCGCTATCCGCATTGGCAGAAGCTAGTATTTGGTGTTTTCATGGCAAGTAGAAAGTTGAAACCATATTTTCAGGAGCATCCAATCACAGTGGTGAGTTCAATACCCTTAGCAGATATTATCAGGAATTCAGAAGCTACAGGAAGAATTGCCAAGTGGGCAATAGAGATGGGGCCTTACCACATTGACTATGTGCCTCGTACAGCTATCAAATCGCAGGCATTGGCGGATTTTCTTAATGATTGGACACAGTTGAGTGCACCACCTCTTGCGCCGGGTCTCAAGCCTTGGGTTATGCACTTTGACGGGTCTAAGCAAGCACAAGGTTCAGGAGCTGGAGTTGTGTTAACTTCTCCCAAGGGTGATAAGCTGAGCTATGTTTTGCAAATTCACTTTGATTGCTCTAACAATGTGGCAGAATATGAGGCTTGTTACATGGTTTGCGTATGGCAAAGGAGATGAGCATCAAGCATATTAATTGTTATGGGGATTCAGATCTTGTGGCACAGCAAGTTTCAGGAACATGGGATAGAAAAGATGCGACAATGGCGGCTTACAGGAGAGAGGTGGACAGGGTAGCCGGGTTTTTCTCAGGCTATCAGGTGGATCATATTGACCGCAGGAAAAATGATGCTGCAGATGCTTTGTCAAGACTCGGCTCACGCAGAGAGCCGGTTCCACCTAACGTTTTCTTGGACGAGCTATGGACTCCATCAGTCAAGCCTCAGGGCGTAGAGGAACTGGCGGGTCAGGAAGACCCGGATTCGCAATTGGTAGCAGCAACTCATGAAATTCCAGAGTGGACAGAACCTTATTTGGCGTATCTTTTGCGTGGAGAGCTGCCAGAGCAGGAAGTTATATCCCGGCAAATTGTGCGCCGGGCTAAGGCCTACGTAGTTATTGATGGCGAGTTATATAAGAGAAGTGTTTCTGGAGTATTTCAGAGATGTGTGTCTGGAAAGGAAGGCCGGCAAATTTTGAAAGAGATTCATGAGGGAGATTGTGGTCATCATGCTTCAACAAGGTCTTTAGTAGCAAAAGCTTTCAGACACGGCTTCTTCTGGCTCACAGCTCAGGCAGATGCAGAGCGCTTGGTGAGTAGATGTGATGGTTGCCAAAGATATGCAAGGCAAATTCATGTGCCGGCTCAGGAGTTGCGAACAATACCCTTGACTTGGCCCTTTGCAGTTTGGGGGCTTGATATGGTGGGTCCTTTTAGCATGTCTCCTTGCAAGAAAACCCACCTCTTGGTTGCCATTGATAAGTTTACAAAGTGGGTTGAGGTGATGCCTGTTACTAATTGTGAAGCAGCTACAGCAGTCAAGTTTTTGAAGCAGATCATACACAGGTTTGGGTATCCTCATAGTATCATCACAGATAATGGTACTAACATGTCCCTTGGTGAGATGGCAAAGTTTTGTGGAAATCAGGGTATACGTTTAGATGTTGCTTCAGTTGCTCATCCACAGGCCAATGGACAAGTAGAACGAGCAAATCAGGAGTTGCTTCGAGGTTTGAAACCACGTCTCCGGGTCCCGTGTCTCAGAGCTGCTGGAGCGTGGGTTGAGGAGTTGCCATCAGTAGTTTGGGGAATCAACACAACACCAAACAGATCCACAAAGATGACCCCTTTCTTTATGGTGTATGGGGCAGAGGCAGTTTTGCCAAGTGATATAATTCATGACTCGCCTCGCGTGGCGGCTTATGTTGAAACAGAAAATGAGCAGACCCGGCAGGATTCTGTGGACCTGCTTGAGGAGAATAGAGAACAAGCACTGGAGAGATCAGCAGTATATCAGCAGATTTGAGGCGGTATCATAGTCGCCGGGTTAAAACTCGCACTTTCCAGGAGGGAGATTTAGTGCTGCGATGGGTGCAATCCAGAGAAGGGATGCACAAGTTATCTCCCCCTTGGGAAGGGCCCTTCATCATAAGCAAGAAATTGAACAATGGTTCATATTATTTGTGGATGCAAGAGAAAAGTCCGAGTCTGTGAATGACACATCGCACTCTACCTTTTCATTGGAAGAGCGTGAGAGGCCATGGAACATTGCAGCTGCGCCCATATATACTTAGCATGAGAAAGAGATATGAGATGTAAAACACGATGTAACAGGCAGCAGGTTTCAGACGCGCTCTTTTCCTTACCAGGGTACCTAAGGGGACTGGAAGGTTTTTAATGAGGCGGCTTGCTGACCTAACCTTTTCTATCAATAAAGTGAAGGTTGAACAGAAATTTGTGTTTTTTCGTTTCTTTTTTTTTATGTTGATAGTAGTGTTCATGTTAAGTTTGGTCTTGGGGCTTGTCCTTGGGGGCTGCCCAAGACCCGGCTTTTTACGGTCATCCGGGTCTCGATGTTTCGTGACCCGGCTGTGCAGTTTTACAGTATCCATAACTTTGGATTCAGAGTATGAAGGTGAAGTTTACATTTTAGTTGTTTATGTTTTTGTCATAGAAAAGTGCATAGTTATCTTTGAGGACGCCCAGAGAGCGTGTCCCACCAGTATGAGGATCAATGGGGTAATGTTGCATAGTTAAGCCATTACTTTATAAACATTGATCCAGGTCTTGGGGGCTCTACTTCAATAGTTTGCAGCTGCAATCCCAAGACCCGGCTTTATGCCACTAGTTTATTCTTGGTTATCTTGCTGTTGAGCTGATGTGACTCGCAATTTTATGGCCTGATTGCTCACCTGGAAATTCAATCAACCATGAAGCCCATTGGGACTTGGTTCGACCCTGTTTTTCTCAGAGAAGTAGCGACAGGGTATCCATGCGAAAGCCGGCTCACAGTTAAAGAAATCAAAAGGGTCATCAAAACCACAGAAGAGGCATATTTCATAGCAAAAGTTTGAGAGTAGCATAAAAAGTTTCATCAGGTGCATAGGCGCACCATCACAGGCATAGTGCAAACAGTGCAAAAGTTATTACAATAACGCCCAAAGGGCCGAATAAAGATTGTTTTCTTGCAGAGATAAAGCATCTGCGTAAGTTTTCAAGCTTTGGCTTCAGGAGCCGGGTCACGGGGAGGAGAGCCGGTTGGTTGTTCTTCGACGGTCTTTGCCGGGTCTTCTTCTTCGGCGGCCGCCGGGTTAGCCTCTGGCTCCTTGGTCTCGTCGGTTTCTTTGGCCTTGGTCTTGCGCCGGGTGATTTTTCGAAGTGGCTGGAAGAAGTTTTCATCATCTTCTTCAGCTATCGCCCGTGACGGAGGAGGAATAACTGGCGTAGAGGAGCTGGGAGCAGTGGAGGTACCAGGAGCATTTTTGCCGGGTCAATGGAATCCTTATAGCTTTGGAGGAGATCGACGCGTTGTGGCTCGTCATCCATGATCTCTTCATCATTTTCAGTATCCAAGCTGCAAAGTGGTGAGCTTCATCTTGCTGGCAATTACAGTGGCAACGTGCCGGGTTTGCTTCACAACCCGGGCGTAGCACTTCTTATCGAACTCCTTGCCATCAGTGTCAAACTGAGGAAAGCCCTTCTTCAGTGGAGCCGGGTTTAGCTGGGGATGGTAGGCCTTTGCCAAGGCAAGACCTCGCATCACCCCGGCCCTGCAAGCTGATCTCTTGAGCAGATGGATCCATTGCGGCATTGTTGACAGATGCCCAAGGACTTCAGTGTACTTGCTTGGCGGGTTCTCCCAGAGCCTAGCGGCTTTGATGACCTCGCAGCTGCCAAAGTACAGCTGACGTGTCAGCGTGTACATGCATTTGATCTTCTCTGCAGCGGTTTTGCGGAGGTTCCCATCACGAGGGCCTGTGTAAGGAAAAGGTAACAGTGAGATTTCAAAAACCGGGTCTGCTTGATCAGTTTAGGTTGAAATTCAAAGGAGTAGTGCTTACCCACTAAAGATTCAACCATAGAGGTGATCATTCTTTTTAGCCGGGTCAGCTCGTTGTTGGTTTCATCCAGCTGCTTCTGCAGGGTCTCCTGTTGCTCCTGGAAGTTCTCCTCGTTCTCCTGCATGTCCTTCTTCAGATCGGAGTTTTCTTGCGTCAGGCAGTAATCTTTTCTTCCAAGGCCTGGAGTTGAGCTGAGTGATCAGCCCGGGTCTCAGATTCAGTTTTGGCAGCGTCAGTGAGCCGGGTGATCTCAGCCTGGGCCTTGGCATGGTCTTCCTGTTAAGATGCAAAAAGTTATGTTAGTCCCAGGTCGCCGCAGGCGTGCAACCCGGCACTTGGGGGCTACATGCGCAAAAAGTCTAAAATTTTCTAACTGTAAGTCCCAGGTAGCTGTGGACAGCTAACCCGGCACTTGGGGGCTACTCAGTTTGAAGTTCAATTGTTCAACGTAATAAAGAAGTCCCAGGTTGCTGCAGGCACACAACCCGGCACTTGGGGGCTACAGTGTTCAAAGTTTTGATGTGAAAATGGGCAAGTTTTAAATGATGGAAGTTTTTTAGTCCCAGGTTGCTGTAAACAGACAACCCGGCACTTGGGGGCTACAGGTTTGAAGTTTTTACCTAAGGAATGCATATTGTAAGCACCAAGCTCATCACAAGTGATGAACTTAGAGCTTGGGGGCTACTTAGGGTATAGTTATGCAAGAAAATATACAGGCAAGAAGTAAAAAGGGTACCTGATATCGTTTTTGAATTAGGGCGACCAGTTCTGTCTCCAGGGTCTTGTGTTGAGCAAGGCGAGAAAAATATTCGTCGCAAAGTGCTGGAACGGACATGGTCCAGAGCCGGTGAATTTGAGGAGGAAGCCGGGTTCTTGTCCTTGGCAGGAGTTGCCGGGTCAGCATCTGGGGCTGGCACCTTGGCAAGAGTCTCAGGAGCATTTTGTACTGGAACGTGCCGGGTCCCAGTAACCTGCACTTCATCTTCTTTAGTCCCAGAGCCTAACCCGGGCGAGTGAGCAGCTGGGGAGGATTCTGGCACCGGGTCAACAATATTTTTTGGAGAAGCCGCGGGGGTTGCTTGCTCCCTTGGCTCGTCTTTGTCCTCGGTTCTTCAATATGTGCCTCCATAGGAGAAGGCTCTGTGGTTGCTGGAGGAGGAGACGCCGCGGGAGGAGATTCCGGGTCTTCATCCATAAAAGCCTGGCACTGGAACAAGATAGTGTCTTAGTTAAACAAGAATGGGACAGTAAAGTATAGAGGTATGGAAAAGATGTGTGAAGTATTTCTAACCCGGCGTTGATCTGGAAATCCTCGGGTGTGCTAACACCATCCGAGGAAGAATCTGACAAACGAGATGGTTTAGGAACCCGGATCTTGCCAGCTAAAGGGAACTGTTTGCTGGGCGTCTTCTGGATGGATTTGGCCCAGCTTGATAAAGAGCGTTGAGGGATACCTGGGCTCAGGGAAGCTTGGCTTGTAGAAGACCGGGTTCGGCGTCTCTTGTTCGCCTCAGCCTCCTTCTCAGCCTCCTTTTCCTGTGATTGTGCTTAAGTTTGAGATGAGTTCATCATGAAATTGAGAAAAGAGAATGTGGTACCTTGGCAATGGTGGCCCGGGTCCTCTTCTGAGTAGGAGTGCAGCAGTTTGGGGACCCGGCGCTACGTCAGAAGCCGGGTCAGTGGGGCCTGGAATAAAATTTGCCGGGTTATCAGTAGAGGTGTCCTTGTTGGGGACTTCGTTGTTAATCAACTGGAGGAAGAGCCGGCCTACGGAGTCTAGCTCACCTTCTTCTTCTTCTTCGTCGTCTTCACTTTCTGTGTCCTCCCCATCAGGAGAGGATGTAGGGGTAAAATCCACGCTCCACCACTTGGAGTCCTGAGAAAAAGCAGTCACAGTAAATAACAGTCTATGGATGAGTTTACCGGGTTAAAGTAAGCAAAATGGATTGAGTATTGGCTTTACCGTGGGGGGTTTGTTCTTGGCACTAAATGGGGCGAGCCCGTTCAGTGCAATGGCATCTTTCTTTTCGCCAAGCAATCTCTTGGCATTCTTCACGAGCTGATCATCAGTGAGCGTCATCTCAGAGTAACGCATGTTGTCTGTGGTTTCACCAGTGTACTGGCAAATTAGCCGGGTCCTGATGCTGAGTGGCTGGATGAACCAACCGATCCAGCACTTGACCAGATCTGTGCCCTTGAGGCCATGGGCGAGTAAAGCTCTGGCCCGGCGAAGAATGGGCTCGAGCTTGACCCGCTCGGCGTCATCGGCATAACTATTCATTTTGGCTCATATGTTAAGCCCGAGTTCCGGAAAGCCGGGTAACGGGCATCGTCAGATTCTGGTGAAGTGTCTTGCAGTAAAAATATGTGTTTTGCCACCCCTTGGGATGGCTGGCTAGAAGAGAGCCGGGAAATCGCATTCCCTTCGGCGCTGGATTGCAACTCCCCCATATGGAGTACTTGATCCTTGCGAGAGGGGTTGCAGTAGAAGAACTCGAGGAACAGCTCGAGGCTTGGAGCCATTTGCAATAATCTTCACAGAACACCACAAGTTACTGATGTTCAGCATGGAGTTGGGCGCGATGTCTTGAGGCCTAAGGCCGTAGTACTTCAAGACCCGGCGAAAAAAAGGGAACCCGGGGGGCGAAGGCCGCGCTGAACGTGGTCGAGGAAAACCACCACTTCACCTTCCTTGGGGCTGGGGCGGATTTCTTCTCCAGCAGCACGCCATTGGATCTCATCCTTTGGAGGGAGCTCGCCGCAGTTCACGTATTCTGAAGCATCAAGGTCGTCACCGTGGACTTGGTCCAGTTGACCTGAGTAGCAGCGGGGGCGGCGGAGCCAGATGCACCGGCGTGGGTGCTGTGAGGCTTCTTTGCGAGCTTCTTCGCCGCACGGGGAGCTCCGGCCTTGCTTTGTCCTTCACCATGGCTGAGAGCTTCGAGGTTCTCTGAGCACAGCAATGGAGTGTGAAACCCTAGTTCTAGATGTAGATGCGTGGAGAGGGAAATGCAAAGCAAATCTGGACGAGATTCAAGTTGGAATCAAGTGCGGAGCACGGATGTGGGTAATCGTACCTGTGGATCTTCTTGCAGGAGATTGGGAGGCTCGATTTGAGATTGGATCCGCGGCTGCTACAGTGCGGCGCGAGGAAGAAGATGAATGAATGGGGAAAGTGACCGTGGTGTCTCTTGGTCTCCTATTTATAGGCACAGTGAAAACCCTAGGGGTGTTGTGGTAAAAAGTGAAGAGATAAGGATCTTTGACTAAAAGTCAACGACAAACGGAATGAGATAATTACGGAGTATTAAATGATAAGATCGTGATTAAGATGGATAAGGATGGAGTTATAGTTGGGCGATAATTTTCACTAAGTGTTGAAAGTGAAACCCGGGCGTCGGAACCCGGCAAGATAACCGGGTTACGGCGTGAACCGCCAAAGAACTGGCCAAGCAAAGGAGAAAAGAGACATGTTCTGATATTAAATTTGTTATGTGTTATCTTATGTTTCAGGTGATTAACCCGGCTGGCCAGGATATCAGTTCTGCTCAAAGAAGCAATATTCAAGAATAAGAAGCAGAGCATGCCAACCTGGCAACCAGGTTAATCTGGGGGCTACTGATGGGGGGATGATAACCCGGTAGGCCCATGAAGAGGGAAGCATGACCCGCCAGGCAGGAGGCCCGGCCAGGCCAGCTAACCATCAGCATGGGCCGGGTTATGTTGCTGGGCCAGAGGCTTTGGCGGTAACCCGGTTCAGGAAGGGAAGTTTCTAGAAGACCAGAGGCGGTTCGGACTTGGAGGACACGAAGGCTAGAAGAGCTAGAATAGGATTCCGAGTCTGGGTAGAGCCCGGGTTCGTATTGTAAAGTGCCAGGAGACCCGGTCGTCTATATAAACCGGTCCCTGAGCCCTAGTTGAGGAGAACTTTACGATCCAAGCTTAGGCGAGAGAACCATCGAGAGAAACACCACAACCTTGTAACCTAGATCGAGATCCGGCTCTGTTGTCGTAGCCGGGTTATCGAGATCGAGATCAATAACAAGATAGCAGGAAGTAGGTCTTTATCTCCAATGGAGAGGCCGAACCTGGGTAAACCTTTGTCCCTGCAGTGCTAAACAATCTCCCAGACGCCAGTGTCGCCTTGCCCATCAACTCAAGCTACCCCAAAGTAGCATCTGCCGTGTTATCTACCCCACGACACAAGCGGTATTCCTTATAGTAATTCTGCTGTTCCTCCGTGAACCCACTTAGACAATAAGATTTTATTTCAAAGAGAAAACCCATTGATAGCGAATAAATAACTAGACATAATAACAAACCGAAATAAACTAAATGCAAGAAACTAATTTTGTGTGTTTTGATAGATAAAAGCAAACAAGACAAGATAAAAATAAACTAAGCAAGACAATAACAAAGTAAAGAGATTGGAAGCATGAAACTCCCCTTGGAGAAATCCTCTTGCTCCCCGGCAACGGCGCCAGAAAATATGCTTGATTGCGTGGATCACACGTTCGTTGGGAGACCCCAAGGGGAAGGTATGATGCAGTATAGCAGCAGTTTTCCCTCAGTATGAAACCAAGGTTTAATCTAACCAGTAGGAGCAAGAAATCACTTTGGAAGGTTGTTAGTGGCGCGCTGACGTGGAATCTGCACACAACACAATCAAACTACTTTGCCCCAACGAAACAGTGAGGTTGTCAATCTCACCGCTTGCTAAAAACAAAGCATTAAACGTATGGTGTGGAAAACAGTAGTAAATTGCAGAGAATGAAAAGGAACAGTGTTTGCAGTTGGTTGTATTATCAGTGTAAAAGAATGGACCGGGGTCCACAGTTCACTAGTGTGTCTCTCCATAAAAGATAACTAACATGCTGGGTGAACAAATTACAGCTGGGCAATTGACAAAATATTGAGCGCATGACAATGCATATATATGACATGATGATTACTATGATATTCATGTGGGCATTACGACAAAATACATAGACCGTTATCCAACAGCGTCTATGACTAATAATCCACCGCCAGGTTGTCATACCGAGTTCCCCGTTAGTATTAAGTTGCAAGCAACGGATAATTGCATTAAGTAATGTGCGTAATGTAAACAAATGCATTAGACCTAACGGCGCACCCTTAAGCTAAGCATCGTTATTTTATCCCTATGCAACAGCACATCCACAATCTTAGAAGTTATTGTCACTCTCCCAGATTACCGGAGGCATGAACCCACTATCTAGCATAAATACTCACTCGTGGAGTTACAAGCATCTACTTGGCCAAAGCATCTACTAGTAACGGAAAGCATGCAAGATCATAAATAACATCTAAGATAGATTGATAATCAACTTGACATAGTATTCAATATTCATCGGATCCCAGCAAACACAACATGTAGCATTACAATAAGATGATCTTGATCATGATAGGCAGCTCACAAGATCTAAACATGATAGCATAAAGTGGAGAGACAACCATCTAGCTACTGCCATGGACCCGTAGTCCAAGGATGAACTACTCACGCATCACTCCGGAGGCAGGCATGGTGATGTAGAGCCCTCCGGTGATGATTCCCCTCTTCGGCAGGGTGCCGGGAAGAGCTTCTGAACCCTCCCGAGCTAGGGTTGACGGCGGCGGCGTCTCTGGAACTTTTCGTGGATAATGGCTCGGGTATTTAGGGTTTTCACGTTGGGAAGAATAAATAGGCGAAAGGGCGGCGGCTGCGGAGCCACGAGGGCCCCACACCACCCCACGGCGCGGCAGGGGGGCCCGCTCGGCCCCATGGTGTGGGTGCCATGTGGCCCTCCTCCGTCTCTCCTCTAGACTCCATCTTCGTGTTGGAAAAATAGGAGGTTCTATCCAAGTTTCGTCCAATTCCGAGAATATTTCCAGACTAGCTTTTCTGGAATACAAAAACAGCAAAAACAGGAATTGGCACTGTGGCATCTTGTTAATAGGTTAGTCCCAGAAAATGCATAAAAATGCTATGAAGTGTATATAAAACATGTAACAATTGGTATAATATCAACATGGAACATCAGAAATTATAGATACGTTTGAGACGTATCTGATGCACCTAAAATGCATCTACTTTTCCAAGCACTTTGCTTCATAATTTGCTCCGGAATCTTCCCATATTTGAATAAACCTGCTGAATCTGACGCTGTTTTTAGCAAAGTCTGTTTCTGGCTATTTTTGCAGGAAATTAAATCGGGGAAAAATACCACGTCATTTTTTATGGAAAAGGAGGACAACGTGCAAAGGATGGACATGAGGAAGCGCCGGAGGCCCAAAAGAGGGGGCCCCACGCGGCTAGATCCTTGGGCCGCGTGGTCCCACCTAAATGGAGCCTCGGGCGCCGCCTCTCCTTCGGCTTTTGGCGTACCCCCTCATATATACGAAAAAGTGGATGCCCTAAGAGGAGCAGAGCTTTCGCGAAACAGAGCGCCGCCACCACCACGATCTTCGTTTTCGGAGACAGATTGATCCAGGATTTCTCCCCCGGTGGAGGGATCCGGAGACCGTCTTCACCGCCATCTTCACCGCCTTCATCTCCATCGACCATGAGCTCCCTCTCCATCACCATGTGTGAGTAGTCCGCTGTAGGCATGTGAGGTGGATGGGGATTGGATGAGATTGATCATGTAATGATACCCGTTGTTCGAGATCTTAGGGGTTTATCTTGAGGATATTTTTGTATTGTGTTGATGCACTTATGCTATACTTAATGCTTGTTGCTAGGGCCCGAGTGACATGATTTCAGTACTGAACTTATTTTGCTTCATCATAATTGAGTTTGGTATTTATCTGCAAAGTGTATCACCTGCTATTATGTTAAACCTTCGAACCCTAAAAGTGACAGTATAGGGAAAACAAGGGGGAGATGTTTTAGTTTGAGGATTCTATGTGTTCATGAAGTGTTAATGCGTTGTTCCGGGCTATTCGAAAGGGTAGACCTTAATTACCTGTAGTTCCAAGTTGGCCCCGGTGAAATGGGCAGGTAGGACAATAGATGTTGTGCAAATTCTCTTGGTTAGTACGCACAACTAATTATGGAACACATACCTACATATATCGGAGTTAGAGATAAGTCCCATTGCTATTTATATCTTATTATATGATCTTATTCATGCAACACCCTGCTATCACCTCATGCCTACGTTTTAAATCTCTGAGTTACACTTTCACTTTTCCGGTGAAAACTGGGAAACCCTTGTTCACTACTGCTGTTATATTTGCTACTTGAATCATACTACTGCCATCACTATCACTGCTGCAAGTTTATTGATATACAGGTGTGGTTGAGAGTGACGCCTCAATTGCCAAAGTCTTATTGGTATTCTTGTGTTCCCATCGTGTCGAACTATAAATTTGGGTAATACTTCCCAACGAAGATTTCAGCGATCCCCTATACTTGTGGGCATCAAGACATTTTCTGGCGCCGTTGCCGGGGAGCCTAGCTTTATTGGTAAGACAACTTGTTATCATTTATTTGCTGCACTTGCTTGTTCCCAACTATGGGTAAGGAAAAGAATACTCTGAAGGAAGTAAGGCCTTCAACTACTCGTAGAGGTACTGATTTGCCAAGTAGGCCAAACTTTTCACCTAATGTTGCTTCTGCTATTGTTGCTAAGAAGAAAGAAAAAGCTTTATCTAGTTCACCATTGTCTAAGATGTCTACTAGTATTGAAAATAATTTAATATGTGGTAGCGTAGACAAAGAAGTGACACCTGAAACATCTGAGATAACTGAAACACCTGAATCTGCTATTATTGAAAATGTTGAGTCTGAATTAGAAGATAATGAATATTGTGATGATGAACATGAAACTTCTTCTGAGGAAGAGGATGCATTTACTATGGCTTTTATGGATTCGAATTTTGATAAATTGGATAAACTTGATATCTATAAAAATTCTCCTCTTAATGATTATTTCCCTGTTACTGAGAAAATGAACGCTCCAGCTATTAAAATTAAAGACAAAGATTATGAGTTTAGTGTTGATCCTGAAATAATTGAAAAAGCTGAGAAGTATAAGTTTTATGGTAGAGACAATGAGTTCCCTTTTGAACACACTGCTGATTTGCATGATTTATCTGTGTTATTTGGTAAAGATGAAATCCACCAGCGCTATTATTTCTTAAAGTTGTTTCCTTTTACTTTGGAAGGAAATGCTAAAATTTGATATAATCATTTAGAACCTGGATGTATTACTAGCAAGAGGAATGCTTGTAGGTATTTTATAATAAATATTTCCCTGCTGATAAGATTCATGGTTTAACTATTGAGATTAGCAACTTTTCACAAACAGAGAAGGAGGATTTACCCCAAGCTTGGGGGAGGTACAGTAAGATGGTTAGGAAATGTCCTACCCATGGCTTCAAGAATAATGAAATACTTGATATATTTTACAATGGACTAACTGAAAATACAAGAAGCTATCTTGATAGTATTGCATGTAGTGTTTTCAGGGAAAGGACCGTTGATGAAGCAATTGAGTTATTGGAAACTATCTCTAGAAACTATGAAGATTGGAATATTGAAATAATAGATGATAGAGAGATATTCCCAGAGAAGAAAGGAGGTATTCTTGAATTAAACAAAGAGACAATGAAGGGAGCCTCCAAGGATATGAAAGAAAAGGGAATTAAAACCTCTCATCTTAAGGAATTATCTGAAATGGGTGTTAAACTTCCTATTGATCGACCATGTTTTCCAATCCCAGTCAATGCTATAAGCTCTTTGGAAGGTAATGAAAAGGTAACACATCCTATTGATGTATCATATGTTAATGATTTTGCTTATCATAATAAACCTGAAGAGCATGATATTAGAATGAATATGATGGAAAACTCTCATAAAATTAAATTCCTTCGTGAAAATATAAATGCTAGTGTGGGAGAAGTTAGAAGAATTGTTAAACACTGTGAAATGATGAATAATCAAATTGAACAAATGGTTTCTCTTTAAAATCAATTGTATGAAAATCTTATTGAGAAGAAACAGGTTTGTGGGGTTAGTACTAGAGGTGGTGCTAGTACTCAGGATCCTGACAATCCTGAAAACCATCCCAAGAGAAAAGAGCAAGAGGCTCTCAAAAGGAAATCTTTTGCAGGAAAATCTCCCAATGGAAACAAAGGCATTGATGATTCTCAAGAACAAGACAATGATATTTCTATTTCTGATGCTGAGACCGAAGATGATAGTGTTGAAGAAGAGGAATCATCTCCGCCTGAAGAAGATCAACATGAAGTTGAAAAGATTGCAGAACCTGAACCTCCTGAAAAGGAAGACCCTCAACCATCTACTGAGAAGAACAAAAAGAAGAGTCATCCAAATCCACAAAAAGGTAAAGAGAGGGATCCATGGGTACTGATGGCCCTTCACGTAGTTACCCCACAATGGTGCCAGAAAACAGTTGCTAGCCCCTTCGCGTGGTACCTGCGTGAAAAGTAAATGGGTTAGGTTGAGACTCCAAGTGCAGAGTGTATGTAGTAGTGGAAGACAGTTTTCCCCACGAGGGGTGACTCGAGGGTTTAATATCGAACTATCGGGGAACCAGTATTTCAGGTGTTATCTCCTTATCCTTCTCTTGAGAACCTGCAACAAAATAAATTGTTTTGTGCCCTCAACCTCACCAAGTGGTTGTCAAGCACAAGGTGTGAGAATGATAATAAAATAAATATGCAAACAGTAGTAAATATGCAATGATGGTAAAATAAATATGCAATGATGGTGGAAACAATGGTAAATGATATTTTTGGTTTTTTTATAATGTATGCAAGATGTGAAACTGTTTGTTGGAAAGGTGTTTCTTATGATTAAAAACTAGCTGGGTGGCCCGCGCATTGCGCGGCTAGGCTATTTATGTTTTTTGGAGCCACATTCTTTAAAATTGAGGAAGACATTATCCAAGGTTTATATGTAAATTTAATTTGCATTATTAGATTTGTAGGAACATTAAATATTTCTCTCAGATTTTTGAGAATGCATAGTAAGCTCTTTTTACTCCTATGTGATCATGTAAATATTCTAAAATGTTAGTATGATTTCATTATATTCTTAGATAATTTTCTATTTTTTATTTCTTAAGATCATTTAAATAACATGAATTAAACATATTTCGGAGCTTTATGTAGTTTTATTTCGCAATGTCATTTATCTTCTTCCCCGTATTGCTTTGTTGTGCTCGACGTCCTTACAATTTACAAATCATTAAATAGCTCTTTTCAACTCCCAATTTGAATTTAGATGTTTTTAGGAATTACATGATGTTTCCTCTAGCCACCTTTTTTCTGTCGACATTATTCATTTTGGAAATGCATCTATGTACTCATTATTTTCAGCTGGCTATGGTTACCTTTTAAATAAAAGTCATACATATTGTATCTTACCCAACCTTTTTTCTTATTTGTTTGTGTATAAAAAGCTTCTATCACTTAGAATACCCTTTTCAATAGTCAGCACTCTAACAGTTAATCACGCACTTGCCATAGTGTCATCTCTATATCCCTCGTGAAAGTTCAGCAAGAAAAATCCTTCGACTGTACCCAATGTCCCAGTGCATTGACTTTCTCGTGCATCTCGAAAGAGCGGATATGGCGTGCCTAGTGCCTACCGGCGAGGCTGCATGTCGTCGTCACAGATTTGTAAAGGTAGGAGAGGCCCTCGCCGGGAGCGTCCGCACTGCTGGCAGGTCGACATGCAGAGGGCGCGGCTGCGCCACAAGAGCCGAGCGGAGCGCCACCACGTCCACCCCGATGGCTCGATCCGACGACCCAACACAGCGCGCGGCGCCTCCAGTTGTTCTCGCTCTGGTGCTCGAGGCTCGGGCTCGCCTCTCGCGTCGCCTTTGTTCAGTGGCGACAGCTGCAGCACGCATTCATCGGCAAGGAGGCACATGCCTCGCCACTCCAGTCTCACCCTGCAGTGCTGCACGGTTGCTTCCACATTTCTATTCGTAATTGTTTGATTTTCCCCAATTTTGGTTACAGGATGATCCATATTTTAGTCATTGATTCTAGAATTGGATCTAATTTCAGCAGGAATGGTTGTGTCAATTGGAAACAGAACAGTAGCAATAGAGCCCGTTCATCTGACTTCCCTTGTATCGTTGTGATAGGCAAATAAGGAGGCGCAGGTAAATCCATCCTCTTTCTCCATCCCACATCTTAATTTTCTCCCAGATGAGAAATAAGAGATAAAATCTTTATGCTGTAGCCATTTTTTAGATATAGACGATTAAAGGGATATTTGGATTCTGTCCTATCCGTAAGAGTGATGTTAGTTGTTGATTGTTAGTGCTGGAGGCATGTAGCTCGAGATAGATGAGAGGATAGTCCCGTTTGTGATTACATTGATTGATCCGAGATACTTGTTATCTTAAATTACTTCGCATGTACATACATAACAAATGTAAAATATGAAGATCATATATAGGCATGCTTTTTATGTAAAATGAATCACGTCGAGGAAATACATGTGAAGCATGGAGCAAGAAGTGCCAGTTCATTTTAAATGCGTTGAAAGAGATAAAATCCCGTTTCTTGAGAAAGACGATATAAGCTGTGGATTTTGGTACTGTTCATGCCACACTTTCTAGTTTATGATTGTGTCGTCGGGAGGTCCGTAGCATGGGAGAGATGAAAGGAGGGTACCGCGGATGATTCCATTGTTTTATCTCGGATATTTAAATAATATATGGATACATGAAGTTCCAAGAAATATGTTGTAACTATTTAAAATGAATCATGTCCAAGAAATAGATGTGTAATTAATCAGGCATAGCAAGGATATCTCTAACTCTATGTAACCAAGCAGGAATAGGGCGAATTGGAAATTTGTAACTCCTGTCTACAATTTTCTTTCCCATAATTTGTCTTGTTTACTCTGTGTTGATGATCAGCACTCCAGTCCAACAATCAGGATTTTAAATAACTTGCCTTCCACTGTACATTAGAATATCTCTTTAGAAATATCCTTTCCGTTGTCATCACTTGGACATTCATTATCATCGATCAGCAGCTTCAATCCTTTTTTGGTTGTAACTCTTGATAATGCATCATATCGTTGCCCATGGCCGAATACTCGCTTAGTCAAATTCCTACCTTGTTCAAGGATTGACCTTGGCTCTTATTCATGGCCATTGCGAATTAGACTGAGAATGGATATAGGCAGCGTCTTTTCAGCATGAATTGCCATTTTGAGTCGCTGGGTGACATCTGACATGATGATCCATGGTATGTATACCTTTTCGCCAACATTTTTTCCTTTAATAATTTTTGCCTCGATGTACATATTTCCAAGTTGGTTTATTGTCAATTTCACGCCATTGCATAAACCTGCAGCTTGGTGTTTGTTGTGTAGGAGCATCACTAACAAACCTTCCTAGATTTCTGGGAACTTCAGGGTGTTGAGAAACTCAGTAGGATACATGTTATCCATGCTCATGTTATTCGTCATTGCATTGCACACGTATCCGGGCTTGGGTATCTCTCCTCTTCACCTTTGTATCCGGCTCATTATGTTCTCGTTTACTTCCCTGCCTCACATAGTATTGCTCTTTCTAATAAGAATTCCGCTCACGGTATTTTTGCAGCGAGTTTGGCTATGTGCTTCTGACTATTTCTTCTTTCAGATTTCCTTTTTGTAGCAGTAGGTTCTTAACCATTTTAATCCAAGCCTCTCCTTCATCTCATGTTGTTTTTCCATTGCCTATTTTTAGTGTCCACTCTGCAATTTCAGCGACATTGTTTTGTCCTGGATCCGTTGATAACCTAAATATTTCCATGTCATTCCATAGGTACGTTCTTTGATTTAAGCATTAACAATCTCCTCTCGCCTCTTGGTTATAACTGGTAGTATTTTTCTGAGAGTCGCTGGGTGACATCTGACATGATGATCCATGGTATGTATACCTTTTCGCCAACATGTTTTCCTTTACTAATTTTTGCCTCGATGTACATGTTTCCAAGTTGGTTTATTGTCAATTTCACGCCATTGCATAAATCTGCAGCTTGGTGTATGTTGTGTAGGAGCATCACTAACAAACCTTCCTGGATTTCTGGGAACTTCAGGGTGTTGAGAAACTCAGTAGGATACATGTTATCCATGCTCATGTTATTCGTCATTGCATGGCACACGTATCCGGGCTTGGGTATCTCTCCTCTTCACCTTTGTATCCGGCTCATTGTTCTCGTTTACTTCCCTGCCTGACATAGTATTGCTCTTTCTAATAAGAATTCCGCTCACGGTATTTTTGCAGCGAGTTTGGCTATGTGCTTCTGACTATTTCTTCTTTCAGATTTCCTTTTTGTAGCAGTAGGTTCTTAACCATTTTAATCCAATCCTCTCCTTCATCTCATGTTGTTTTTCCATTGCCTATTTTTAGTGTCCACTCTGCAAATTCAGCGACATTGTTTTGTCCTGGATCCGTTGATAACCTAAATATTTCCAAGTGATTCCATAGGTACGATCTTTGATTTATGCATTAACAATCTCCTCTCGCCTCACCTTGGTTATAACTGGTTGTATTTTTCTGAAGTATCCTCCTAGTACCACTGCCATCAAACCAAATGACCTCTCATAGCTTTTTCCGTTATGAAGCTTGTACCATGCAATGCCTGTTTGCCATAGTAGCTTCATCCCACAGCATATGTGAGGTCTTGTTTAACAGTTAAACCAAATGTGTACCTTGCTTTATTTCAGACGTTGATTCTTCGGCGATAATCTGTGGAACGCGGAACCTTGAGTGTGTTGTTCTTCCATCTTGGAGAAGCAACACTGCAGCTCTGCATGATTCTACAGCAAGCACTATCTTTCCCTCTCGTTTAAGCTTCGTCGTTATTGTTTTCTTTCCTCCCGTAGATAGGTTTTCTCGTGCCACTGTAGCCATTCGCTGTGTTTTCCTAGACTTTTGTCAACTGATTCCACTATTGCATCATAGGCTTATTTCTTGTCTTGGTTAAGATTGTTTGGTATGGTTGGTTGCTCAGCCTTGAGCTTGTGGCTTGTCCATGTCGTAGCTGACCTCCTTTATAAGTCTTTTCCCCAGTATAGCTGTAGAATCTGCTGCACGCCTCTGCCAATGTTTTGCCTGTAAAATTAGTCATGGTTGGCCTGGTAAAACAGTTTGTATTATCATTAAAAAACAAATTGTATTTTGTTGAGCGTAGTACATACCCTGTCTAGCCGGCCGGCCGGGTCGCTGGGAGCCTGCACACGCAGAGCAGCTCTCATGGCCGAGCTGCTCTTCTAGGCTTTTCTGCAGCACGTCGGCGACGGTCATGACGATGTGATAATCGACGAAGGCCCCTCTATAACGGCAGCGCGACGCCCGTTGAATCCTAGCCTTTGATACTACTGGCTTGAGTTTGATTCGCTGGACATCTGGCGTGTCGTCGTCGCCACCGCAGAGCGGGATTTGCTGACATCGTTCCTTCGATCGTCGTCGCCGCCGGGATGCGTTACCATCGTTCTTTAGATCTTCCGGGGGCCCATTGCTTTTGGTTAGCTGAGCGTCCAAAGGTGCTCGTTATTTGGAAAGTCCGTTGGAGGCAATGCATGGATCGATGCCTGTCAAATTAGTCATGGTTGGCCCTGTAAAACAAATTGTATTGATTCAGGAAAAAAAAGAACTGTATTTTGTGTAGCGGAGTACATACCCTGTCTGGCCGGCCGGCATGTCGCGGAGCATGCGCACGCAGAGCAGGTCTCATGGCCGAGCTGCACTTCTAGGCTTTTCTGCTGCACGTCGGCGACGTTCATGACGATGTGATAATCGACGATGGCTTCTCTATGCCGTCAGCACGATGCCTGCTGAATCTTAACCGGTTATCTGCTGGCCTGAGTTTGATTCGCCGGACATCTAGCGTGTCGTCGTTGCCACCGGCTGCCGGGATGTGCTGCCATCGTTCCTTCAATCATCGTCGCCGACGGGCGTGCTTTTGATTAGCCAAGCATCGCCGGACATCTCGCGTGTCGTCGTTGCCACCGGCCGCCGGGGTGTGGTGACATCGTTCCTTCAATCGTCATCGCCGCCGGGTGTGCTTTTGATTAGCCGAGCGTCCAAATCGATGTTATCCCTTCGCGAGCTCATCAGGGATGCTAGTCGCCATCTTCATCGCTGCCGTGTTGATCGCAGCAAAGCAGCACCAATCGCGGCCTATATTGGGCCCGAGAGATACGTGTGTTTTTTAGGTAGAGATTTGTTTGCTGGAGTTCTTATCGTACACGGTGGGTAATCCTGTTTTTTTATGTCGCACGTGCATGTGCTTCGGTCCCTAGCATATTAATCTCAGCCGTTGGGATTTTATGACTTTAGATTGATAAATCTTAACCGTTGGTTATCCTGTGTTTTAAGTATATAATAGATGGACTGGGGTTCATGGTTTCACAAATGCACTCTCTCTTGATAACGTGGTAGACAATGGAACACTAAAAATAACATGAAAGATGGCAAAACATGGTTTGACAAGTTATTAATAATATGGGCATCACGTCCTAACATAGAGATCTCAAGTATAAGTTGTTCTCTCTCTTATGCTCCACCAAGATGCGAACTAAATCATAACACCTTAGTAATTAAGATAAATCAGAGCATAGCAATAAGTTCAATGACATGAAGTTAAAAATAAGAACATGCTAAATCTAGTCATGGAGGTAGTGGCCAAGGTCACATCCACTCTCCAGTAGCATGGTATTTTTGTTTATCCCTAGTGAGGCAACAAAGTAAGGTAGAAAACCCAAGTGGATCGCAGAACTATCTGTCACGTTCACTTCACTAGCCACCCCCCGTTACTCCAACTAATGCACACGTTCCCCCTCACATGCTCTCATAAACATGCTTGATCATGACAAGTAAATAAGAACGGGTACATAATATGCATCTACTTTCATAACTGAAACAAAACCATTGCAATCTCAAACATGTATTAACTCATAATAATGATCCACCACAAAGGAATTACATAGATAACCGTAATCATGTTCAGCAGCTCATACGGTACTAATTAGTGAAGCTTGATGGGGGATATAACCCGGTAGGCCCATGAAGAGGGAAGCATGACCCGCCAGGCAGGAGGCCCGGCCAGGCCAGCTAACCATCAGCCTGGGTCGGGTTATGTCGCTGGGCCAGTAGGTTTGGCGGTAACCCGGTTCAGCAATGAAAGGTTCTAGAAGACCAGAGGCGGTTCAGGACTTGGAGGGCACGAAGGCCAGAAGAGTTAGAGTAGGACTCCGAGTTTGGGTAGAACCGGATTTGTCTTGTAAAGCGCCAGGAGACCGGTCGTCTATATAAACCGGTCCCTGAGCCCTAGTTAAGGAGAACCTTGACAATCCAAGCTTAGGCGAGAGAATCATCGAGAGAAACCCACGCTACCAAGCGAACCTTGTAACCTAGATCGAGATCCGGCTCTGTTGTCGTAGCCGGGTTATCGAGATCAATAACAAGATAGCAGGAAGTAGGTCTTTATCTCCAATGGAGAGGCCGAACCTGGGTAAACCCTTTGTCCTTGCAGTGCTAAACAATCTCCCAGATACCAGAATCGCCTTGCCCATCATCTCAAGCTACCCAAGGTAGCATCTGCCGTGTTATCTACCCCACGACAAAGCTCATAGAGAGGAGAGATACATAAGTTACTTCCACAAACCCATAGTCCAGGGGTGAACTACTCCCTCTTCATCATGGTGTCGGTGGAGATGTTGTTGGAGGAGAAGGAGACCACGCCGGCAGCGCCCCGCCGGAGTTTTCCCCTCCAATCTTCAGCTCCAGGTCTCTGTTTCGTGGTTTCTATGTTTCGGCGGCGCTCTCTTTCGCAAAAGCCCTGGGGGTCTATATATAGTCGTTTTTAGGTCAAGATGAAGCTTCGGGAAGAAGGATCGACGACAGCGGAGGCCCGAGGGCCAAGATGAGGGGTCCCACGCGGTCAGGGAATCTGGCCGCGTGGGCCCACTTGTTTTGCCCTTCCGGTCTTCGTTTCTTCGTTTCCTTTGCGCCTACGTTTCGTTCCTTCCAAAAAAAGTGATCCCCGTAAGATCTCAGGTCATTATGACGTGATTTGGTCGCCTAAAACGTAAAAATATAGAAAAAGGGGTTTTCTGACAGTGCAGGGTTAATTCCAGAAAAATGGGGAAATTGTTAATTATCCCCAAAACTCAATATAAATCATGAATATAAGCCTTATATGATGCAAATAACATGGAATAACATGTAACAAAATGTAAAGTTCATGTATGCATTTTACATGCATCAACATCCCCAATCTTAACCCATGCTCGTCCCGAGTATGAAGGTGATAAAACTAACATGGACTTTGCATTTTAATACTATCAATGGATATCAAAGGTGATTACTATTGCTACATAAAGTCAAATGATTCATTCTTCAAAGGAATAACAATATGCAAGATAAATTATGAAGTGATATCAAATACTCAATGTAAAGATGTTCAATGATAAATTCACAAAGTGTAACATAGAAGAAAGTACAATTGACCAAATGTATGCATAATGAAAAGTAAAAACGTCCTATGGTCGTCATAGAGTACTTCTTATGAAAACTGAATATAAAAGGTGGACACTTTGGATAGATAAATAAGTAGAGGTAAAGCATGAATAAGTTTCATCTAACTTCCAAACACTTATACTTAAGTTAATGCTTGCAATGTGGTAGTCATTGGTGTGGAGCTCTCATTACCCCTATCATAGCATCTTGAATGATTAATGTTTAAAGTGAAAGCAAATATGAGTGGTGTGCTTGACAATGTATTGGTTGAATGTCTCATGTCCCTTGAATACAAGTACCTATACCATGTGTTACTCACTTTGGTCCACAAAGTAAATTCAAATAAAGGTCATTGCAAGTAATAATAGTATCATCAAGAACTGCACTGGGGTACCTCTTGCCCCTTGACATGAACAAACCCATGTCAAAACAACAAGACAAACATACAATGAACAATCTCAGCACTCATTTATTTACTATGGGTATAGCTTTTTATTATGAGGTGCATCACTGAATGAACATTATGGTTATGCTGTAAATTTCCACCATGAATGATGCATGGCTTAGATTAGCGGCCCAGGCATTTCTCTAACCATTTGTACAAACTCTTTGAACTTACTAAGTATCCATATTCATTTCACCCATGATAGACATCCATAAACAAAAGTACATGACATCAACTAAATATAAATAAGTGCAATGTTGAAAGCTTGCCATGTGACAGCACATATGGGCTAACTCCCAACCAAAACTATTGTCAAGCCCACAACTTCATAATTTTAATCACAATGGTTCATGCTTATTAAATGCAATAAAATTAAATTGTGCATCAAGTTCGTGAGAGCTTTTAACCAAATTTTCCCATGACAATCAATAACATAAGCATTTAAATTCAGAAATGTAGATAACACAATATAACATGATAAACATACCTGGAATAGCATAAAGCTAATAGGTAGATATGGTGGACTCACTGGAAAAACTTTTGGTTGAAGGTGTTGGGAAACAAGCTTTTACTTGTTGTAATTTTTGGGCTAGCAATAGGGAGAAAATTGACCATCTAAATGCATGCATAAGTGTCCATAGAACTAATCAATCCATGTTAAACCAAGTAAAGTTAAAATTCAACATCTAAACATGGTAAAAGATAGCTCTTGACAACACACTCGCAGATTAATCATTCATTCAAAGCACATGAATTATGCAACTATATGTATCTTTTAAAATCAACTCAAACATCCCTATCCCAATATATTTAATAGCATCCAACATAATTCAACCCAAACTTCCAGTAGCTCTCTCATATATAAATGATAGTGGTGGTCTTATTAACAAACCGAAATAACAAAAGCAAATAAAAAACAGACGCTCCAAGTTTATACGATAAAGTGCTTTGATCGAAAAACAGAAGTTAGACATGTGCAAACCGAGAGTGTGTTGGTCTAGTGGGGTTGTCTTGACATCCCCAAGCTTATGGTCTTCACCATTCTTCGATAGCTCTTGGTGCAGCTCCTCTAATCCCTGTGAAAAAACTTCAAAACTCCGTTTCTCCCATTTCTTTTCTGTGGGGTGATATTAGTAGTGATAAACAAATAGGTTCCTTGCTGCATAAAATCCTTAGGCAAAATTCATATGAATGTCTAGAGAGTATATAATGTTGTATGCCTACTCATAAACTCAATTGAATCAAAAATATTCAAGCAAAAAGCTCAAAGAATGCATCAAACAATATCTTTTTTGACAGGAAAACAGTAGGGAAGGCCCCTACTGCAATTTTCATTATAAAAAATGGGTAATTACAAGTGCGGTGGTGAAAATCCTGTCAAAAATCAAATGGCATCAAGCCATTGCTGCATGCCCTCTTTAAGAGAAGGCTTAGCTCTATGCATAACAAGGGAAAAAACCTCTTTAAACAATCTAATACAGAGATCAATACTCAGTTGCCCATTGTCAAAGATAATCTTATTTCTGTGATTCCAGAGGCTCCAGCAACCAATAATGAGACATTCTTTAAAGCAAGGTGTTCCAGCTCTGGCATAACCATCCGTGAGCATCTCATAGAGATCAAAATCATAATTCCATTCTTGGTTTAATCGCCACCAAAAGGTCTGGCTAAAATCACAGCCAAAGAATAGGTGTTGCATGTATTCCATAGGGGCATCAGAACAAAGCACACAAGTCGTATCTTCCAGATAGAAAGTTTTCCTGGTCAGCAGGTCTCTGGTGTTCAGGCGGTGCTGGAGAAGTAACTAGAAGAAGAACTTGTGTTTTAATTGAACACAGGATTTCCAAATCCAAAGGAAAGGAGCTGGCACTTGGGCAACAGGGGTAAGTGCATCATATACTTTGTGAACAGAGAATTTCGCCTCATTCCTCAGCACCCACCTATCAGTAGGGTTTGATGTGTTCAGATTGTGAAGCTCAGCTGCAATGGTCTCACTCTGTTGGTAAGCCACCATAGAAAGAGGCAAGTGAAAATGTTCAAGAAGGTTTCTATCATTTATCGTCAGGATTTGCTTCAGATTGATGTCCTGTTGTCGAGCAAAAGAGAACAGATGAGGGAAAGCAGCCGCAGGTGAGATGTCTCTCCATTTATCCTTCCAGAATCTGATGGTCCTCCCATCACCCTGTTTACAGCAAGTTAAGTCCATAAAATTATCCCAAAGGGAAAGGACATCCTTCCACCAAAATGATCCACAAGGTGCCTGGACCTGGGGGAGCTTATTATTTTGTAATGGGCTTCCCAAATGAGCTTCACCCAAGGGGTATCCTCTCTGTTCATGAACTTATAAAGATGTTTCATGAGGAGGGCTGAGTTCTGTGTTCGTAGATTAATCACACCCAATCCACCTGCCTTTTTAGGTTTACAAACCTGTTCCCATTTAACAAGACAGTGACCTCTTTTGTTGATGTCTTTCCCTCTCCACAGAAAACCTCTGGCAGAACCCTCCACATGGTCCAGGAAACGCAAAGGCATTTTAATGGTACACATGGCAAACAGAGGAATAGAAATGATAATGGACTTGATCACCGTCAATCTACCATCGTATGATAGCATGGATGAGATACCACATAGCCTTCTGTCGATTCTCTCAAGTATACTGATCAGGTGTTCCAGTCTAGGCTTTGTAGTACCCATTGGAAGTCCCAGGTAAGTGAAAGGGAGTGCCTCAGGTTTACATCCAACAATTTCAGCCAATTCAGCGCACCTCTGACTGGTCACATTGATGGGAACCAAAGATGATTTGCTATAGTTTACTTTCAGACCAGTGATAGAGGTGAAAACTGACAGAATGTTTTTCATAGCCAATAACTGAGCAGGGCAAGCTGGCAAGATAACAAGAGTGTCGTCTGCATATTGGATGATGGGGAAATCCAAACCAAATGAGTGATCAAGAGGCAAGCTGAGCTCACCATCATGCCAGGCTTTATTAACCATGTACTGTAGCAATTCAGAGGCAAGAACATACAACTGAGGTGAGAGGGGATCACCCTGTCTGACCCCTCTTCTGCAGTGAATTTTTTTACCAGGCACACCATTCAGTAGAACATATGCAGAGGCACTGTAAAGAATGCATTTCATCCATCGAAGCCACAATTCTCCAAAACCAAGACACCTCATTACTTCCAAAATGGCACTGAATTCCACTTTATCAAAAGCCTTTTCAAAATCAATCTTAAAAATAACAATTTCCTTCTTTGATTTGTGGCACAAATGGAGATATTCATATGCCCAAGCCAAACAATCCTGAATAGTTCTAGTTCTGATGAAACCATATTGCTTTTTGTGAACCAGAGAGACAATGACACTCTGTAATCTGTTTGCAAGCAGTTTTGTCAGAAATTTCAGTGGCAGGCTCACCAAAGATATGGGACGATAATCATTCACACTGACTGGTGAGGCCACCTTTGGTATAAGGGTGATATATGCTGTATTGATGCTCTCAATATTAGATATTCCAGCATGGAAATCCTGACATAACCTGTAAAATTCTGCTTTAACAATATTCCAGTGTTTTTTCAGGAAAGCACCATTGAAACCATCGGGGCCAGGTGATTTATCAGTAGGCATATGCTTTACAATTCCATCCATCTCAGTGACAGTGAAAGGAATTTCAAGCTGAGAGAGGTCAATATATGGGACTGGCTGAATGTACTGACCAATAAGCTGGGTGGTATGGGGGTTTTCTGAGATTCCAATTCTATTTTTAAAAGAGGACCAAATATGTGCTGCTTTGATGTCATGGTCCAATAGGATTATTCCATCATCAGTGCTGATGCTTGATATGTAATTACATCTGAAATTTTGAGAAGCAACAGCATGAAAAAATTTGGTGTTCTCTCCACCCAGCTTTGCCCATTTGATTTTTGCCCGGTTTCTCCAAAATATTCTTTTAGCTTCCAGAAGCTTAGCCACATGTGCTTTCAGAATTTTCCTGAAATTTTTTTCCTGTACAGATAGGGCCCTTTGTTCCTCAAGACCATCGAACAGGGCGAGTACATAATTACAGGAGGTGATAATTTTCGCAAGCTGAGAGAGGTTTCTGCTCCATTTCTTTATACCATTCCTCAGGCACTTTAGCCTAGCAGTGATGTCTTTAGCAGAATTAGAGGAATAGCCAGCCTGCTGCCATGAGGAAGTGACTACCTCATATAAACCATCGAATTCAAGCCAATATTCCTCGAAGCGAAAAAGCTGAGATTTGGGCACATCAGAGCCAATGGAGATAAGGATAGGTACATGATCTGATGACAGATTGGTCATGGGAGTGGCCAACGTATTAGGGAAAGTGCTGATCCAGTTGGATGAGGTAAAAATCCAATCCAGTTTCTCGAGCGGAGGGGAGTCTTGCATATTACTCCATGTGTAGGCACGGCCCTTTAAGAGAATTTCCTCAAGATCCAAGTGCTGAATAATGCGGTTAAATTTCAGCATATTATTCATGTCTCCCCCAGGTCTATTTCTGTTGTCAGGTGATCTCATAAGATTAAAATCACCTAGGACCATCCAGTATTCCATCAGGGTGGTGTCCACATCATGCAACCAATTGAGGAAAACTTCTCTTTCATCAGTGTCCGTGGGGGCATATACATTGGTCACATAGAAAATACGTGCAGTGAGCTTACATATCAGCTGAACAGTAAGTTGAAATTTGCTGCAGTGGATAACAGTACCATCGAACATGTTCCCATTCCAAAGTGTGATGATGCCCCCAGAATTCCCCACAGAAGGAGAAAAGGCAAATTGGTTGATCCTTCTTGGGCAGAAATTTCTAATGTAAGCATGATCAAAAAGCTCTCTTTTGGTTTCTTGTAGGCACATAATATGACAGTTACTTTCATCAGCCTTAGCTCTGATTTCGTCCCATCTGAGCTGAGAGTTGATACCTCTCAGGTTCCAGTCCAAAATGTACCAGGATCTATTCATTAAAAACAAATGAGTGGTGTGGGAGCTGGGAAATCATAAATAACCCAGAGATAGTGTGCCACAATAAAAACCATCTCACTTCAGTATAAAATATCAAGACAGAATCTGTCCAGAAAAACAGCAGCAGCAAAACGCATTTTTCTACCCTACTTAAACTCGTCAGACAAATCTGCAAAAAATTACGTGCGCAGAGGATGAAAAGTTGAAGCTACTGTTCAAATTACAGCTCAATCGGAGTTACATATAAAAAATGAAAAATCAAACCGTGCACAGACTTCGTGCAGGCAGAAAACTCTCCGAAAATGAATAGCAACTTTTCAAACCCAAAATAGGTAAAACTTGGTTCTTTATTAAAAATCAGAAACAAAACTAACAAACTACTCTCTTGTTACAGCAAGAGGACTCAAAGAAAATCTCAAACAAAAACAACCGGGTTGCCTCCCGTAAAGCGCTTTCTTTATAGCCATATAGCTAGGCTTACTTACTTGATAATCAAAGGGGACGTAGCTCATGAGGGAGCTTGAACCTTGGTGTGTCCCTCTTCCTTGGGAAGTGTTCCATGCTCTTCTTGTGTGGAAACTGAAACTTCACATTCCCTTCCTTTGAATCAATAATGGCACCTGTAGTACGAAGAAAAGGTCTTCCCAAAATAATAGGACTAGAGGTTTTATTCCCCATGTCCATGATTAGAAAATCAACAGGCACAAAAGTCATGTGTAACTCTACCATAACATCACTTACTTTTCCTAGAGCATGTCTAATGGAATCATCAGCAAGTGCAAGTTCAATAGAGCATTTCTCAATATTTTTAAGTTCAAGGACTTCATATAGTTCTTTAGATAATATAGAGACACTAGATCCTAGATCTAAAATAGCATGGTGTGTCTCTTTTCCAATGGTTACTAGTACCTTAGGGATCCAGATATCCCCAAGCTTAGGTGGTATCATAGCTTCTTGATTGTACCTAGCAATCTTTTCTTTTAAGACATGATTAGCAATATAGGAACCAAAACCAGCCTGGTTAATATTAACAGAAGGATCACTTGCAAATTTTTGTAAGATAGAAATTAATTCATGCAAGCTACACTTCTCTAAATCAACAAATGGTTCCTTAACTTCACTAAGCATTTTAACTTCCTCAACTTTTTATCTCTATTATATAGATTAAATAATTCATAACGGTCATCAAACACATCTTCAGGTACTTGAGCTTTTTCTAAACTTTCTTTAATTTTTACTTCCAACATCAAGCCATCAAGTAGAATGTAAGCATCAGCAATAGTAGTATTTATGAAAGAACCCTTACATTCATTGTCTAAAAAGAGTTTAGAAGTTTCAGACAATCCTTTATAAAATATGTGCATGAGCATCCAATCTCTAATACCATGTTCCATTCCATAAGCTATACCTCTAAACCTTTCCCAAGTTTTAACCAAGGTTTCTTCCTTATTTTGTTTAAAGGTGATAACTATTTCTCTATATTATAAACCATGGCTGAAAAACAAAACCTCTCAATGAATGCAGCTTTCAAATTAAACCAATTGCTAAAATTCCCAGGTGGCCATTTTAATATCCAATCTAGAGCTTTTCCAGCCAAGGAATAAGGAAAAAGCTTTACTTTGATCACATTAGCATTGGCATGAATCAGGTTTAATTCTTTGCATCTTTCATTAAATTTACTAAGATGTTGAAGAGCATCTTCTTTCGGTTTCCCAGAAAAACGATTTTCAAAAATCAATTTAGTGACATTAGGATCTATCTCAAATTCTTTAACAGGGAAATTCCTATCTTGAGGAAAATTCTTAACACTAAATGGCCAAAAAGTTCTTTTCTCCATTGAGCAAGTTTTTATATGTTTTTAATTTTTTATGCAAAACTGAAAGTAAAATGACACTAATGCAACTCGAAATAACAAATGCAACACAAAAATGCAAAACTGAATATAAATATGCAAACCGAAATATAAAGATGATATGCAAGACAAGAACAAAACAAAATAAAATGATTGTAGGTAAAGATGGATAAGATGATGCTCACGTAGGTGCAACCTCCCCAAGCTTAGGTTGTTACACAAGTTGGTGATGAAGTTGACTTGATGTGAGTGATCCTTGGATAAACCTTTCAGCTATGGTTCCCCGGCAACGGCGCCAGAAAACGTCTTGATGGCCCTTCACGTAGTTACCCCACAATGGCGCCAGAAAACAGTTGCTAGCCCTTCGCGTGGTACCTGCGTGAAAAGTAAATGGGTTAGGTTGAGACTCCAAGTGCAGAGTGTATGTAGTAGTGGAAGACAGTTTTCCCCACGAGGGGTGACTCGAGGGTTTAATATCGAACTCTCGGGGAACCAGTATTTCAGGTGTTATCTCCTTATCCTTCTCTTGAGAACCTGCAACAAAATAAATTGTTTTGTGCCCTCAACCTCACCAAGTGGTTGTCAAGCACAAGGTGTGAGAATGATAATAAAATAAATATGCAAACAGTAGTAAATATGCAATGATGGTAAAATAAATATGCAATGATGGTGGAAACAATGGTAAATGATATTTTTGGGTTTTTTATAATGAATGCAAGATGTAAAAGTGTTTTTGTATTTTCGGATTTAATAATGGCAGCAAACAAAAGTGGTGATAAAAGTGTTGGAAAGGTGTTTCTTATGATTAAAAATGGACCGGGGTTCATGGTTTCACAAATGCACTCTCTCTTGATAACGTGGTAGACAATGGAACACTAAAATTAACATGAAAGATGGCAAGACATGGTTTGACAAGTTATTAATAATATGGGCATCACGTCCTAACATAGAGATCTCAAGTATAAGTTGTTCTCTCTCTTATGCTCCACCAAGATGCGAACTAAATCATAACACCTTAGTAATTAAGATAAATCAGAGCATAGCAATAAGTTCAATGACATGAAGTTAAAATAAGAACATGCTAGATCTAGTCATGGAGGTAGTGGCCAAGGTCACATCCACTCTCCGGTAGCATGGTATTTTTGTTTATCCCTAGTGAGGCAACAAAGTAAGGTAGAAAACCCAAGTGGATCGCAGAACTATCTGTCACGTTCACTGCACTAGCCACCCCCCGTTACTCCAACTAATGCACACGTTCCCCCTCACATGCTCTCATAAACATGCTTGATCATGACAAGTAAATAAGAACGGGGTACATAATATGCATCTACTTTCATAACTGAAACAAAACCATTGCAATCTCAAACATGTATTAACTCATAATAAAGATCCACCACAAAGGAATTACATAGATGACCGTAATCATGTTCAGCAGCTCATACGGTACTAATTAGTGAAGCTCATAGAGAGGAGAGATACATAAGTTACTTCCACAAACCCATAGTCCAGGGGTGGACTACTCCCTCTTCATCATGGTGTCGGTGGAGATGTTGTTGGAGGAGAAGGAGACCACGCCGGCAGCGCCCCGCCGGAGTTTTCCCCCTCCAATCTTCAGCTCCAGGTCTCTGTTTCGTGGTTTCTATGTTTCGGCGGCGCTCTCTTTCGCGAAAGCCCTGGGGGGTCTATATATAGTCGTTTTTAGGTCAAGACGAAGCTTCGGGAAGAAGGATCGACGGCAGCGGAGGCCCGAGGGCCAGATGGGGGTCCCACGTGGTCAGGGAATCTGGCCGCGTGGGCCCACTTGTTTTGCCTTCCGGTCTTCGTTTCTTCGTTTCCTTTGCGCCTACGTTTCGTTCCTTCCAAAAAAGTGATCCCGCAAAATCTCAGGTCATTATGACGTGATTTGGTCGCCTGAAACGTAAAAATATAGAAAAAGGGGTTTTCTGACAGTGCAGGGTTAATTCCAGAAAAATGGGGAAATTGTTAATTATCCCCAAAACTCAATATAAATCATGAATATAACCCTTATATGATGCAAATAACATGGAATAACATGTAATAAAATGTAAAGTTCATGTATGCATTTTACATGCATCAGGTACAAAGACCCATACCATATCCCCAAGAGGTAATGAAATCTTTGGATGATGCTAGGTTTGAGAATTTTTTTGAGTTGATTAAAAATTTATGTTTGCAAATTCCTCTTGTTGATGCTATTAAAATTCCTCCATACTCAAAATATATGAAAGATATTGTCACTAATAAAAGGAAGATACCTAATGATGCAATTACTGCTATGCTTGCTGATTATTCATTTGAAGGAAAATTGCCTGAAAAGCGTGGAGATCCTGGTATTCCGACTATTCCTTGTCATATTAAAGAAACTTATGTGAAATATGCACTATGTGATTTAGGAGCTGGTGTTAGCGTTATGCCTTTCTCTTTATATAAGAAACTTAACCTAAATAAATTGGTTCCAACTGAAGTTTCATTGCAAATGGCTGATAAATCTACTGTTGTGCCTATAGGTATATGTGAGGATGTTCCTATCTCTATTGCTAATGTGTTAATTCCTACAGACTTTGTTATATTAGAAATGCCTGAGGATGATAATCTATCTATTATTCTTGGAAGACCTTTTTTAAACACTGCGGGAGTTGTGATAAATTGCACTGAGAGCAAAGTGACATTTAATGTCAAAGGAAATGAGCATACTATCTATTTTACCAAGAAGAATCCTGTCACAATGATAAACAAGAGTGTGAATTCTATTCAAAGAAATACTATTATGATTGGAAGCTTTGAAATTGCACTACCACCTCCGGAACCAAAATATGCTATCTTGATGATTGGAATTGCACGTAGCGACTACTATTTGGCGCCACCAAAATAATTTGTGTTGAAATAGAGTATCGCCACGGAAATTTTTCATTGTCGCAGTAGTAATTGGGATGGGATCACCAGTGGCAGCAACAGAGAGAGGAACGATGGTGGCGGCGCGAGTAGATGTGATCTGTTATGTCTGCTGGAGACCAACGGAAACGCACACAATTAAGGGAGAATTAAGAGACTGGAAACGGACGTACTTAAAACAAAACGTTTCAGCTCACATTCAATCTTCCTGCGTGATAAAAAGATAAGATCGGCTCGGCGAGATTCCCGCAACCCGCGTCGTGGCGAGGCGGGCGGCGGAGGAGGAGCGAGCGTGTGGAGCACCTCCCTTCTCTTCACAACCAACACCTCATACCTGTGTGAGAAGAGCTCACCATATAAATTGGTGTACATCTCTCCCAATTAGCCATGTGGGACTAAACTAGTACCACTTGTCATGGTAGCATGGGCCTTTAGGTATTTTTCAGGAATTATTAGATGGGCCCAAAGCCCACCCTAAATATTTCAACATTTTCTGTTCCACGGGATGCACACCAACCAAGCACCGAACCCCAGATTGATCGAGCGATGCATTCAATGAAGTGAAAACACGGAGAAACGTCTCAATCGCACATGTTCCACGAGGAAAAACCAGTGAGATGTAGTATATCCCGAAAGGATCGCAATCGTACTCTTTATTAGTATGTCTGTACAATACATTGCCCACTGGATTGGATCGCTCGGAAAGATGGTGATGGTGGGGTCCATACATCAGCTAGGCTGTTTAACTGACAGACAATGTTTTTTTAGTCTTTTTTTTTGAACCGGACGACGGGCAAATTAGTGCGTTTCTTGTTCGTTGAGACATGTTAGGGAGGAGCTGCAGAACACTGGGTCTGGGTGCACGATCGGGGTTACCTACGGACCCAACAACTGCTATTTCTCTCGTCGACGTTCGGGTACCTGTGTTGCGCGTCGGCGTCAGAGCAATCGTCGCCACGCCACGCCACGCTTGTCTGCTCGTTCAAGCCTCTTCGTTTATTTTTGTTTGGCCTAACGAAATCCCAGATTCATGAGCAGACACCCGAAAGTGATGGCATGCTTGCCACCAGAGGATCTCCACCGGCGGTACCGAAAGACACCCGGTCGCCCGTCGACCCAATGGTGTCTGTACATAAAAATCAGTCCCAGCGACGTCCCCTTGTCCACCCCGACTTTGTAGGCTGGCTCGGGGCGCCGTACAAATTTGGCCACGTCGGTTTAAATGGCGTCGCTCAGTCTTCTCGTCTCCTAGGCGACGATGCCACGGCTGGCGCGACGGAGGTAAGGCTTCCCTAGGCGTCGCCAACATTTAATCTGACACGCCACCTCCCCGCCCACTCGCTGCTTCCCTAGGGTTTACCAGGTGAACTTTTCTCACATCCTCAAAATTTAAAAAGGAAAAAAAGTTATTTTAAAAAGAAGATTTTTTCTACAAAATCGAAAAAAATTGGGGAAGAAATTCTGTGGCGCATATCTACATATACGCCACAGAATTTTTGGGCGGGATTCGAATTTTGAATCCCGCCGGCGCCCCACTTCTCCCTCTCTTTTCTCCTTCTCTCCTTCTCTCCTCTCATTTACTCCTCCTCCTCCTCTCCTCCACTTCTCCTCTCCCCTTCTCCTCCACTTCTCCTCTCCCCTTCTCCTCCACTTCTCCTCTCCCCTTCTCCTCCAATTCTCCTCTCCCCTTCTCCTCCCTCCTCCTTCTCAACTCAACCCCGGCGACCTCCTCCTCCTCCACCACCTCCGGCGACATCCTCCTCCTCCTCCACCACCTCCGGCGACATCCTCCTCCTCCTACACCACCTCCGGCGACAACCTCCTCCTCCTCCACCATCTCCGGCGACATCCTCCTCCTCCACCACCATCTCCGGCGACCCCCATCCTCCACCCACCCACCTCCGGTGACCCCCTCCTCCACCCACCTCCGACCAAGCCACCTACGGCCATGGCCACGGGCACCACGGCTTCCGACGAGCTCCGAAGAAATTTCGGCGAAATTTCGGCGGCGCTAGATCCAGATCTAGATCTGGCCGCCTTTTTTTAAAATTCAAAAAAACAATTCTGTGGCGCATGTCTGCGGGACGGCGGTGGGTGCGCCACAAAATCTTGGTCTTTCTGTGGCGCATCTGCCCGTGCGCCACAGAATTGCAACTTAGTGGCGAGCATTCTGTGGCGCACCCACCATGCGCCACAGAATGCTGAAAGTGGTGCGCCACTGATAGCCTATTTCCTAGTAGTGGCTTGTTCCAATACAGAACGGTTTTCAACCATCTTATAATCGTGGAACTGCTCTATAGTGTACATCTCGCTTCCAGCATCGGTTGCGCCGAATTTAGATTCGAGCGCCTCCCACAAGTCCTTGGCAACCCGCACATGTAAATATGCATCAACCAACTTATCTCCGATCACGCTCATAACGGCTCCAACAAAGACGACGGTGGCTTCCCTGAACGCCTTCTCCTGTTCAGGAGCAATCGTTCCAGTGGGAGTAACACCGGCGACCCAGAACACGTTCATCGCAGTGAGCCATAAGGTGGTTTTGGTTTGCCAACGCTTAAAATATGTCCCCGTAAACGGGGCTGGTTTCAGTGCAGCAGCAAAACCTTGGATCGAAAATTGCCTACACATATTAGGTTTTTGGACTGTTGAGTATTTAAGCAATTGTTTAATTAAATTAATCCAATAATAAATCATGAACATGACGTGAGCAGTGCTAATAGCATACTGAAATTTAATGATAAAACCATGTACTAGACAGATAGTAGAAACATCTACACAAATCACTAGTACGGTAGTCAAGGAAATAATCAAGAGAGGGATAAGCATATTATACCCTCCAGCAGGCCAGTTGGCCGCAGCAGCGGAGGCGGTAGCCTCGTCGGCAATCCTCCTGTCAGCAGCAGCCTTCTCGATGTCGGCGTCGGTGGCCATGGCGATGAGGAAGGCGGCGCGGACGTATTTGATGCAGATGTAGTTGATGCAGACGAACATAGGCGAGCAGTCGCGTAGGAGACGCTCCCCAAAAACCTAATCGCCCCTCTCCCGTACATGATGTTGAGAGGCAGGGTTTCGGAGGCCTGCTCTCCCGACAACCGTGTACGCGGTGGACGGGATGGGATCACCGGTGGCAGCAACAGAGAGAGGAACGATGGTGGCGGCGCGAGCAGATGTGATCTGTTATGTGATACGTCCAAAACGTATCTACTTTCCCGAACACTTTTGCTGTTGTTTTACCTCTAATTGGTATGATTTGGATGCAACTAACATGGACAAACGCTGTTTTCAGCAGAACTACCCTGGTGTCTTCATTTTGTGCAGAAAATCAACTTTCGGGAAAATCCCCGGAAATAATCGCGAAGGCCCTATTTTTCCAGAAAACCCACGGAGCCACAAGGGGAGTCGGAGGCGGTGCACCGAGGCACCACGCCAGGGCCCGGCGCGGCCAGAGGTGGGCCCGCGCCCATGGGTGGCGAGGCCGCCTCGTGCGTCCCCCGACGCTCCCCTTTTGACTACTTATTGCCTCTGACCTAAAAACGTCGGGGGGCTCGCCATATTTTCGCGAAACACATCCACGCTCCGCCGCCACCGAAAACCCCAATTCGGGGATCAGAAGTTCCGTTCTAGCACACTGCCGGGACGGGGATTCGAAGGAGATCATCACCATCATCATCACCAACGCCTCTCCATCAACCATCTATGATTCCCCCATCCATGTGTGAGTAATCCCCGCTGTAGGCTGAAGGGGATGGTAGGGATTGGATGAGATTGTTCATGTAATAGATGTTAGATTGTTAGGGCATGGTGCCTAGTATCCATTGTTAGTGCTATTTATCGTTGTTGCAACTTGTTGTGCTTAGTGCTTGACACTTAGGGCCCGAGTGCCATGATCTCAGATCTGAACATGTTATTGAATCATGAGTATAATTATGTTTTAGATCATATCTGCAAGTTGTATACACCTGTCGTTGTCCGGAACCCGAGGCCCCAAAGTGACAATAATTGGGACAACCGGAGGGGATGGCTGTGACTTGAGGATCACGTGTGTTCATGGAGTGTTAATGCTTTGCTCCGGTACTTTATTAAAAGGAGTAGCTTAATTGCCAGTAGTTTCCCTAGAGGCCCCGCTGCAAACGGGCTGGCAGGACAGAAGATGTTGTGCAAGTTTCTCATTGCGAGCACGTACGACTAAATACGGAACACATGTCTATGTTTGACTAGTACTTGGATGCTTTATTATTATTATCTACCTGCAAATGCCCTGTGTTATGACTATTACATGAGCTATCTTATCCATGCAACGCCCGTACATCCGTCCCTATGCCTACAGTATTTTAATCCTGCTGTTTACTGAAATCACTACTGCTGTCTTTGTTACACTGTTGCTACTGTTACTTTACTACTACTGTTGTTATATCACCGTTGCTACTGATAAATTGTGTCGAGGAAGTTTACTTTCAGGTGCATCTGAACTGACAATTCATCTGTTAAGCCTTATATCTATTCTTTGGCTCCCCTTGTGTCGAATCAATAAATTTGGGTTTTACTTCCCTCGAAGACTGTTGCGATCCCCTATACTTGTGGGTCATCAAGACTATTTTCTGGCGCCGTTGCCGGGCAGCATAGCTTTATTTATAAGCTCATCTGAAGGTGATATTATTCGCTGCAATTTATTTATCATGGGGAAAGCTTATGACAAGAGAGTTCATAGTTTGAGATTTGGGATTTCACACCACATTCAATCATATTTTGATGAAATGTATCTAGACCTTGTTTATCGATTGGAGTTGGTAGTATATGACATACTAAGGCCATGTGCGCAGGTTTTTTCATTTTTTGATGTTTTTTGAATTTTTTATGCTTATTTCAAAATCGGTCAAACCCAAGTTTGACCAACATTTGAACAAGTTTCAAACATGAAAATGAAAAACCAAGCTTGGATCCTTCTTAGTCACACCAAAAGGAAGTTTTGGTGATTTTTTTGAAAATTTCATGTTGCAAATCCCAAACAACCTCTCTTCACATATGAGAGTTCATAGTTTGAGATTTGGGATTTCACACCACATTCAAGCATATTTTGTTGGAATGTATCTAGACCTTGTTTATCGATTGGAGTTGGTAGTATATAACATACTAAGGCCATGTTCGCAGGTTTTTTCATTTTTTGATTTTTTTGAATTTTTTATGCTTATTTCAAAATCGGTCAAACCCAAGTTTGACCAACATTTGAACAAGTTTCAAACATGAAAATGAAAAATCAAGCTTGGATCCTTCTTAGTCACACCAAAATGAAGATTTGGTGAGTTTTTTTGAAAATTTCATGTTACAAATCCCAAACCACCTCTCTTCACACATGAGAGTTCATAGTTTGAGATTTGGGATTTCACACCACATTCAAGCATATTTTGTTGGAATGTATCTAGACCTTGTTTATCGATTGGAGTTGGTAGTATATGACATACTAAGGCCATGTGCGCAGGTTTTTTTTTTTCATTTTTTGATGTTTTTTGAATTTTTTATGCTTATTTCAAAATCGGTCAAACCCAAGTTTGACCAACATTTGAACAAGTTTCAAACATGAAAATGAAAAATCAAGCTTGGATCCTTCTTAGTCACACCAAATTGGAATTCATAGTTTGAGATGTGCACATGTTTTCCATTTTTTTTATGTTTCTTGAATTGTTTATGCTTATTTCAAATTTTGGTCAAACCTTCTAGAAGGAATCTGCGGGCACCGTCCGATCTAACCCAAGCCGTCCGATTCAACATTGGCGAGAGGCCTCATACTGCAATCTGATTGGCTGGACCTTTTTTTTCTGAACACGGATTGGGCACGGTAGATGGACGGGCGGACGTTTGGGCCGTGTGGACACGGATTGGATCCCGAGTGGGCACGACGGTAGATGGACGGGCGGTTGGGCCGTGTGGACACGGATTGGATGCGAGCACGTTGGCATGCATGCGCGGGAAACGACGGCGTTTGCATGCATTGGAAGTTTCCCGCCGACGGTGCGCGTTGGAAGTTGATCAAGCCGCCGTTTTGATTGTGCTTTGGAAGATGTTCAGCCCTGCGTTGATTCATACGCGTTTAATCACTGCCGCCGCCCTCCGGCCTCCCTCTCCGCCCTATATAAATTCTACACGCACACACTCTCTCTCTCTCTCTCTCTCGATCTCTCTCTCCATCTCGATCTCTCTCTTTCTCTCCATCTCTCTCTCGATCCCTCTCTCTTCTATTCCAATGGAGCCAGCAGTCGCGCGCGCACCTCGCTCTCGATTGTACTACTTCGTCAAAGAAGAAATGCGCTTCAAGGTATGGGTCACCCTCCATGCATCACGCGTGGAGAAGTGGATCCGCAACGTGAAGATGTTCTTCCTCGACGCCGCACCGATCAAGTTAGTTGGATTGGACTGCGAGTTCACCGACAGATTGATCTTCCACTCGAGAAAAGGCAGCTCCAATCAAGTATGAGGTATCTTGAAACTCTTCTTTATATCTATAAAATAGGAATCATGTATTATATCTTTTGCATATTATTAATGAGACTTGATCAACCTCATTACTAATGTGGAAATGATGAAAACTTGATTCCCATAAAAAATTGTATTGCATTTTAATTTTATTTATCTTAGAATTTTAGAGTACATGCATAATCATAAATTATTTCAGAGTTCAGAAATTCCAGAATATGATGTTTGAAAAATTCTCTTTAGAAAATTGTCTCTGAAAATTCCAGAAAAATTTGGAGGTAAGTTATTTAACCAGAGGGACCATCTGCCAGAAGTGGGACACCAGGAGGTCACCAGGGACCAAAATGGGGTGTCCCACGCGGCCAGATTCCTTGACCGCGTGGGACCCACCAACTTTGTCCCCAGGTGGTGTTAGGTGAGTGTCCTGTGCCCATATCCTTCCCCTCGACAGAAAACCACTTCCAGGTATTTTTTTCCCAAATTTTCCCGAGCTCGTTCTTCCTGCTATCCTTGGATCTCCAAGTTTAGGGCAGATTTTTCAAATCTGTTTGGTGGGATTGCTCCTTGGTATGTGACTCCTCCACCCATCCAATTATTTTTTATTCTTGTGCCTCATGTATGAAGTACTTTGCTGCACTAGGTGTCACTTAATATGCTTGAGAAATCCATGGATTTAAGTTTTCTAGTTGATATGGATGCATGATATTGATGTGGAGACTAGTTATGGATGGCTCAATGTTGTTTTAGAGTGCTACATCTTAATTTTTGTTGAATATTATTTATGGGCAGCAAGGTACCATGATGAACAAAGGCAAGGCATTGCTTGGGATGAGACCGAGGAGAAGAACTTCTAAAGTCTCCCTTAATTATGATGACAACCATCTTTGGGAGGATGATGCAGTTTTTGTGGGGGAGAAGCTGAAGATACATACAACTAGATGGCAAGACCCCCATGTTCTTGAGCAGTGGGGGATAAAAGAAGACTTCGACACCTTCGCCAATGCAACTGGTTTGCTTGAGTTTGCCCAAAATCCACGAGGTACATACGAGGAACTCTCGCGAGAATTCCTCTCCACATTTAGGTTTGAGGGCCCTGAGATCTACAAGCACGGTAAGAAGAGTAAGGCACCCACTCCTACCTTTGTTTGTAAATTTACTATGAGGGGGGAGCGCCTTGTTATGTCTTTGGAGGAGTTTTGCAAAGCTATTGGTGTGGAAAACATGGGTAGTTGGGATGAAACCCGTGCTGACTCCAACCAGGAGTTTGTTTCATTTTGGCACTCTATTTCTGTTAACTCTCATGATAGATTGAATAGGGGTAAATTTACTCATATACAGCACCCAAGTTTGAGATACTTTGCGTTGTTCCTTGCAAGAGGATTTCTTGCTAGAGACAACAATTCTGCTTGCACGGGACCAATGGTTTATTTACTTAAATGTGCAAAAGAAAACACCACATGTGGGTATAACTTGGGAGTCATTCTTGCTAGATCCTTGCATACGGCTGTGAGTACAAATATTACTGATCAAACCCCTATTTATGCTGGTGCTATTGCTACTTTAGTGTATGAATACATTAAAGATGAAAGAGGGTATGGTGATAACATGGGTACTCCTGTGATGGAGTCCAATTTACTCGATTTTGCTTTGACTACCCGTATGGATATAAGTGTGATGCATGGGGATCATTATTGGTATAACTATTTGAGTACTAATGGACAAAGAGTGCCCATTAGGCTCCCCCGTGCTGACCTTTTTGACAGGAGTACCGGAAAATGGATTGTGGAAGAGATGCCGCCTCAAGAGGAGCCACAAGATCCAGGGATGGAAGGCTACCAACCTCGAGAGGAGCCCCAAGACTCAGGAATGCAAGGCTACCCATATGTTTACTTCCCTGGAGGTGGAAGTGGATACAACTACTACCCGGGATACTAGCTTGATCGCAAGCTTGGGGAGTACCTCTCTCCCTTTCCATTCATTGTGTTATATCACTGTTATCTTGTTATGTTTTAGTTTCTTGTTCTAAAAATCACAAAAACACAAAAGGATTTCATTTGTTTATTTTGTTTAGTTACTTCTGGACATTTACTTTATGCATCTTAAAACTAAAAAGAACAAAAACATTTTCGTTTTATTGAATCCAAAGTGAAAACGGAGGTGCAGGAATTGCTGAAATCTGCTCACTGTTCTATTTTTCATATTTTCTCTGTAACTCCGAATGAGCTAAAATTTTAACCACTACTGCAACTTTTCATAACCTACACACCCGTAAATTATGAGATTTTTCTGAAGTGTCTAGGTAGGGTAAAACCAGTACTGTATGCAGTAGCATTTTATGGCAGATTTGAGTTTTTATTGCGCAGTTCAAATTGGGAGAGGAGAACAACAATGATGAGTTGATGTGCGTGAAGTGGATGAAAGGTATGACACTACCAACATGCAAACTCTCAATTTGAAACACCTTGCATTTTGAGCACGCAAAAAGAAAAATCTGACAAATTTGTAGGTTCAAATTTTGGCACTGTTCACTTCTTCGGATATTCATTTTTGTCCTTTTTACACAGTCTACAATGTCATTATTTGAAACATTAAAGTGTCTTTTTGAAAAAAAAAACAAAATAAACAGCTACATATAGCCATGGCTACAAAACACCGCACTCCTTCTGCGCACACTCTAACATGCGGACTTGGATTTAGATTCAAGGTTACACACAATGAAAGGTAAGTATGTTATACCAACTCTGATATAAATGAACTGATAAGCGAGAGTGAAACGGGATGTGAGGACAAACTACTACTAGTTGACACTTTGTAGGCTAGGATATGAAGATAGACTACCAATTCGCACTTCATAGGCTCTAGAAAATTTATGTTTAGTTATATCTACCTTTCATAGTCTCAAATTCCTATGGCTATAGATATTTAACGATAACATAAAAGCGATACATATACAAACAAGTTATAATACACCGAAGGACATAATATTGGTTTACTATTCATAGTGAAACACACTATAGCAACAGATTTCTTAATATTCCAAATTAAATAATGGAAACAACTTTTGTAACAAATACAGTTTGAGTACAGAACTAAAAATACATATTCGAGCTTATGACCAATTTGGACCTTAATATAAATGAGCACTTTTAGATGTTAATGCCACTAGTTATACCAATAAGTAGTTGTATACTTGTATGTAACATATCCAATAATGTATAAACAAAAATAACATACATATATGACCCACTGAGTTGCCATGAGATAAAAAAGTTTAGTATAAACAGTTTGATAAGTTTTTTTTAACTTGTTTTGTTTATCAGTTTTGTCTTCTCGAATTCAGTTAGAAAGTTTATTTGTGTCGGGTTTAGAGGCTGGAATGCATTATATTAGAAAAACTCTAAATCAATGTTTTCTTATGATTTATGTTAATGAGACTGTGTGTTAATTTTAGATGTGTGTTTGTCTCAAAACTTAGAAGAATTGCATTTTGTATATAAGTTGGTGATGATATTTCTAGGGCATTTTTTACTAAAAATTGTTTGAAACTGATTCTTTTGTAGTTTGCACTCCATCTTCATGCACAAATAGCCTATCCTCCTTTTTACTGCTCTGCGGATAATTTTAGCAACTTCATGACATAAAAAGGGGGCACTACTAGCTAAATTACATTGCCCACACAACCAAAAATTGCATTGCCCACAAAAATAACCATGACAACACAAATAATCACTTCTTCTTTTTTGCACTAAGAGAGGATAAGATTAATTTATCTCATATCGGTATACAAATGCTCGAATCGGTCGTTCCAGAGCGCATTGATCGCGAGGGCGCGGACTGGAACACCGCTGCACGAGCTCATGCGGCCATGGAAATGGCGGGAGCTCGGTCGATGGTGGAGGGGCAAAGTGTGGGAGAAAATGGGTTACCTGCCGCCCAAACTCGCGCCATATGCACGCCTCTCACTCTCACCGCTCGCTCTCCACCATTTTCCTTCTTTGAGCTCTCCCTGCTCGGAGATTATTCACTGATGAGCAGGTAAGCGACGACATCTTTATCTTATCGCCAGTGGTTGCCGGCAGCAAGTATTATTTCTCCTCTTCTAAGTTGTTTCCTGCATCCTCCTCCCAGCCCTCCGATGGCTGTTGTAAGTAACCTCAATCGAACATGTAGCTTAAATATGTGAGCATGTGCGAGATGCATGCGATGCTAGTTGCTTTGCCTTTAATACTAAACTTGTTTTTGAGAGCAGTACGATCATAGCCGCGGCAGTGCACTCATCTATCAATGGGCAGTACATAACAATGGTAAAAACAATTGACTAGCTCAACGGGTGAAAAAATACTAAGATAATTTTTGGTATTATCTCTCATAACAAACATTATATGGCAAGAAATACACACAATAACCACGGGAAGCGCAGTGGTTAAATGTCGGGACGTGCAAAGCCTATGCAGAGTGCAAACTCATCCTGAAAATAAATTTTAAAAAAATCACCGGGAAGTACACGGACTTGTGAAAAGAAGTACACACTTCGGTCAGAGAAAGTACACGTGGTGGCAATCGGAAGTACAATTGTAAGGGTTCGAAAGTGAACAGTCTGTAATAAAATAAAGTGAATATTTAGCGATTTTTAAGATTTTCGTTACTGGTTTTACCAGTAAATTTAATAGATGCGTCTTTTCAGTCCGAGCATTTTGAGTGGTCATACACCTGAAACGGACAGCGTATGAGAAAGTTATCGTTAATTTAGTAAATACTAATTACGAAAACTACTTGGTCAGTACAATCGAATTAACAGAAAAGTTCAGATATGTGTCTAGAGAAGTTCAAGTACGTTTCCAGGGAAGTCCAGATATTTTGTTAGGGAATTTCACATGCCACCGGGAGGTTTAGTGAAACCGTAAAATATCCCGCCTAGAAGTACACATAAGTAATTTGAGAAGTACAAAACTCACTTCTGGGAAGTACAAGTGATGTATGAACATGTTTTAGTGAATAATACTCGCAATTCTATTATACATATATTTTAGTTTTCATTTTCAGTTTTGATAGATAGCCACTAACTTCATCTTTCCGACGCAACAAGAATCACTCAATTCCGAGGTCGGATGGATTGTCAAATAATTTATCAAACGAGTAAAATAGGTTTGACCAAACTTTGACCGCAAAAAACCGCACTTAAAAATTGATTTTTGAGATTTTTGTTACCGGTTATACCGGTAAATTTAATAGATGCACCTTTTCAGTACGAGCATTTTAAGTGGTCATAGAGCTGAAACGAAAATCATATGAGAAAATTATCGCTGTTTTAGTAAACACTAATCATGAAAACTACGTTGGCAGTACACACGAATCAATAGAGAAGTTCAGGTGTGTGTCGAGAGAAGTTCAAGTACTCTGTTCTTCGGGGCGGAAATATATCATAATAATCTCGTCGATTTGAGCTTTGTACGCCTCAAATGTCAGTAGCAAATGATTCATATGGTGTAATATGAATTTAATTATAATAAGTAGTGCATTTCATTACGAATTAAAGTGCTAAATTCGTCAATTTAATCTCGCACCTACCGTAAAATAAAAATACCGGTATCATGAGTTAAGTAGTTTTGAAATTACTTTTTAAGTGTAAGGAATTTGAAAAACCGGTCAACACGAAAAAGTTGCGTATCGCCGGTATCTTTCCAACGACACATCATTTGCATCATTCCGACAAGCGGTTGAGAAACGCCGGACAAAATACTGCCCGCCCTTATAGGACACTTATAGATTAGTGTATTTTTTAAATTACTTTTAGTCGGTGCAGAATTTGGAAAAACCGTAAAAGCATAAAAGTTGTGGAATTTCAATAGCTTTCCAACGGCATATCATTTGCATTATTCCGACAATCGGTTGAGAAACGCCGGACAAAATACTGTTCGCCTGTATAGGACACATTCCAGATTGGTGTATTTTAGAAATTACTTTTAATCGGTTTAGAATTTGGAAAAACCGTAAAAGCATAAAAGTTGCGAAATTTCAATAGCTTTCCAACGGCATATTATTTACATCATTCTAATAAGTGATTGAGAAAATATTTGATAAATACGTTCGCTGTGATATTTTCAGATTTAAATAGTTTGAAAATTAATTTTAAACCGTAACGAATTTGGAAAAATGTTGTGAGATGAAAAAGATGAGGAATTTCATTAGCTTTGTAACGGTATATCATTTGCTAAGTTTCGACAAACGGTTAGAAAATTACGTCAAAAATACGGAACTTATACTTCTCGATCATACGAGCAGTACAGGTAGAACAGAAGGGAAGTACAGCTTCGTTTGTAGATCCTTATTCTACAACCGGTTGTAGAATAGCTGATAGCTATATATATATAGGGCTAGACTAAACAGAAACCTATCTTAAGATTTCCCTTTAAGCTTAACCGGAAACTATTCCAATTAGCGGGAGGGGACTGACCCGTCCTAAAAAACCAATCTGCTGCTCCAACCTCCTCCCGACAGAATCGAGGACCTCGGTCCCCCGCCTCCTTCCCTAGGTCCGGCGCCGGCGAGCGAGCGGCGGCCACGGCCGACGCGAGGGAGCCGGCGACGGAAACGGCGAGGAGCCCCACAAGAGCACCTTCTTCCCCCGGCGCGGCCGAGCGCGCCGATGCGAGGGAGGCCGCGACGAAAACGGCAACCTCCCCCAATCCCACCACCTCCTACCTTGCTGGCGCCGGCGAGCAAGCCCCATCGCGCCCTCCACATCCCCGCCGCCGAGCGCCACCGAGCTCTGCCGCCGTCGTGGGACGCCCTGCTCCAGCGCTTGGGTCCGCCACCGGACTGGTTTACTCTGGCGCAGCGGCCCTGCTCCTCCGTGGTGTGGCGCCCTAGCTTCTCGCCGACACGCTGGCCCTGCTCCTCCGGCGAGGCGGCCCTTCTTCTAGGCGGCACGGCGCCCTGTCTCCGCCCGTCCACCCCTCGATCTGGATGTCGTAGCTCCAGCGTGGGCTCCTGCAGACACTGATGTAACTACTGCAGAGCAGAGTCCTGCGACAAGCATCGGCTTGGGAGTGTAGTGCCTCGTGGAGCTAGGATTGGGGCCTCGGAATGAGGCTTGCGCCGTTGATGGCACCCGTAGGAGGACGGCAGCAGTAGGCGTGTGTCTCCTCTATCCAGAGCCAGACTGCTGCAGTGCTCACTCGTCTAGACGTCGCCGAGCGATGCAGGTAGCAGGCGTGGCTGTAGCAGCGTTAGGCCAGACGGTAGGTGTGGCTGCTGCTCCTAGACTAATTCATGTTCTACTAAAGAAGAAAGTTCAGATTAGTCTCACGCTAGTTCATTTCTTTAATTGTTTTTACGGTGATTTCAGTTAAAAACAAAGTTCAGTGCCGATGCAAAGTTCATTTAGTTGTTAAAGTTTTCTCCAACTGAATTTAGTCATTGAAGTTAAATTCGTCTTACTGTCTTAATCGCAATCTTCCTCGTACAGCTGAACCAAAGCTAATTATCCGTAGTCGGGCTACATGCTACTGGGAAGTCTACTAGTTCTGTCAGACTATTTGGATTAATCTCCCTGCTTTTCTCGTAGTCGCATGTCTCTGTTAATCTGTTAATTGAGTCAAAGAGTTCACTCTATTTGTTCTGCACCTTTTATTTGTACGATGTGAACTCTTTTTTCCCCTCCTCGGTTCAGTTAACCCATGCAGCTGAAGGTGTAAGCCATCGAAATCATCAGTGCATGAAGAAGGATTGCAGAACAGTGCTGGATTGAGGGACTGCAAAAAAAGTTGTGTTCTTTGTCTAGCAACCCACGAGCTGAACACCTCGTTCCGAAATTGTTCAGAAAAAAAGTTCACTTCATGTTCCGTCTGAAGGTTCACATGCCATGTGCGATAAGGTTCGCATATCATTGCCGAGACAGTTCAAAACACTTCGTTCACAAAAAAAAGTTCACTCCGGTCATAAAAAAAGGTTCATTTGGTTCAGAAAAAAAGTTCACTTGCAGTTGCGAAAAAATGTTCACCTCGTTTCGAAAATTGTTCAGGAAAAAAGTTCACTTCATGTTCCGTCTGAAGGTTCACATGCCATGCGCGAGAAGGTTCACATATCATTGCCGAGACAGTTCAGAAAGTTTTCACTTTGTTCAAAAAAAAGTCCACTTCGGTCATAAAAAAGGTTCACTTGGTTCAGAAGAAAAGTTCACTTGCAGTTGCGAAAAAAAGTTCACCTCGTTCCGAAAATTGTTCAGGAAAAAAGTTCACTTCATGTTCCGTCTGAAGGTTCACATGCCATGCGCGAGAAGGCTCACATATCATTGTCGAGACAGTTCAGAAAGTTTCCCTTTAGCTTAAACTGAAACCAGTTTCATTTTAGCTGAAATATATATATATATATATATATATATATATATATATATATATATATATCTTCCATGCTTATTCCAACCACGTCAGATTAACAAAACAAAATCACCTAGATCCTCACAGATAAAACTATATGGGTTAATATTGTCAAGATTGGCCGAGTTGGTTGCCAACGACAAGTAGATCCCTGACAAAGTGGGATCATTTTGAGGTTGGAAGTACAAAATATCCTTATAAGTTCTAAAAAAACTAACAACACCTATCCATGTCTCCAGTTCCAACCATATGGGCTAACACTTGATCATATCACTTGATAACATGGCTAATCCTCTAATCACTTGTTTTACACTTACACCAAAAACCATTTAAGGGATAAGATATGCTTTCAGTATGAAATAGTAGAATATGTGGAAATTTTATGTCCTTCGATGATACTATTGGCGGTGTTACTTTAATCCAGAATGCAAAGCATGCATAAGTTTTAGCTTGTTAACACACTCAACCCGCAAGACACATTGGCCAACGGTTCAATTCACACTCTAGAAACTTCCATAATGTCAGAATCACTGCTAAGAATTGTATTCAAACATGCGTTGAAGAAATCTCTATAAAGATATTTAAGGATATCAAAACATATTACTGACCATAAATACATCCATATACACACATATCTATGTGTACACTATATAGGCTATGCGCGCAAGTGTGAAACATTAATACAAGGAGAAGTTTTATTACAAAATATAGTTTAAATTTTGCACAAAACCAAACTTTTGAGTTATATGCGTTACAAATGAATAACAAAGAACACTATAACCATTGTTAATAAACTTTTTCATATGGTTAACTATGACATCTAAGTAATGAAATTATACTCATTAAATATAGTATGGTAAATAAGTTTAGTATAAATATTTTAATATTATTTTTTCTTGTGTCTAGAGTTTGTTTTAAAATTTAGTATGGCAACACCATCTTTATTTGAACATATTTTGGTATTTTATTACTACCATGTTGTCCAAAATTACCTAGTTGCAAAACTCGCGACAATATTAAGGAAAATAATTCTTCTCGCACAACGTGTCCATATCAAACTCCACCAGTGCAGAATATAGGAATAAATAACATGATTCTACTCTACAAGGGTCCTAACAGGAACAATCATATTTTTGTTGCATAAAGCAATGTCAGCACAATAAAAGTTCATGGATAATCAGACATACAAAAGTTGAACCATGTAGGAATTAAGATGCTCGGGATGAAAAGTTAAGATAACCAATTAATCAACAACCCGTATTCATAAGACTGATTATGAACGCAACCAAAACCCAATGGTTAGTTTGATAATCAACAATTAGGAGGAGCATCAGGTAGTAAGTTTATGTGCAAACAAAAATACTTTCAGAAGTGTCCATGTTTAGCGATGAACTCAAAATTTATTTACCATCTATGTCATATACCCTAAAACTTTGACAATGCTAGTGACGTGCAAAGAAATCAAGTTAAATTTACGGAACAAATAGTGTGCAATCCAGGTAAATGGTGCACTCCATTGTTAGTTGGGAATATCCCAATTCTACTGTACTACTGATATCAATAGGTCATTACCTGGCAGCACAAATGTACAATGCAAATGACTAAATAAATTCACACTTACTCGCCATATGATATATTCTTTGCCTCATTTTAGCATATGTGATCCATCCTTCCAAGAGGAAGACAAACCTGACCAAGCAAAAAGACTCTAAAATGCAAATCATAACAATGAAATTAATGATATCCAAAGATAGGGAATATTGTATGGAGATAACAAACAAGCTAGCATGGAAACTTTCTTTGAATGAAATTTTTCTAAAATCACACCCAAAGTTTAATACTCCTAAGAAACAAAATTCGGAAACTACTTACGTGTAAGAGAATCCTCCATTTGGCCTGAAACAGAGAGCAAGGAACAAGCAATCACGGCCAAGGGTTTGCCCCCAACTTCTCTGCCTACCTTGTTGTCTGTGATGAAAGGCGTGGCCCGCACCCTCTACCTTATGGATTGCTGGTGTTCCCGTGCTTACCTTGCAACGACAGGACAAATGTCAAGCATAACTGGCCAAATTTTTTAAGTAAATTATTTCTAATCAACACATCAGTTTACAAATAGGCAAGATACATCATAATTTTTTGTTGTTTATGTTTTACCAGCACCACTCACAAGAATACAATTGTTCTTTCCTCCATCAATTGTGGCCCTATTTCATGTGAAATACAATGATGAGACCAACCCATCTTCTGTGGAAATACTGAACCAGTCTTGATAAAGTTTACTTACGTGTATGTGTCATCTGCAACAACAAATACATGTGGATTTAACTCCCAAATTGGTGCTCCCTGATAATGTCGCATCATAAGTGGGTCATATAAATGTGGCAATCTTTGGAAAGGATTGACAACAATGAAAATATTGACCTATATTTGATATTTCTCCTATTCACCTATCTGGGATCTCTCACTTATCTTTAGTGAAACATATATAAAATAGCATGTAAGAAAATATAATATATGAAGAATCTAATCAAGAGCAACCACTCGAAAATCTGAAGTGGCACTATCTTCTACAGAGTTATCCAATAAGTGGTTATGTTGAGATTTGGAGATCAAAATACAGATTCAGAAGTGATAAGAATATATCAAGATGATACTGACCAGACATGGTTCATAAAATAATCTCTAACGACCATGGGCAGTTGTAGTTACAATTAAAATGTAATGATGTAAATAGACCCCCCTTTGCTTAATAAAGACTGCGCTCTTAGTTCGAGTGAAACTAATGTGCAAGACGGATAATTGATTGACTTATTTGAACCCGACTTTATAAATTGATAAGGCCACACATAGCATGGTTTATTACAAAATTGCTAGCTCAACATTATATACAGCAGGCGACCGAGTGAGCCCGCATTGAGATTTTAACCCCTGCTTAGCTAAAAGCCGTAAAATTTTCCATAGGAGTCATAGTATTGGTATTAAATTGTACTATGTAATCAAATTACAGAGACTATCACTAATGGGGTCTGCAAGCTTACTACACAGATCCTAGTTTGCACTGTCACCATGGAGTAAATCCATATCAATCATGACACCCTAAAGCGAGGTTATAATTCACATGCACTAAGAACTTCATTCTTAATGTAAGGACAACTGTAAGTCTGCAAAGTCATTGTTGATTTTTATCACCTAGTGTTGTTAAGGAGTACATTGAGAGCAATGAGGCCAGTGACATCATAAATACTAAGAAAATTTCACATGAAAACAATTGCCATGTGATTCTCCATGAAGTTGCATGCCTGAATAGAATGACGACATCAAACGACATAATAGTTAGAAGCATGGCGAAAGATGCGCAAGCCATGATTGAAGAACAAAGTACAAGGAAGAAAGATGGACCAAGTAACCAAGACCAAACGGCGGCTTGACGCTCACGGACGAGCATCGGAGTAGTCTGGTGGCGGACGCAGCGACATGCACGGTGGAGCAACGGTTGACGGTGGTACACAAAATGTGCAAAACAGCTCCTCCGAATTCGTCAAACATATTCGGCCTAGTGAAATATGATTTTTGTTAAGCAAATCCTTAAGAAAAATCAGTAAAATCGGTTTTTCTACAAATCCTACTCCTCATATCTATTTTAATTCTCGCAGTGAAAACTGACCTTCAGTCTGAGCTATCCAAACAACCACTAGAGGAGTAGGAAAAGTTCTTGTAGGAGTCAAGTAAAAAAAAAAAGTTCTTGTAGGAGTCGATCCGACCGACACAACGAACGTGTGCATCGAACGTGTTTCACCATCCACTGCCTGATCCAAATCGTGGACGGCTCAGATTCGAGGAGCTGTCGCTGTCCCCTCCACGCCAACAAACCTGCCGCACTCGCTTTCCCCTCCCCAACCCAAGAAGCAACCCGACGCAAGCAGACAGCAACCACACGCCGATACGCCAACTTCGCGAACCAATCGAAAGCTCTGGAGGAGGATCCGACAACGCGCTCCGCGACGATGCTTCGCCGCTCCGGCGCCATGCTCCTCGCCTTCGCGGTGCTCCTGGCTGCCGCCGCCGCCCCCGGGGCCGCCGGGTTCCACCTCGGCGGCGACGAGAGCGGCCTCGTGCGGGGCATGCTCGCCGCCAGGGCGGTCCGCGAGCAGGCCGCCGAGGCCGAGGACGCCGCGCGCTTCGCCGTCGCTGAGCACAACAGGAATCAGGTGCGCCGCTGTCCCATCACCCGTTAGTAGAGTCCAATTTCAGTCCACATGAATCGCATCTTCGGATTAATTGCGTTGCCCTACAGTCGACAGTCGAATAAGTGAGTGCTTCGCGTAGGTTCTTTCACTGTATCTTTGCAAGGAGATAATGCGCGATAAAGGCGCAACGTGACTTCATATTGTGAAGTCACTGGATCTCAGTCCTTCTCAACTGCATATGCAAGTTTGGGGTTTAATTGTCGATTTCCAAAGTTCGCTGACTGTAACGGACTGGGATCTAGTGAAGTCACCCTGCAACTTTAGCCCCCTTGTCTCCGTTGGATGGACGTCCGACCGGTCCAAATTTATACTTAAAATTTCAAACTCTTTAGAAAGAATCGAAAAAATTCCAGTAAGTTATATGATTTATTATGTATGCTGAGAAAGTTTTGTTTAATTCGGATAAATGGATATATGTTTTATTATGATGCTAATTACTTGCTACAACACATCCCGCAACAGTTGTAACATGTTTTTCTTCAACACTCTTTCCTGCAAAAACAAAGTAACATAAATTTTCTTCTTTTGACATAAATTTCACACCCCCCTCCTCTGGTAAAGCCCTCCTTGTGGCAGGGCAGGCCTCAACACAGCTGGGAGTGTTATATGTCCCACTCATATCTTTGCAAATCTCGGCCTCTGAACCTACAAAACAACAATCAAATATGGTGCATGGAAAAAAATCAGATCCTACAATATTCTCAAGTGAAACAAGAAAGGAATGTAAGGCATGTAGTATAAATTTCACACATGACAAGCGAATGAATAGACCATACATTGACGAAATGCATTGCTCTTCAGCACGGGCGGATCTATGTGTATGTCAGGGGGGGCCGCCGCCCCCCCAGACTTTGAAAATCAACAAAGAATTTTTTTTGGGGAGGGACTTGGATGTAAGAAAATGCATGCTTTTGCCCCCCCAAGCTTCCATTATTTCTGTTTTGCCCCCCCAGCCATACTTGGCAAGCTCCGCCACTGTCTTCAGGTGATTTTTTAAGAAAATATTTACCAGGAACCAAATGGAGTGGCATGAGCAGTAGCAAGCATAGCAGGATTGTCACGTTGTGGGTTCCCATGTCTCAAGTAATATACAGTCAATAAGTCAAGTAAGAGAGCACACACTATATGCACATCCAAATGGTCTATGCTATCTCTTATAGCATGGATGATGAGGCCTGAAGAAAAATAAACGTCAAAGATATGACATATCTTGTCTTAAAGATATGTGTGATGCGGTGTTGATATTCTATCACAAAGACGTTGCTCATAAATGTCAAAGATATGACATATCTCATGTCTTAAAGATGTGTGATCCGGTGTTGATATTCTATCCCAAAGATGTTGCTCTATCTGCAAGATGCATATATGTGTTCTATCTTTTTTGGTGTTGTACATTTAAAGCAAATCCTTAAGATTGTATGAACCATTTCATTTATGAAAGATAATAAGGGAAATAGTGGGGCTACCCATGGGCATAGCTATGCATGACAATCTAACCGTCGGATTATATATAGGGACCACACAGCACTGGCGGAGCTTCGTTGGGGCAAAACTGGGCCATGGCCCGCCCAGGTTTTTGCCAAAATATTATCAACCCTTGTGCATTTGAGGCCCAGCCCACTGGCATGCCTTGCCCCTTCCTATACGTTGCCTTTCTCGTTCCTCTCGAGTCTCGACTCTCTCGATAGAAGCCATGGCGATGGAGGTGCCTCAGAGGAGGCACAGCAGCGCCGTGCCGCCGTTGGCAGTTTGTTCTTCACAGAATTATGAATTTGTTCTTCAATTTTCCCAAAACAATTGTGTTTTTGTTTCAGTTTGGCCCGCCCATGAATTTTTTTCAAGCTCCGCCACTGCACACGGTGATAAATGTTGGTGCTTGAGGTCTTAACAGCAAAGGCCATCGACGTTATAAAAGAGCAAAAATCGATTCCGGTAGTAGTTTAATCGATTCCGGTAGTAGTTTCCTTTACACGTTCCGTAGACCCTTTTTTGTAGGATTTTTTTTTTGACAATTCATATGCGGTGCCATGGGACAATGAACCACGCGATATTTTTACCCACACCCCGCTGGTCATCCACATTCAAATACTTTCACACCGGCCACCAAATTTTAACCACGCACGTGCCTGTTTTCCTTTAAACGTTTCATATACTGTAGCTTCAAAAAAGTTTTTTTTGTGAATCCACTACCAAAAATATAGGCCGAAATGGAACCACTGTAATTTTCACACATAGTAGACCTTGTAGGATGGCCAACTACCGGATATGTAGTTCTCAATTACATATGCAAGTTTGGGGTCTAATTGTCGAATTCCAAAGTTCGTTGACTTGAGTGGAAACATATGCAATTTTACTCTTTATTTCCGCGTTCTAAAAGTCCACCAAGAAGTTTCGAGATCTAGATGTTGAATCCGGTGTTTGTTAAGTGGAAATACGTGCAGCTTACCGACTAACTCTTTGTCCGATGTGTGTAACAGACGTGTACTTTATCAGCTCATGAATATTTCGGACTGGGTCGAGTTGCTCTTTGACATATTGTCTCGGTCATCATGAGATATTCCTGGGTGAAACTGATTTTCTTTGTCAAGTGAAGGATTTGACAAACTTGATTTTTGAAGATATGTTATTGTGTATAGGCATTTTCTTATATTTTTCTGATGGTTGCCAGCATATTATGCTTGATTTTCTCTGATGCTAATCATGCTGCGAAGTCTTCATCAAAACATGGTATTAGCAATACTATTTCTTTATTTCCTCTGATTTTAATCTTGTTCTGCAGGGTTCTGCATTGGAGTTTGCACGGGTGGTGAATGCAAAACGACAAGTAGTTGCTGGGACCATGCATGATCTGATGTTGGAGGTAGTTGACACAGGAAAGAAAAGTCTATACAAGGCAAAGGTCTGGGTGAAGCCGTGGAAAAATTTCAAGGTAGTTGTTGAGTTCAGTCATGCCGGGGAGTCCCAGTCCGAGTCTTCCGTTGCTTCTGATGGTAGCACGGGGCAAGGTATTGCTGATCTCATTAGTTTCTGCAATACTTAAGATAATAATGTTGAATGTCATCAAGTATCTAGATTTTTTTTACGGGAAATCAAGTATCTAGATCTAAAAGTAATTTAAGACTGGTATGAAAATTAGTGGTTCCTCTTGTTGCATGGTCCAAAAATAATTTGTCAAATGCTATAACAAGTCCTGCTTGGCAAACCCCTGAACTAGGCCATATGGCCCAGATCTAACCCATCCAGCAGGAAATCTCTGCAAATACCAAAACTAATGCATGCGTGTATGAACATACATTTCGACAATTTATCCAGTTCGACTTCAATCTACTGTGAAGAAAGATGATGTATGGCTTCCTGCTTATAAAGTATATTTTTCAGCTATCCCCAAGTTCTCTGTTCAAACCCACATGTCACGGAAGACTCGCATGCACATCAATGAGAATAATGTACGCTCTGCCGATACGGCCTCATCCTCATCTCAGGTGATTAACCCTTTTTATGTTTCAAAACAACCCATCACCAATGCAATTTCTAGTTTTTTGCTGTTTGGTTGACCTGCCTATCACCAAAGTTGTAAGAGGTATTTTTTATTTGACTTTTATCCTGGTGCGAAGTATTCTGCTGTGACAAGTTTATTTTATTCGCGCACTACAAAATTCATCTAATTTATTGCAGCTTGATTATATATATATATTGCGAACTTGTTCTTCCCCCAATTACCTTGCACGTTGTGCTTATCTACATTGTGCCTGAACAACTTTTGACTCCTCAAGTCTTTCCATTTTTTGATAGTATAGTGTGTATGAAGTATCTAGTAGTAGTACTCACGTGGGCTTATGTGTTAGACCCAATGCCATGTCCCGGGTTTCCATTGGACACTTACTATTAGACAAGTATTATGTTGGGATCTGTCTTGGCTTCTAGGTGCTTTCTGTTTGTGTCCGGCCTTTAAAAAAACGCTGTCCCTCTACTCTTCTGGGTTGATACAGGTGCTGTACAAACTGATGCTGTGACTATGGTTGCATGTTAATGGAACCAGGGGGGAACCCCTTTTCTCTAAAAAAAGTATTATGTTGGGATTTCATTTCCTGCAAACATCTTTATGAGCATCCAAAGATATTTTCGTAAAGAGTGGTGCTACTTGATCACATGACCGTGTCACTACCATTTTGATACACAGTTCACCCTTTGTTTAGTTATATAATTGATGTAAACTAGTACTCATGGGCATTTGAAATCCTACTGAGCATATATTGAAAAAAGATTACTCTGTAACTATGAAGTATAGAATGGATCAACACTATCAGAACAAGAAAACAGGAAAACAGTTGCTACTAACTCCTGTGAACTTCATTAGTTCAGGATTTGCTGCCTGCCTAATGTAAAAAATAAAATCCATTCTCGGCTGTTCCAGCTTGCAAGAGAGAGTTGTCGCACTTTTAGCAGTAGTAATTGGGAGTTCTTCTCTATCTAGTACTATCGTAGTAATCTCAATAAAAAAGAGGGTCCCTGTTCGCACGCCCTTTTCTGATACCAAGTCCAGTATGCTCTTTTTGGAGTAGTTCTGCATTCTGTGTTTGCTTCTTTTGGTTATTTGTGAATACACAACATCTAACCCACATTTCATTTTCAGGCGTAGACGGTGTGACCGTAGCTTCCAGGAGAGGATGGAAGGTGTGAAGGTCAGAACTTGACGTTCTATTTAAGTGTTTGCGGGCAGCAAGCTGTGAACTCAACTACTAGTAGTTTCCACTCTGTTAAGTTCTCATCCACTATTAGTCTGTTTATAAAATGGCATCTAGATAGTACAATAGCACTTGTATTAAATTGCATCTAGATAGTAACATGATGTTCTAGCAGACATGCTCTGAGCATTTGAAGTCTGGACTTTGTATATTTCTCTTGAAACGTGTGGACCCTGTACGTATACGGTATAAGTTTAATGTTCGCGTATGCACATATGCATATGACATTGGTGCTGCCTTCATTGCTCGTTCGTGTATCCAAGGACCAAGGGATGTTCATATTGTGGTCTGGCGAACCTGGTACAGTGCGAGCCACTAGAGAAGATCGCCAAAACTCAAAACACCGAATCAGATCTTCCAAACGAATCAGAATGGTTATTCTCGCTTTAGTTAGCGTGTTTGCATTATCTATGGTCGTAAGCATTTTAAATAGGAAAATATTTCAAAGTATGAACATCAGAGCGTTTAAGTGCACAACGTTTTATTTCGTGAGTTCCACATTTTACCCTCTAGTTATCCATTTCTGACACTAATTGCCTCATCTAACGAAATTTCGTCTAGATTACCTCTTCTTTAAAACTTTGGACCCTCTTTTTAAAATTGAGACCATGATAAGGAATGAAACAAACGATGAAAAGAAGGCTAGGCATGATCATCGATGACGCGCCGGTATCTAAAAATAATGCTCAAATGAGGTGAAACAATGTTCAAAATTTCCTAAATGAGATATTTCCATAGATTTTCACTAAATGGTGTAACATAAGTGCACACGTGGGGGTAAAAAGTGGACTCTTTTATTTCAGACAATGCCAATTTTCAGGGTGGTGTTAGGGAGAGGCACGTTGCCGCCACATTTGTTTCATATTTTTTTTATAAAAACAAAAACAAAACCCGAAAACAAATACATATGTTGTTAGAAACATATACATACCGAATACAGTGTAGTCATGGATAGAAGGCCTGTTCAATTAGGGGAGAAGACCCGATTACGAGATTATGTAGATGTCCGAAAAAGGATGACGCTAAAATAGATGTATCTAGACATATTTTAGTGCTAGATACATCTATTTTAGTGACATCCTTTTCCGGACGTAGGGAGTAGAATATTTCTGTTTTCGTTTTACTTCCACGAAATTATGTTTCCGTACTTTCTTTGCATTTCAACTATGCCCTAGAAAAGACGAAAACTTTCCACTCATTTTCGTCCCAAGGGCGGTGTTGGGAATTGTTTGCCTCACTCATAGTTGGAGAGGTAGTACTCCCTCCATCCCAAAATATAAGTCGCCCTTGAATTTCCCTGATCAACGCGTACAATTTTGATCTTGGTTTGTGTTTATAATATGTCCACAAAATCTTTATTAAAGATATATAAAATGAAAAAACTTTGCAAGACGAATCCAACGGTACCATTTATACATTCTCAGTCATCTATTTTATTATATATTAATGGTCAAAATTGAGCATCAAAGAACAGTATAAAAACAGCGCGCCTTATATTTTAAGAGGGAGTACAATACAACTCAATGAAAAAAACCCTCCATAACTCAAAATGGATTTTTGTGTTCCAAAAATGAGCCCAATAAAAAACAGTAAAAAGGTGCCCAAGAACCAGGGAAATTTGAACAACACTTGCTCCGATCAATCATTTTTCAAGTAGGCATATGCGGCTGTAGTATATTATCTTCACAGTAGACCAGCGGCGTAGTAGAGGCTACCAACCCCACCGATTTCAAATTTTCAATCACGGCCCAGCAAAGTCGGCGAGAACCGCCGCACCCGCTTCCAAAAACGCCTCCCCCTTCTTCTCCATCCTCGTCCCGCTCCTCCCCTTTCAAATCCCTCTCCCCCTCTCGCTATAAACCCTAGGCGATTGGCCGCGCAGACCGCTCCTCCCAGATCTGAGCGGGATCCCCTTCGATCGCCCCGGCCTCCTCTTCCATGGCGACCCTGCCGCCGTCGCCGCCCACGCGCGCCTCCTGCGGCTCCTTTCTCCTCGAACTGCAGGTCCGGTTCCGCGTCTCCTCTGTGATTCCGTTTCGTGGTGGTAGCGATTTCGGTTTCTAGCTTATTCGGGGATGGGCCGGCTGGATCTCCGTTTTGTCGTGTTTTGGACTCGTTGTCTGCCGGAAATGGTGGTTACGGCTGTTGTCGTTGCGGAAGAAGTCGGGATTCTTGTTGCTGTCAAATGTACTTCTGCGTCGGGGATCGGGCTCCGATTGTTGCGTTTTGTGGTTCTTGGTGTCGGATCCTGAGGACGTGCTGGAATCGGGGATCGATTTTGCGTTTCTTACGCTTTCTTGGTATAAGATCTTTAATTTTGATAATGTCGATGTAGGATCTTGGTTATGTTGCCACTTAGTTCCGGAATTCAGCGACGACATTGCATTTCTTGGTGTATCCTGATAGTGATGGTTCGCTGGGCTGTAGCAAATCGTTGTCTCATTATTTTTCCTTAGGATCCGATTGGTGTTTCTGTTCGTCTCTGTATGTTGCTCGATACAAAAATAATAGTTCCTTTTGCATTTATGTTTGTCTCTGTATGTTACTTGTGTCGAGTGTCCTGTTTTCCCTGTTCTTTGTTTCTTTCTGCATCATTGTTTATCGGATTTAAAAAAAAGATTTCATCTGTTGATGCAGGAACTGTGGGGAGAAATTGGGCAGGATGAACTTGAAAGGGACAGGATGATATTGCAGTTGGAGGAGGATTGCCTCAATGTTTACAGGAAGAAAGTGGAAGAAACTAGAAAGCAAAAGGCAGACATACTTCAGACCATGTCTTTGGGTGAAGCCGATATAGAAAAAATCCTTTCTGCTCTGGGAGAGCGTGAATCCTTTTCTAGGGTACGTGAATTGCTTTCATGATCCATTCCATGCTTCTTGCTGATATCATGCTCTTATGTGTTATTCTTGGTCCTTGTTTGTACAGGTAGAGAAGCTTGGGGGTACATTGGTGGAACAACTTGCGAAAGTAGAGCCAGTTCTGGACGATTTGAGACGGAGGAGGGATGAGCGTGTAAATGAGTTTTTGGCTGTTCAGCTGCATATAGTTCGTCTACAAGCTGAGATTTCTGGAACTATTAATCATGGGGATCCTGCAGCCCCTTTGGTGGATGAGACTGACCTATCTGTAAGAAGACTAGCGGAATTGAAAACCCAGCTTAATGAGCTCCAGACAGAGAAGGTTGGGCACCTGGTATAAACCTGTCCTTTCCAGAATGCTTCAACTATGACGCTTAAATTGTTTCTACCTGTGTTTTCAGAATCTCAGGCTGCAAAAGATTGATGTTCAGATCAAGTGTATTAATGAAATGTGCAACATGATGTCTCTTGATCTTAAGAAGACATTATACGATGTCCATCCCAGCTTTGTTGAATTGGAATTAACCAAATCCATGAGCATAAGTGATTCCACTCTTGATAGACTTGCAGGTAAAGTTCATGCACTAAATCAAGAAAAGAAGCAGAGGCTCCGGAAGGTATTAATCTTAGTCATTTAATCAAAGGCATGGGTCTGTGTGTTATTAGTTCAGTGTCTTCATCTACTTCTGGTATGCTAGGTATTGAATTTTAGTTCTAGACCATATAATGTGATTCAGCTAACTTCATGTACTATTTACATTTTCCTCACCTGACTTCCTTTAGTAGTTCTTTTCTGTCCAGTGTATGGTTTTGCCTTTCAAGAAAACAGTATGATTTTACTGACTGTACCGTTCATTGCTTTCTCATGGTGGCATAGTATACTTGTGTACGTTAGTGTGCTTTCCTTTCTACATTGACTTGTTTGCATTAATGATCCACATTTGCATTATCTATTGCAGCTACAAAATCTTGGAAGTACACTTATTGAGTTATGGAGTCTAATGGACACACCACTAGATGAACAGAAATGCTTCGATCATGTTACTTCTTTGATTTCTGTATCACCCAATACAGTGATGCCCCAAGGATGCCTTGCACATGACCTTATTGAGAAGGTTACAGTTGATTGCCGTCTTTTATTTCTTTCAACCTTCATAAAGTTAATTCTTCAAGTTATGTTCATGTAAAATGTTTTTCTTTTTTTAGGTAGAGGCTGAGGTCAAGAGGTTGAAGGATTTGAAAGCTAGCAAAATGAAAGAGCTTGTCTTAAAGAAAATGACTGAACTTGAAGAAATCTACAAAAGTGTTCACATAGATATTGACAGTGACCATGAGTGGCGGATTCTCACTGATCTTATCGATTCTGGTTCACTACTTTCTCACGCCTTTTATCCTGAAAAATCATAACTGAAGTTATTGTATATATTTCCATCTCATGTTGTGTTTCTTTATTCATTAAGTTAACCCCTTGCTAATTTTTTTGGTGCTTCTTTGTTTTTTAATGTTGCTATTTCTTCCTGACCTTGAAATTCTATGAACGTTTTCGTCAAATGCAACAGTACATTCTGCAACTATCTTTGGAATATATGTCTTCTCGTTTCAACTTGAATATTTAAACAGACCAGTCTTGATATAAAAATTGGATAGCCTCCTTCAAAAAATCAAAAGAACACTTATTATTGGATGGTTGGTTGAGAAAATTGCTAATCTGTTGAAAATGCTGGTTTGGCTGGTTTCGTATTGCATGCCCAATCCCATTTAGATGCTCTCTTCTGTTATTTTACACTAGTTTTTTTTAGCAATTGTTGGATGCTTTTCTGTTGAAATTGTAGTATGTTACTCTGTCCCATTTAGCTCTAACCGCTGATTGTATTTCCTATCAGCAGTTAAGATACAGGGTGCTTGCATTTTTCTTAGTTCTCCATGATTATCAGTACATGATTCCTTGCTTATTTAACTGATCTTCGATGAAGTTTTACGAGTCACGTTTCATCAGCTCTTAATCTATTCCCTCATTGTTTTGTACTGCTATCTGTTGAATTTGATAATGTATATGAACTTCATTTTGTAGGTAGAGCTGATCTATCGGAGCTGCTTACCAATATGGATGACCGAATTGCGGAAGCAAGAGAGCTTGCTCTAAGTAGAAAGGACATTCTAGAAAAGGTGGAAAAATGGACATTAGCAACAGAAGAGGAGGGTTGGCTTGATGAATATGAGAGGGTAACTTGAACATTTTCTTGTATCCATCTATACTGTATTACAATGCTGCATTTGCCATACACCATTGATATGGTTTCAATTTCAGGATCAAAATCGTTATAACGCTGGTCGAGGAGCTCACGTAAATCTCAAGCGCGCGGAAAAAGCAAGGATATTAGTCAGCAAAATTCAATGTAAGCATGTGTACATTTTGTGGGTGTTTCTACTTAAATATCTGATGTTTGGATAAGCATGCTAGACGTCTTTCACATCATTATCATTTTGATTTGCTTGATGGATAGCTACTTAACTAATGCTTAATCTGTTCTGATACTATTGTTGGATGCTAGTTTTCTTGTAGCTGAATCCTTAACTTAAAAAATCAACAAAGTGAAATCTTTTGGAAATTTGCGCATTGGTCATTTGATGCCCTCCATTAGTTACAATGATCATGGTCATTCCGACTTTTAATTATGTCTGGCACTCATTTTCTTGTGTTTTCTGGCGGTTGGCCTACTTATGCCGAGGTTTGATTTCTATTACAGAAGTTTTGCTGGATACACCTGTTTCTCAACTTCAATATTATTTTGTCATGTAGCTCTGCTGGAGAATTTGACTGCTAGAGTTAAAGCTTGGGAAAAAGAGAAGGGCATACCATTTATGCATGATAAGGCAAGTTCATATACACACAATGCTCTTTGCCTCTTTCCATATGAATAAGTTGTGTCAATTTCATCTTAATTATGTGACATTTATTGTATTTTTGTGCAGATGAGGCTTTTGGATAGCCTAGAACAATACACCTCTGGAAGACAACAAAAGGAAGATGAAAAGCGCCGTTTACGGGTTGGTTCATATTTTTCATGCCTCTGTTCTACTCAATCCTTTTCTATCGGTGTGTCTGGTCATTGTAGGTTGCCTCTTTTTCTTGCTTTAGTTTCTGATACAAATGATACGTAATTGAAGTCATAATAGTTGAGCTATCTTCTTGTTAAGATAGTCCATACTACCTCTTAACCTTTTTCATTGATAATATCACATGTTAAAGTATTTTATTTCTTCTCCACGTCACTGATTTGGGAAGTTGATAGCAGATTTAGGATGGGTGTTACCATTTATATAGGTGGGTTTTCCAGCTACACATTTCAACTCTAATTGGCTGTGCGATGTTTTGCCTATTTTCAGGAGCTTAAGAAATTACAAGAACAGTTTGCAGCAGAACAAGGGGCAACTTATGGAGCGAAGCCTAGTCCTATGCGTCCGCTTTCGGCAAGGAAGCCTCTTGGGCAGAGTTCTAATGTCAACATCATTGGTGGAACTCCTAGCAGCCGGCGTGTGTCTACCCCAATTTCACGCAAGGGTGGCTTGTCTTGCGGAAAAATGAAGGATGCTGGCAAGACAACTACTTCCATACCAGCAAACTATGTTGCCCTTCCCAAGGATTGTTCAGACAATTCTACCATGTGAAAACTGTAATCACCTCCTGCAAGTTGGCATCTAGCAAGTAACTTAGCTTTATATTTCACACGTTGATCTCAGATAGCTTAACTGCTGGTTAATGCTTGAATAGTTCTATGATTGTAACTTCTGAAATATAACTTTTCAGACTCGAAATATCTCTAAAATAGTACTACTGTACAACTCTGCTCTTTTTTCGTTTATCTTCTGTGGAGTAGCAATATTATCAATATTCCATATGTTTTCGTGCAAGAACTTGTGCTTTTTTTAATGTACTTGAATTGTCGAAAATTATCTTGGATTCAATTATCGCTAAAAACTGCAGATCTTGCTGGTCCAGTCAGCACTTGGCAGTCTGTTGCCTTATCCAACAGCTTTTCTTGTTTTCACATTTGGAAACTCTCACCTATTATTTTAGTTACTAAATGTTACTAAAATTAAACCATATAAACAGTTTGGAAATTTCTGTAATAAGTAAATTTTGATGATTGGCGTTGCATGAACAGAACAATCTCATCCTCTTGCACCATTCTCAGTCAGTAGCAGAAGTGTCATGCAAATGATCTCACTAAACCACACTATATTTTACTGTGCCTTGCCTGGTCATTCCATTGATCGGAAAGGCAGTTTTGGTGCTTGTCCCCTCCCCCCTTGTTCTCTTGTTGCTAATCCAACTGGTAAAGTCATAGTGAATCTCCCGCTAAAGAATTCAGTGACATAAGCCTCCCAAGATCTGATTCCAAAGTAGCATTATCTAGTCGATATTTCAATTGAAGTCATCAGTGTTCCTTTAGTGTGAAACCTAATGAAATGCGACCTTGGAACTGTGATTATCCTCGAGTTCAGATGAAGATGGGTTTGTCACTTGTTGGGCACTTGTGAATTGATTATGCCTTCCCAATTATGTGCAAAACAGCAGCAGCCACGAGAGTTCCACTTTGGACTGGAGAGATTACTTCTATCGCAAGACACATGGCTGAACAATAGTGCCAACTTTTTCATTCGGTCGAAAAATCCTCAACTGAAAGTGCTTTGTAGTTCAGTTAAAGTGAGGAGCCGTTCAGGTCATTTTCACAAAGTTAAAATCGCGAGCGTTTTTCCTAGTAGACGATGTTACTCGGCGAGTTAAATATCAGGTGTTGGTTAAAGCTTGCAGATTTCTTTGAGTTTGATACTTAAAGTACCGAAGGTCCAATTGTGACAAGTTTGTTTTTTATCCTTGGTTGAGTATTTGCCTGGTCATCTATGCATAAGTTCTTTTACTGGCTCTGTGTGATACTGATTGCTCAATAATAGATGGAATCAAAAGCTTTGCACCTCTGAAACCATGCTGGAGCCTATGACACACCAGCCACATATATCCTGTTCAGGAAACTCTCATGATACCTATTTATAACATATCCGGATTACCGGATACCAGGAGACAAAATCAAATTCTTATGAAAACGAAGATGATTCGTGTTTATGGGAATCGTAGGCATGGTTTGAGCCTTGGCATATCACCATATAACAATTCGTTCTTACTTTGTGGTTTGGAGCAGGGTAGCTTAGTTAGATTACGATCTTGCGTAATGCTCTTTATTCTATTAGCATTTCTGCTCCTGTTTTTTGCACTCTGCTGAGGTTACCATGCCTACAACAAAATTCCATTGGTTCTCTGGAGCGAATTATTGCACGTCGGCCGAGTGTAGAAACACTAATTTTGTGAGTGTGGTTAAGCATTGCTCCTCCACTCATAGATTATTATTTTCTGTTATTCCCAAGACGTTGACAGATGTTGGGTGGGAGCACTATTTTTTTCCCCCTGACTGATTAGCCGATAAGCCCGAAGACTTGCTAATCGTCTACTCGTAAAACCGACTGGAGCAAGCATCTTGCACGCTAAGTAGGTAGACGAGTGTGCCCTTTTTTGTGCTCTCTTGGCTGTAAAATGGGAGCTTTTCCTAATGAGACAGATTTGCAATTTGAAACGTATCACTGACGTAACTAATGAGGTAGATTCCACAATCAACACATGCATCGCCAGTTTTTTTTTGTAATTTTTTGAACAAGCCTATCTAGATACCATATTATTCGACTCGACGACGCGTTCTGATTCTAGTTCCTCGGTTGCAGATCGGTCTGAAATGGCGCCTATGCTGCCTGATGATAGGAGCCAGGACCATCAGCTCTCTTGCTTCACAGCTGCAGCTGCGAAACGTGTTTCAGTTTCCAAGTAGCCAGTGATGTAGAACCCATTAACTTGATGCATGCAAGTGCAAGTGACTACTGCTTATCTGCAACTTGATATTCCTCCCACAGACAATGGAAGCCAGGGAGGGAACCTACGATAGCTCGTCGACTCGGCGCATGTATCTGTCAGATCCACCATGCCACGCATCGATCCGAGGATTTCGATGGGAGCATGGGAATTTCTTTGGGGATATGGTGGAGGCAGGGGCATCAGATTCAGGTTACTGTTCCTGGCCCTGGGCTTTGTGGCACTAACTTGCCCACCGCACTGGTGCAGATGGGACCTCGGATCAGAATCTCTATTCCAGGTTAAAAGAGATTCATGCTGGTTTTGGGCTGACACTGAATCTTGCAAGTGCGCGCTAAGTAGGATGGCATGCTTTTGGGGAGAATTATTCCTCCTTCCAAATTCCCCTCACCAAATTTAATTAATCCTGATTCTTTAAGGCTATCTTTGCCGATTACTCTAATCAAGAATGGGTTCTTTGGAACCACTATGCACCAGGGGCATATACATGTGCATGGTGTGGTGGAAGCATTTTTCATAATTTCTCAAGGCGCAACTGGTACAGAAAAAGTTCTTGAATAACAGATGTATGGGTATGCGCCAACCGCCGCATCAGAACGATACGTAGCGAAAAGGCACATTGATATTGCTCTCACAAATATAATAAGAGGAAAAGGTATGTGGAATGCAGAGAAAAGAGTTGCTTTTGTAGGTGTGTGTACTATGTTCTTGCTCTTTCAGAGTTTCAGGAGTGCTGCCTGCCCACAACCCAATCATATGAGCTCCAAAGACTATGATTAGTCCTTTTGTGCGCTAGGCAAGAAGTTAGTACGTAGCCGCAATGACATGATCAAGCACTTCATTAGCATGGGATTGGACGAACTGGCCTTGACATAATTATAGTGCATATGTCATAATTAATATTGGAAGGGGCCAGTAGCTGATACAAGATATCAATGCCGATAAGACATGGCTATATATCCCAAACTGTAAGCATCTGCTTGCTTAGGTACAGAGAGGTTACAAAACTCTCCCTCAGAGTCACAGCATACATATTACCAGTTTGCCACTACTAGTAGTTTTTACTATTACTACCACACCACTTCAACATCACGGGGATCCAAGGAAGGAAAGAGGAGGTCCATTGATCAATGGACCTACCAACTTCTTGTCCGAGGATCAGTTCTCGTCGTCGCTGCGGTGCATCCGGGCTGCTTCCCCGGCGGGCACCGAGATGGTGACCGCCTTGCCGTTGGCCTGGGCCTTCTCCAGCTGCACCTCTTCCAGCTCCACGATGTCCATGATCCTACCGTTGCCATCGACGCCCTTGTTCGCCACGGGGATCTCCGTCGCCTCGATCTCTTTCTTCTCCACGCTCTCCTTGTGCTTCCCCCAGAGCACCGAGTAGAGGCCGGCGACGATCAGGACGGACCCGATGATCCTGAAAATCCCAAACAGTCAGCAAGAATGTAACCGGCTGTTGCTCTTGATCGGTGATCGATGTGGTGAGTATGAGCATATGCACGTACCCTCCGAGGTAGATGTTCTCGGCGAGGATGAAGGATCCCATGATGGCCACCACGATCATCATGAGCGGGCTGAAGGCCGAGGCGAAGACAGGGCCCCGGCTCTGGATCACCAGCCCTTGCACGTAGTAGGCAAGGCTCGACGTGACGATACCCTGAAGCATATTAATTTGCAGAGATTTTATTATTAGTGTTATCCTGCCACGTTTAGTTGGTGTCTGCTCAGTGTGATAATATGGTTTGTGAGACTGACGGCGTAGGCGGCGGCGAGGAGGTTCATGTCGAATCCGATCTTCCAGACGTCGGCGGTGTGCTCCATGGCCAATGTGACCACGATGGCCTGCAGGGTGCCCACGAAGCAGATGAGCATGCTGAGCGTCAGCGGCGCGTTGTATCTCGTCAGCGTCGGTCCCTGCACGCACGCACCAAATATTATCAGTTGCTAGAATTTTCTAGTTCTACCATGGACGGGAGCAAGCGTCGCGAGCTAGATATAGGTACCTGGAGGATGAAGAGGGAGGCCCATGCAAGGGTGGCGATTATGAGGCAGATGCACCCCTTGAACCAGTCCTTGGCGGCGGCGGCGCGTCCTGGTGCGGGCCGTCGTGGAGGTGCGTGTGGTTAGACCAGATCATCTCTACGGCGCGGCCCTTGTAGAGCGTCATGAGCATGGCCCCTGCCACGGTGACCAGCGTGCCGGCCACCTTGGCCACGCACCTCACCTTCTTCAGGTTCACCTTCTCCATCCTGAAGATGACCGCCATGACGAAGGTCATGGCGGGGAGCATGTTGCTCATAGCACAGGAGAAGGTGGGCGAGGTGTACTTGAGCCCCGCGTAGTAGAAGTTCAGGTCGATGACGGGGCCCATCAGGGCCAGGAGGAAGATGTTGATGAAGACCCGCAGGGACATCCGCGGCCGGACCTTGCGCTCCAGGATGAGCGCGAATGGCGCGATGGAGAGGGTGGCGAAGGCGTGGCGGTAGACGACGAGCACGTAGTGGCTCATGCCGTGGTTCAGCGACACCTTGGTGATCACGTTCATCCCGGCGTACCCGAACTGCAGCGAGATCATCGCCACGTACGGCTTGCACCGCTGCATCAGCGTCTCCTCGCCGCCGCCCTGCTGTTGCATCGCCATTGCCGCCGGACTATTCAGCTGGCTAGCTAGGTACGTGGAGCGGAGGGGTGTGTGTGTGCTCGGTCGATCGCCTGAGGAGGGAGTGGCAAGCCGAGGCGTATTTACAGCCGTTCCGAGTGGCAACTTTGCCGGTGGGGCCCTAGCTTACGTATGCAGTGGAGTGGTAGGTCCACCGCCGGTCGGTTTCGCTCGATCGCTGCATGGGATGCTCAACACGGACATCCCTCAACACTCGTGCAAGTGCTCGACCGCCACCGGTGAGTGGTGACTGATGAGTGGTGACTAGCTGCTCTGAATGCAATTCACATAGATTGTGCTTCATGGCATGCTAGCTAACTTTTTTTGTCTGCGAAAATAGATTGTGCAATTCACATAGATTGTGCTTCATGCTAGCTAATTAAGCACAAAGGTAGATCGGAAGACAAACTTATCACTATGGGAGAGTGCATCGTTTCCGTGTGCTTCTTTGCCAGTGTGCTGGATATCGGTCACACGGTAAAGAAGCACGCACGGCGTCGTAGCGCGAAAAACACACGGTAAATAACGGCACACGCCAAAGCCAAAAAAAAAAAGCACACGACAAAGATATGCATGCATGTAACTTATCCTTGTAAATTACTGTGTTATCTATTTTCCTGTCCCACTTCTTTAATACTACTTAGTTTTGCCCCACGCTTTTAACTTTCCTCACTTTTGTTCTACTCATCGAAACTAGACTTGCCAATGACCACACATAGCGTTTCCGTCGAAATAAGGGTATTGACCATTACTACGCTCACAGTTTTGATGGGCTGACCGAAACTGACAGCGGTCTCTCTTGCTGTCAAACGATTTGACCATTACTACGGTGATAAGTCGGCCCAAACTGAACTCTGTCTCTCATTGTTGAGTCCCGCATGATGGTATGTTTAGTCCCACCTTGCTAGTTTACAACGTGTATGACCGGTTTATAAACCTGAATCTAGGGGCCGCTCTGCTCCCAGACGCCCCTTCTATTCAATATTGATTTTTTAATGGATGGTCTCTCTCGCTGTTGAGTCACATATGTTTACCGCCACCTCGCTAGTATACAATGTATACGACCGGTTTATAAACCCAAATATGGTGCTGGCATATGTAATTATTGAAATCTAGGGATGACGAGCATCAACACATCGTCGGGGTCGAGCTGGACGTAGAAGCGGCGAGGTGCCACTAGCCTAGGGATGTGGCTGATCGTCGGCTGCCGACTCTGAGTACAATTGGACAGCTTCACCGCCTCCTCCTTCCTATCGGGCACGACATGCCTCACTAGCCACCGGTTGCGCGGGAGCACGCCCTCCAAGTAAGGAAGTGTTTGTGGATGCCTCCTCCTGGCAATTTACCATTCAGTTTTGGGTACCTTGTCAAGAGGATGCATCAGTTAACAAGCAGAAGCAAGACGTACATGGTAACAATGGACATGGACTAGTAGAAGCAAGGACATGGACATGTACATGGAGATGACTAGCAGAAGCAATACATGGCCATGGACATGAAAATGGACATGAATGAGCAAAAGTAAGACATGGCAACAATGGACATGGACACATGGACATGCATGAGCAGAAGCAACAATGGACATGTAGAAGCAACAATGGACATGCCAATGGACATGTAAGACATGGCAACAATGGACATGGACATGGACGTGGACATGCATGAGCAGAAGCAACAATGGACATGTAGAAGCAAGGACATGGACATGAACATGGAGATGACTAGCAGGAGATCTACAATGGAAATTAACCCTAATAGATCTACACGAACATGTACATCTACATGGTGCCAACAAGTTCAAGCTAAATCGGAAACGAAAAAAACCCCAATGGGACACACACCCTAGCCCAGATATAAAACAGGACCTATTCTACCGCCCGATGACCTAAAAGGTGATTAAATGTGCACTTACAACGTGCAAGGAGGGCGTCGGTCCTCCCGCCAGCGTCAAATAAGAAGGCCGCGCCGCTGGATTGGAAACATCCATGGGCGACAACCTCGAAGATGAAGCCCCAGCTGGTGATGGCTCCGCCGCTACTTTCGTAACCGCCGATGACGCCGCCGCCGCTAGGGGACGGTCGGGACAAATTGGCGACGATGTTTTGAGCATCTGTGCCAGATCGATGAAATTCTTGCCGACGAGCACCTCAACCAATTTCTGGTGAGCGGTCACGGTGGGGGGTGCCGAACTGGCGAATGCGGCGGGGCGGGGTAGGAGTAGCGTCGGCCATGGAGCGGAGAGGGCTAGAGAGGTGAGAGCGGTGGAGTGAGTGGTTAGGGGAGTGGGGAATTATGCCGAAACGTCCCGTCTCCCGGGCTTTGTGGGGACCCCGGACTAGCTGTCCGAAATACCCGATTATGCTTAACACAACGATCCCGTGATCAGTCTGTCGTTGCACATAATTCGAACTGAATACCACAGTTTACATCCATTACAGTACCGAATTAAAGTCTTACACATACGGTCATTTAGACCAAGTCTTACATAGTTGCCTTCATGGGCCAAACCAGATTATTCAGCGGAAGCTACGGCGTAGTAGACAAATACATCCTAACAACAACCCGACAGGCAGCTGACTTATAAAGATCCCTAGTTCGCGTAGTCGGCGCCATACTCCTCTTCGACATAGTGCTCCTCGAGATCTGGCTAAGACAATAGCCAGGGACGAAACCAATATGAGTACAATTTGAATTGTCTCGCAAACTACCCCAACTTGAACATGCACTAGTTTTATTTTTATTTCATAAGACTTTTGTTTATTGAAAACATCTCTATATCTTTGTTGAAAAAAAGGTAAGAAGAATTTTATAACTTTTCCACAACAAATCAACGTTTTATTTATTTTTCCAAAACTCCTCCTTTTTCCGACCATAGCCCTTCATGGTCATTCATCTCCAACAACCTCATGCCGATCCTTTGGTATAGTTGCATAAAACATCCTCCACTTCATTTTCTTTTTAAAACTCAAAACTTTGCACATGGTCATAGGACAGTGTCCCAACTGTCCATTACCGAGGACTCGGCTATTCGAATAGTTTTACACTCTGCAGAGGTAGCACGCTTTTCCCACATCCATCCGGCAACTCATCGTGTCAGCCACGTCCCGCCATACAAGGTGTATGCGAAGTTGAGCCACCGACCATAGCCTCTTATTTGCTCATGCTAGTACAGGACCCTGCCCATATGACACTTTCCATCGACACCTAGTCAGGTTCACCCGTCGATGACCCTAAGTGTGAGGACTCATAGTTTTGCTCAGCGGTGTATAGGGGACACCTTCTATCCTCCACCAATGTGCGAGGACCCGGGTCAGGGGAGGGTCACCAAACCAGTCCCCTCATGAAACGGAGTCATCTCCGTTGTTGAGGTATCCCATACTAAAATGAGCAAACTACATGACTACGCCCCGTCCCATATGGGGGTAAATGTGGTCGCACAGGGTATGGTTGGTCGTCATAGTACTAGGACACAATGTGCATTTTTCACAAACACCACCATTCTCCATTTCTTCATTTTAACACCGACATCTCGGCATGCCATAATTTATCCAAGGAATTTTAAAGGAGTTTGAGTAAACAATATTTTTCCCATCCTATAATTTGATATTAACTAACTTATACTTCTACATAGGGTGGCAAAATAGTGTTTCATATATTTTGAAAAGGTGTTTAAAACCATAGTTGCCCATGAGTAAAACATGTATACAAAATAGATGTATCTAGTTATGTGCATGATCAGATAGTAGCTTGCCTTGCTCAACAAAGTTCCCGGGGTCTTGCTCCTCTTGTTCAGCAAATTCTCCCTCCTCGCAAGTCCCGGCAACAGTCTCGTCTAAACGTCGTAAAACAAACAAGGCATACAATTACCACACAATTCGACCAAGCAACACAAACACTCAAACTGAACACCTACAAACACCTACTGTTTTATAGAAGTCAAACCATTGAATTAGTTCAATTTAAATTATTATTAATTTCATATACCTTTATTAATTTCAGAAATTAGTTACACAGAATTTAATCCACCATTTAATTTATATTGATCACAAAAATACAAACCAAAATTCTACAGATAGCTACTGATATCTAGAAGACCAAACAATTGGGATTTGATTCAATTTGAGTTACCAAATTCCCTACACAATTGTTTTGGTCCAGAAGCTTATTAATCATGTTTTAGCTACTGACTAAGTTCTGTTGAACATAAAATTAAATCCTTTTAGGGGTAACTAGCACTGATTAAATGTGATCAAACAAAATTGGTCCTAGTTCATTTGGGTTAAGCATTATTTTTTTATAATTGTTACATTACAGAAAGGTTTGCTAATTTTAATCTGATGCTAAACAATTACTGATGCTTAATTAATTCTACCAAAATTATGGAAGCTAAGTGATCACAGTACTAAGCTAACAAATTGGTTGCATATTATTTAGGTTAATGGAGCATCAGAAACAAACAAGTTCATGTTTTAAACCTTCTGTGGCAGTTTAAATTCTACACATTTGTTATTAATCTAAAGAAGATGAAACCAATTTGGTTGGATAAACAATTTCATAAGCTAACCAGAGAATTTGGATTCGATTTATTTGGACTTATAAATCTCGAGATATTGAATTTCAAAGTTGGATCCAGTATGGTTTCCAGGGAATTTGAATTAGGAAAATCTCTCCGTTCTGGATAATGTTGAAATCCCTGACGGGAGGGGCCTACCCGTCAGCGACTCAACGGAGAAAAATCTCCCGCGCTGGATATGTTTAAAACACTGAAAGTGGGGTCCGCCCGTCAGCGACTTAACTAAGCGAAGAGGTACGCTGCCGTGGATCAAAGATCCAACGGCTCACGGTGGCCGCAACGGCGACGACCAAAAACAGGCGGCGCCGCCGTGCCGGCGACGGCGAGGTGGACGATGCGCTCACCTAGGGGCTCTGGAGATGGTGCGGATGAGGCAGAACGGACGCGGCGGCCTGGGGAAGCTTGCTGGAGGAGTTGTGCGTGCTGGAACGGCCCGAATCGTCGGCGGCGAGGTGCTCCGCTTCCACGGGCACGGCACGTCGACGGTGAGTCGCTTCTAGTGATTCCTGAGCACGATTGAGAGGGGCAAGTGAGTGCGGTGAGTGAGAGCAGCAAGGTAGAGGGTTCAGAGGGAGAAAATCGAGAGCAGTAGCACGGCTGCGTGGTCGTCTTCTACCTCGGGCACGGTCGAGCTTGGCAGCACGGCCACGGGCAGCAGCAACTTAGCAGCAGTGGCTCCGCCCTCCTGGGCCAGTGGGGGTGACGCCATGGTGTCCTTGTGGCCGCGGGGAGGATGGGGAGTGGTTGGGCGGTGTTGCGAAGGCGAGGGGAGCAGTGGTGGCCGAGTTCGCCGTCAATGGCCACGCGCACGGTGTGCTCTGGTTCGACCTTAAGGGTACGGCTGCAGGGGACGTCTGCTCTCCTCTTCTCTCGTCCAACGGGAGCGGAGAGGCAAAGGGGATGGAAGGCACGGCGCAGGGCCAGCTCGGCGTTCTTCTTCGTCTAGCTTCCATAGGTGGGTCACGGGTGTGGTACAGGGGGGGAGAGAGAGCAAGCAAATCCAGCAGCTAGCGTCCAAACGACCGAAGCACTCGAATGTCCACGCTCTGGCTGGTGAGAGAGGTGAGTTGGGAGCAGAAACTTGCTCGAATTTGACTGAATTTGATTTGGATTCGATTGAATTTGGTTTCTGCCCAACAGGTGTTTGACAGAATGCCCAAACCAAATTCAAATTCAAATTTCTGTGAATTCTTTTTATAATTTGCTTCATATAGATTTATCAAGGTTTGTGGTTCTGTTTTGGTATTTGTTGTGTAAGTGTATCTTGGTACATTTGATGATCTAAGAGGGAAAGGTTGTAAGAATAAAATGAGGGTGATTATATTATCACTTCTCTGAATTTTTGTGTGAAAGAAATATTGCTTTCTAGGTTTGGGGTAATTTTATGTCACATAACAATTTGTGTGATTGTGTCCAATTTTATTTTTGAGTTCAAAGTTTCTAATTTATTCAAACAAGCAACACAATCAACAAGGAACAATCAACACACATCATGCAACAAAAGTTTTTATTGGTTCCAATTTTTTTGACTATTACAACTGGTTACAATTTTGGGATGTGACAGATCCTACCCCCTTAGAATAAATCTCGTCCCGAGATTTGCTAGGCTTAGGTGCTAAAGAGGTTTGGGAATTCGTTCCTAAGATAATCTTCACGCTCCCAAGTTGCTTCCTCTTCAGAGTGGTTAGTCCACTGGACTTTGTAAAATTTGATCTTGCGCCTCCGGGTGAGACGAACATCTTCGTCGAGAATCTTGGCGGGTCTCTCACGATAAGTCAGGTCATGGTTTAGGTCGATGGAGAGGTGGTCGATGTTCTTGAATACATCGGGCTTGTCGGGAACTTCAAGACACTTCCGGAGCAGAGAGATGTGGAAGACATCGTGAAATTTTGATAATTCTGGGGGCAACTCCAGCTGATAGGCTACTTCTCCTCGACGAGCAATGACCTTGAAGGGTCCAAAATGTCTTGGCTCCAATTTTCCTTTGACATGGAAACGTTGCATTCCCTTGAGTGGTGTCACTTGGAGATAGACATAATCTCCGACGTTGAAGGTGATATCGCGGCGCTTGGGATCAGCGTAGCTTTTCTGACGGGATTGGGCAGTTTTGAGACGCTCACGGATAAGTTGGACTTGTTCTTCAGCTTCACGGAGGATATCTGGTCCAAATAATTTGCCTTCTCCTGTTTCGGACCAATTCAGGGGAGTACGACACTTCTTGCCGTAAAGTGCTTCGAACGGGGCCATTTGCAGACTGGACTGGTAGCTATTGTTGTAGGAGAACTCTGCAAACAGAAGGCAATCTTCCCATTTGGAACCATAGGATAGAACACATGCACGAAGCATGTCCTCCAATATCTGATTTACTCGCTCGGTTTGGCCTCCGGTCTGGGGGTGATAGGCTGTGCTAAAGGCTAGCTTGGTTCCGAGGGCTTCGTGAAGAGCTTTCCAGAACCTTGAGGTGAATTGCGTGCCTCTATCAGACACAATCTTTTTGGGCACTCCGTGTAGGCTTACTATTCTGGAGACATACAAGTCTGCTAGCTGAGCTCCGGTGTGAGTGGTCTTGACGGGAATAAAATGGGCAACCTTGGTCAGTCGATCAACGATGACCCAGATTGAATCATGGCCTCGGTTGGATCTTGAAAGTCCGGTGATAAAGTCCATTCCAATTTCATCCCACTTCCATTCAGGAACTTTCAAAGGTTGAAGCAATCCAGCGGGTCGCTGATGTTTAGCTTTGACTCGCTGACAGACATCACACTTGGCCACGAAAGAACCAATCTCTCGCTTCATTCCATGCCACCAAAATCTCTCACGGAGGTCTTGGTACATTTTTGTCCCGCCGGGGTGGATTGAATAAGGGGTCTCGTGGGCTTCCTTCAGGATTAATTCCTTAAGTTCTTTGACGTTAGGCACACAAATGCGGTCACTGAATCTCAGCACTCCCTCAGCATCTTCGGTAAAACCGGGTGCTTTGCCGAGAGAGATCTTCTTTTTAATCCCTTCAATGCTATCATGATTCTTTTGAGCTTCCTTGATTTGATCCATCAGGGTTGGGGCTAACTCTAGATTGGCGAGATAACCATGGCTAACAAGCTCTAGTCCGAAATCTTCGAACTCCTTGAACAAGGCTGGTTGTTCAGCTTGGATCAGGGCATTCAGGGTGCAGGGCTTGCGACTAAGGGCATCGGCAACTACGTTGGCTTTTCCGGGGTGATAGTGGATCCCAATATCATAGTCCTTGGTTAGTTCCATCCATCTCCTCTGTCTCAGGTTCAACTCCTTCTGGGTGAAGATATACTTCAAGCTCTTATGATCCGTATAGATTTCGCAGCGATGTCCCACAAGATAGGGACGCCACGTCTTCAGAGCAAGAACAACAGCAGCTAACTCCAGATCATGGGTTGGGTAATTCTCTTCATGCGATCGCAACTGTCGGGACAGGTATGACACAACTTTGCCTTCTTGCATCAGAACGCAACCAAGTCCGAGGCATGATGCATCGCAATACACGTCGAAACTCTTGGTGACGTCTGGCATGATTAGGATTGGGGCTTAGGTCAGTCTCTTCTTTAGTTCTTGAAAACTATCTTCACACTTCTGGGTCCACTCGAATTTCTTGTCCTTTTTCAACAGTTGGGTCATGGGCTTGGCTATGCTGGAGAATCCTTCAACAAACTTGCGGTAGTAACCCGCTAGTCCGAGAAAACTTCGGATTTCAGTTATATTAGTGGGTGCTTTCCAGTCGACGATGGCTTGGATCTTCTCTGGGTCAATAGAAATTCCTCCTGCAGACACGACATGTCCGAGGAATGCCACTTCACTAAGCCAAAACTCGCATTTGCTAAGCTTGGCATACAGCTGGTGCTCTCAGAGGGTCTCCAAAACTAGACGCAGGTGCTCAACATGCTCTTCTTCGGTCTTGGAGTAGATAAGGATGTCGTCGATGAAGACTACCACGAACTTGTCGAGGTAATCCATGAAGATCTTGTTCATGAGATTCATGAAATAGGCGGGGGCATTGGTCAAGCCGAAGGACATAACGGTGTACTCAAACAAACCGTAGCGGGTGGTGAAGGCGGTCTTGGGAATGTCTGACTCTCGGATTTTCAACTGATGATATCCTGTCCGAAGATCGATCTTGGAAAAGACTCGGGCTCCGTTCATCTGATCGAACTGATCCTCGATCTTGGGAAGAGGGTACTTGTTCTTAATGGTCACGTCATTGAGCTTGCGATAATCCACACACAGGCGTGTGGTACCGTCTCTTTTGTCCACAAAAATAATGGGTGATCCCCAAGGTGAAGCGCTTGGGCGAATAAGACCTTTGCTGAGCGTATCAGCCAACTGCTTCTTCAGTTCAACCAGTTCTTCCGGATTCATCTGATAGGGTTTCTGCGATATAGGGGCTATTCCAGGAATAAGTTCAATGACGAACTCAATATCCCGGTCAGGCGGCATACCAGGCAGTTCTTCAGGGAAAACATCCTGGAATCGGTGAACAACACGGATCTCATCTAGGCTTGGCCGAGCTATACCTTCATGGCAGCCGGCTCGGGAATGGCCGATTTCAAATACATACTCCACTTCGACATCTCCGTCTGTGGTGATGGAAATAGCTCTTCTGGCGCAGTCTATGCGACCACGATACTTGGCTAACCAGTTCATACCCAGAATAAAATCTATGCCTTGGGTTCCTAGAATGATTAGGTCGGCTGGAAACTTTTCTCCTTTGATCTCAAGGGGAAAGCCGGGGCAATACAGCTTGGTCTCTACTGAGGACTCTGGGGTTTGTATGACCATGGGTTTGGGTAAGAGATTCCCGACTAGACCTCCCTTAGCAACAAACTCCTTTGTAACAAAAGAAAGGGTGGCACCGGAATCAAATAGAACTGTTGCAGGTACGGAGTTGACAAGGAACGTACCCAGCACAACATCTGGCACATCCTGGGCTTCTTCAGCATTTATGTGGTTCATACGGCCCTTGGCCACAACAACATTTCCACGAGGTGCAGCATTCTTGCCATTTCCAGCACGGCCTTGACCAGGGTTCGGCGCCGGCGCATTGGGGCGCGGAACATTCCTCTTTGGATTGGGGCATTCTCTAGAGTAGTGACCCTTGGTGCCGCACTCAAAGCAGACAACATTGGGGCCACGGTTGAAGTTGTTGGAGTTTCCTCCGGGACGGTTGTTGTCATTGGGGCGATGGAGGTAGTTGGTGGGACGGTTGGGATAGTTGGGGCGTGGTGCTTGCGGTGGTCGATAAGCAGGCTTGGGTGCTGGCGGAAAATGTCGGGGCTTCTGGCTGCTAGAACCTTCTTGGGCATTCATCCTCCTCTTGCGACTTTCAAACATAGACTTGTGCTTGGTCTCCAGCTGAATGGCTTTGTCCACAAGAGACTCCAAATCAATGAAGTCATGGATAACCAACACACACTGCATTTCATCATGAAGTCCATTCAGGAAGCGCTCCATCTTCTTCTTCTAAGTGTCGGTGTCGTCGGGAGCATACTGAGCCAAGTCGGTAAACTCATCAAGATATCCAACAACATCCTTACTTCCCTGCCTCAGCTTACGAAATTCGTCCTTCTTCCTCTCAAGGAGTCCGCTGGGAATATGCTTCTTGCGGAACTTCTCCTTGAACTCCTCCCAGTTGATAACATAGCCGGCTTGCTGGAGAGCCTTGGTAGTTTCCCACCAAGCTCGTGCAGGTCCAGAAAGATAGTGGGTGGCGTACAGAACCTTCTCATTTTCTCCCACAGCAGCAACTTCCAGGTTGTTCTCGACGGTGCGGAGCCAATCATCGGCTTCTAGTGGGTGAAGTCCCCTTGAATAGGTAGGCGGGTTGGTCTTCTGGAAGTCACTTAAGGTGGATCGCTGATTTCCACCCTCATCTCCATTGCCACCATTGTTGTTGTTGTGGTTGGCATGAGCAGCAGAGATTTGTTGCAGGGCGGTGAGATGAGCTTGACGCTCCTCCCGGGCAGCTTGGTGATCCTCCATAATAATCGCAAGGAGTTGGGAGGCGGTCGGTTCAGGTGGTGGTGGTGGCGGGTTGTGGTTGGAGGCGTTGCTGCGAGTGTCCACCATCCTGAGGTATACATGGTATAAGAGGCAAGGCAATAGGGTTCCGACTAAGGGGAAAACGGTGAAGTCACAAGGGGGTTGATTAATTTAGGACTGTATTGAAAAGATTTTGCACAGATCAAACAAAACTAACACATTCATAAAACACAAGCATCACGTCAATGAGTTCACAACATCAAGCTTATAACATCACCATACATCTAATGTACATACTACATGGTTTCAACAGAACCATCACATAGACTCGACTAGCGCTTGGGGGGTCGACATCATCCTACGGTAACACTCAAGTCACTCGCCTACTGAGGTGGAACCTCAGGCTCAACTGCGTCTGCGTCGGACTCGAAGGCAGGCTCCTCCGGGTCCTCCTCGTCCTCGAGAACTGTCTCGAACGACTCCTCCTCCTCGTCAGCTAACTCCTCCTCGTCGTCCTCCTCCTCGTAGTCCATCTCCTCCAGGAAATCCTCATCGTCACTGATGAAGGCGCTGTTCTCCTTGCGGAGATCCTCGCCCTCCTCCTCCATCTCGGCAGCCTGGCGCTCCATATCCTCGATCATCTCGTCCTGCTCCGCCACCTTCTTGCGGAGCTTGGCGACGATCCTCCTCAGCTGGGCCCTCTTCTGGAGAAGTGTGGCCTTCTCCTGCTGCATTGTCGCCTCACGCTCGCGACTCTCCTTGAGCGTGATGCGCTCAAAGTGAGCTCGAAGCCTAGCGCTCATCAGGTCCTCCTGGGTGCGGTAAAGTAGGACCTCCATGTCCATGGTGTAGTCTCCAAACGCCGGGTGTCGAGGGGCGCGAGTGGGGTGACCATCATCGCTGCGCCTCCCGTAGAACTGAAAGCGGGAGTTCACCAACTCCGCCTTGTGCTCCTCACAAAGTCGGGCCAGGAACCTCTGCATGGCACGACATAGTCCGTCGTCCCAGTGGGCGTCCATAGTGGTGAAGATCATCGTCTTGGAACCGGGAGACTTGATGTTCCCGCGAACAGATGACTCGATGAGCCAGCTCAGGTTTCCGTTGCCGTGAACGTCAACCTGGGCTCCCTGGAACTCTGGAGCGGGGCGACCCAACATGTCGCTCAAGTCGAACAAGTCGCTCTCGAACATCAGCTTGCCATCCTTCTTAACTTGCTTAAACTCGGTGAAGTTGAGTGACATCTACAATTTTAAGCAAAATTTTAAGTTAGTGAGATGACAAGTGTACAAAATTTTAAGTTTAATGAGATAAAAATGGCGCAAAATTTTAAGTTTAATGAGATGACGAGTATACAGAATTTTAAGGGTACAAGGAAAATGTAATGTTTAATGAGAGTAGAAATTTTGCATAACTATGAGGATTGGGAGATAAGCAAATTTTCGAAAATACTTCACTCCTTTATTTTAGAAATTAATTTTTGTAACTCCTATCTAACGCCCGTGCTAAACTAAAGTCTTCTAAAAGTCAGGATGGCTCTGATACCAGCTCTGTGGGGACCCTAGACTAGCTGTCCGAAATATCCGATTATGCTTAACACAACGATCCCGTGATCAGTCTGTCGTTGCACATAATCCGAACTGAATACCACAGTTTACATCCATTACAGTACCGATTTAAAGTCTTACACATACGGTCATTTAGACCAAGTCTTACATAGTTGCCTTCATGGGCCAAACCAGATTATTCAGCGGAAGCTACGGCGTAGTAGACAAATACATCCTAAAAACAACCCGACAGGCAGTTGACTTATGAAGATCTCTAGTTCACGTAGTCGGCGCCATACTCCTCTTCGACATAGTGCTCCTCGAGATCTGGCTAAGACAATAGCCAGGGACGAAACCAATATGAGTACAATTTGAATTGTACTCGCAAACTACCCCAACTTGAACATGCACTAGTTTTATTTTTAATTCATAAGACTTTTGTTTATTGAAAACATCTCTATATCTTTGTTGAAAAAAAGTCAAGAATAATTTTATAACTTTTCCACAGCAAATCACCATTTTATTTATTTTTCCAAAAATCCTCCTTTTTCCGACCATAGCCCTTCATGGTCATTCATCTCCAACAACCTCATACCGATCCTTTGGTATAGTTGCATAAAACATCCTCCACTTCATTTTCTTTTTAAAACTCAAAACTTTGCACATGGTCATAGGACAGCCTCCCAACTGTCCATTACGAGGACTCGGCTATTCGAATAGTTTTACACTCTGCAGAGGTAGCACGCTTTTCCCACATCCATCCGGCAACTCATCGTGTCAGCCACGTCCCGCCATACAAGGTGTATGCGAAGTTGAGCCACCGACCATAGCCTCTTATTTGCTCATGCTAGTACAGGACCCTACCCATATGACACTTTCCATCGACACCTAGTCAGGTTTACCCGTCGATGACCCTAAGTGTGAGGACTCATAGTTTTGCCCGGCGGTGTATAGGGGACAGCCTTCTTCCTCCACCAATGTGCGAGGACCCGGGTCAGGGGAGGGTCACCAAACCAGTCCCCTCATGAAATGGAGTCATCTCCGTTGTTGAGATATCTCATACTAAAATGAGCAAACTACATGACTACGCCCCGTCCCATATGGGGGTAAATGTGGTCGCACAGGGTATGGTTGGTCGTCATAGTACTAGGACACAATGTGCATTTTTCACAAACATCACCATTCTCCATTTCTTCATTTTAACACCGACATCTCGGCATGCCATAATTTATCCAAGGAATTTCAAAGGAGTTTGAGTAAACAATATTTTTCCCATCCTATAATTTGATATTAACTAACTTATACTTCTACATAGGGTGGCAAAATAGTGTTTCATATATTTTGAAAAGGTGTTTAAAACCATAGTTGCCCATGAGTAAAACATGTATACAAAATAGATGTATCTAGTTATGTGCATGATCAGATAGTAGCTTGCCTTGCTCAACAAAGTTCCCGGGGTCTTGCTCCTCTTGTTCAGCAAATTCCCCCTCCTCGCAAGTCCCGGCAACAGTCTCGTCCAAATGTCGTAAAATAAACAAGGCATACAATTACCACACAATTCGACCAAGCAACACTAACACTCAAACTGAACACCTACAAACACCTACTATTTTATAGAAGTCAAACCATTGAATTAGTTCAATTTAAATTATTATTAATTTCATATACCTATATTAATTTCAGAAACTAGTTACACACGATTTAATCCACCATTTAATTTATATTGATCACAAAAATACAATCCAAAATTCTACAGATAGCTACTGATATCTAGAAGACCAAACAATTGGGACTTGATTCAATTTGAGTTACCAAATTCCCTACACAACTGTTTTTGTCCAGAAGCTTATTAATCATGTTTTAGCTACTGACTAAGTTCTGTTGAACATAAAATTAAATCCTTTTAGGGGTAACTAGCACTGATTAAATGTGATCTAACAAAATTGGTCCTAGTTCATTTGGGTTAAGCATTATTTTTTTATAATTGTTACAGTACAGAAAGGTTTGCTAATTTTAATCTAATGCTAAACAATTACTGTTGCTTAATTAATTCTACCAAAATTATAGAAGCTAAGTGATCACAGTACTAAGCTAACAAAATTGGTTGCATATTATTTAGGTTAATGGAGCATCAGAAACAAACAAGTTCATGTTTTAAACCTTCTGTGGCAGTTTAAATTCTACACATTTGTTATTAACCTAGACAAGATGAAACCAATTTGGTTGGATAAAAAATTTCATAAGCTAACTAGAGAATTTGGATTCGATTTATTTGGACTTATAAATCTCGAGATATTGAATTTCAAAGTTGGATCCAGTACTGGTTTCTAGGGAATTTGAATTGGGAAAATCTCTCCGTTCTAGATAATGTTGAAATCCCTGACGGGTGGGGCCTACCCGTCAGCGACTCAAAGGAGAAAACTCTCCCGCGCTGGATATGTTTAAAACACTGACAGTGGGGTCCGCCCGTCAGCGACTTAACTAAGCGAAGAGGTACGCTGCCGTGGATCAAAGATCCAACGGCTCACGGTGGCCGCAACGGCGATGACCAAAAACAGGCGGCGCCGCCGTGCCGGCGACGGCGAGGTGGACGATGCGCTCACCTAGGGGCTCTGGAGATGGTGCGGATGAGGCAGAACGGACGCGGCGGCCTGGGGAAGCTTGCTGGAGGAGTTGTGCGTGCTGGAACGGCCCGAATCGTCGGCGGCGAGGTGCTCCGCTTCCACGGGCACGACACGTCGACGGCGAGTCGCTTCTGGTGATTCCTGAGCACGATTGAGAGGGGCAAGTGAGTGCGGTGAGTGAGAGCAGCAAGGTAGAGGGTTTAGAGGGAGAAAATCGAGAGCAGCAGCACGGCTGCGTGGTCGTCTTCTACCTCGGGCACGGCCGAGCTTGGCAGCACGGCCACGGGCAGCAGCAACTTAGCAGCAGTGGCTCCGCCCTCCTGGCGGTGCACGAGTGAGTGGAGAGTGAGGGTTGGACAGTGGTGTGGCGTGGAGAGAGTGAGAGGGCTCGGGTGTGTTTATAGCCGGAGCTCGGTTCATGGTGGTCGCAGTGTAGGAGAGGGGTAGGGAGTGGGAGAGCTCGCCATTGGCGGGCTGGGCTGTGCGTACACGTCGTCGGACGGCGTTAGAGGTCAGAGGAGCGAGAATGGCTTGCGGATGCTCTCCACAGCGAGCTCGGGGTGGTGACGGCCGTGGATGCGCGAACGGCGTTCGACGGAATGCATTCGTCACCGTGGGCCAGTGGGGGTGACGCCATGGTGTCCTTGTGGCCGCGGGGAGGATGGGGAGTGGCTGGGCGGTGTTGCGCTGGCGAGGGGAGCAGTGGTGGCCGAGTTCGCCGTCGATGGCCACGCGCACGGCATGCTCTGGTTCGACCGCAAGGGTACGGCTGCAGGGGACGTCTGCTCTCCTCTTCAATCATCCAATGGGAGCGGAGAGGCAAAGGGGATGGAAGGCACGGCGCAGGGCCAGCTCGGCGTTCTTCTTCGTCTAGCTTCCATAGGTGGGTCACGGGTGTGGTACGGGGAGGGAGAGAGAGCAAGCAAATCCAGCAGCTAGCGTCCAAACGACCGAAGCACTCGAATGTCCACGCTCTGGCCGGTGAGAGGGAGGTGAGAGAGGTGAGCTGGGAGCAGAAACTTGCTCGAATTTGACTGAATTTGATTTGGATTCGATTGAATTTGGTTTCTGCCCAACAGGTGTTCGACAGAATGCCCAAACCAAATTCAAATTCAAATTTCTGTGAATTCTTTTTATAATTTGGTTCATATAGATTTATCAAGGTTTGTGGTTCTATTTTGGTATTTGTTGTGTAAGTGTATCTTGGTACATTTGATGATCTAAAGAAATAAAGAAAGAAATATAATTTTAAATATAGGGTTTTGAAAATATTTGTTTGAGAGGGAAAAGTTGTAAGAATAAAATGAGGGTGATTATATTATCACTTCTTTGAATTTTTGTGTGAAAGAAATATTGCTTTCTAGGTTTGGGGTAATTTTATGTCACATGACAATTTGTGTGATTGTGTCCAATTTTATTTTTGAGTTCAAAGTTTCTAATTTATTCAAACAAGCAACACAATCAACACACATCATGCAATAAAAGTTTTTGTTGGTTCCAATTTTTTTGACTATTACAACTGGTTACAATTTTGGGATGTGACAGGCTTCTCAGCGCGTGCGAGATTGCGGCACCCGGAGCTCGTCAGGGCTTGGCCACGCGAAAATGGCCGAATCGGTCGTTCCTCCCGGGCCTGATTGAGAGGTGTTTTAAGTTTCATGCTATGAACAACGTGTGCTGGGTCAGTAAACCAAACACGTCAATTTTGCACCCACCGAGCCAGGCTGAGGAGGTCACAGGAAACCGAACACACTCTTTATATTTAGGAACAGAAGAAGTATGTTTTAGATATTTCAAATATGGTTTGGATATGGATTAAAATGGACGAACATACACACTATTTTTTATAAATGCATGTGAATTTAGAAAAATGTAAAACATAGAACGGAGGAGGTAGTTAGAGAGGCGGAATCCATACTGGACAGTGGCGGCCGATGTGGACTCCGGTGCGCGGTGACGCCACAGCTCGCGAGGCACCGTTTAGCTCTGTAGAATGCTGCCGTGTCTGCTCGCCATTGGCTGCATGCATGAGGAGGTGACACAGGGATTCTCCCGGGTCTTTTGTCAGCGCCTGTCTTGCGAGTTGCTCCCAGGAAGACAAGGACGGAAGTTTGAGCAAGCAGAGAAAATAATACTCCCTCCGATCCGATTTTAATGTCATAGGAAAACAACTAACGACGTGCAAACTGACAGCACAACTGGCGACACTTTTTAAGGATCGGAGGGAGTAGCAGCGGCCACGCTCAGAGATTATGTAGATCCAAAGCACCGTAGGTCGAGCTCATTGCAGCTACCAGAGAGACCAAATTAATTAAAACATTCAACTTGGGAAAACAATACGATCGAGTAGGCGTGCAATGATGCTTGTTCCAATGTTCCGGGCTTCAGGCAGGCGTGGGAGCTAGCTATATATATACGTGGTTGATAAACAGCCACGACCAGTGCTAGGAGTATTTAACAACACATATCTGTAGATTCAACTTGAAAGCTCGAGGAGGTACGGTAGGTCGAGTTTCTCTCTCCTAGGGCACAGGCGACTGCCATGGCGATCGCATCTGCCTAGGGTTTGAAACCACGTTTGGGGCACGTTCGCGGGCGTGGTTACCTCTCCCATATCCCTCCCCTCTCCCGGCAACCTCAAGGCCTCTCTCTCCTTCCCTCTCCCACCGGTTCGGGGCGATCTCGGGGCTTTCCTAGACTGCTACCCGCCCTTGATCGGTGGTGTGTCCGGTGTTGGAGAGCAATGGCGGATGTGTCGGGGATGAGTGGCAGGGGCAACTCGGCAGGGACGGCCAACCCTTTGGTGGCCGGTGGCTCTGCAAGTGGTTCGGCGCCTAAGTCAACGGCGGCGGCGTCGGGATCGGATGAACAAGTCGCGGAGATGATGGGACGGCTCCGGCTTACGGCTGCGGAGTCAGCTGCGGTGGTGCTTGATGATGGAGGCGACGATGTGCAGGTCCACTCGGAGTGGGCTCTCGTCGGCAAGGTGCTCTCTCCAACGACGCTGCACATCAGCACGATCGCGTCGGCGCTACGACCTGCTTGGGGTAACCCTCGCGGTCTGTTCTTCAACCCGGCCGGCGACAACACCTTCGTGGCGGAGTTCAGTTCAAAGGCGGACATGGACCGTGTTGTAGATGGGCCCCCTTGGGTGGTCGGGAAGAAAGCTGTTCTGCTTCAGAACTTTAACATTGATCTTAAGCCTCGGGACATGATTTTCAATAGGTTGAAGGTGTGGGCTAGAATAATTAACCTGCCCTTCGGCTACATGAACAAGAGGTTGGGATCTGTTATTGCTGGTTCATTATGCGTGGAAGGAAGTGTGCCAGCGGTGGATTGTGATGCATCTGGACGATGCTGGGGAGGTTATATGCGTGTTCGGGTTGAGATAGATACTGATAAACCGCTTATGCGGGGAGTCACGGTATATTCTCAGCGTCGGAACTTGACTGATTGGTTTGATGTTCAATATGAGCAGTTGCCGCACTTCTGTTTTGCGTGCGGGATCGTGGGACATACGTCTCTGGAATGCAAAAACCCTGGGGAGAGGGATGCTATGGGAAAGCTGCCATACTGTTCGGAGCGCGTGTGTGCTCCAGATGACAGGAAGAAAGCCCAAGGTGCACGTTCTTCAAGTGATCCAGTTCCAGCTGGTCAGGGACGCTCCTCGTCTCGTGTCTCGCCTGAGCGTCCAAATCAGTCTGGTAATTATAATGCAGCTCGGCAGAACAGTAAACCGGATGAGGCCGCCGAGGCTTCCTCGCCGGTGAAACCCAAGAAAACTCGTGCTCGCAACCCTGGACAAAAATCTGGGAAGGAGCTAGTGGTGGCCCAGGAGAGGGGCAAGGCTTTGGCTGGTCAGAAACGGAAGACTGTGAAATCTGTGTATCGAGCCAAGTCTCCTCCGGTGGTCGACGGAGATCAGGATCGTTTGGCGGTGGTGTTGCATCCTATTGCTGGGGTACTTGCACCTCCAGCTGCAGATTCTCTGGAGGAACAAAGTAGTGACTCGAATAAGAAGCTGAAGAGAGACGGGTTTGGATCGGCGGATCAGGCGGGTGCTGTTAAGCAGCCCCGCCGCACGCAATGAGACTCTTATGCTGGAACTGTCGTGGACTAGGGACGGACGCGACAGTTGGCGAGCTTCGCTGGCTAGTGAAAGCTCATCGTCCCACCCTTCTCTTCCTCTCCGAAACGAAGATGAAGGATACCAGAGTGCGTAATTTCATGTGGTCCCTAGGGTACTCTGGTTGTTTTGCTGTTAGCAGTGAGGGGTTGAGCGGTGGCTTAGCCCTGTTTTGGTTGTCTTCTGTCACGGTTACCCTCAAAGCCTGTAATTCTCGGTGTATTGACGTTCATATCACACCGGAGACGGGAGCCAAGTGGCGTGCAACCTTTGTATATGGAGAGCCTCGCCGAGAATTACGGCAGGAGTTCTGGGACTTTCTTCGCTTTATGCGTGCACAATGGAATGGTCCCTGGATTTGTTGCGGTGACTTCAACGAAGTTCTGAGTCAAGATGAACACGTGGGTCCCCGTGATCGGACTGAATCACAGATCAACGCGTTCCGCGAATGTTTGCAAGATTGCGAGCTGATGGACTTGGGCTACGAGGGCCCTAAATTCACGTGGAGTAATCGCCAAGGTGCGGACACTCATGTAAAAGTTCGGCTAGACAGAGCAGTTGCAAACGGTGATTTCTCCCGTCTCTTTGAGGAGTGTGCGGTGGAGAATATTATTACCACATCATCAGACCACTATGCTATCTTGATTGCCTTGGAGCGGAATTCCAGATATGTTGTCTCACAACCGGTGCAGCAAAATTTTAAATATGAGGCCATGTGGCTGCGAGCACCAGATTATAGAGATGTGCTGGAGAAGGCTTGGGCTGACAATGGTGATGGTACGAGATCGTTGAGTGCGACGTGGTCCAATCTGAACCGGGTCGCTGGCTCTTTGAAGGACTGGAGTCGTGCTACATTTGGCTCTGTTCGTAATAAGATCCGGAAGTTGGAAGGCCGCCTACGGTACATACGTGGCCAGATGCTTTCGGATGCTAGTCTCGAGGAAGAACGAGTGGTGGAGCGTGAATTGTGTGAGCTTTTTGAGCGAGAAGAGATCATGGCACGGCAGCGCTCGCGGGTAGAGTGGCTGCGGGAAGGTGATCGTAACACCGCCTTCTTCCACGCAAGGGCATCTGCACGTCGAAGAACAAATAAAATTGATGTACTGTTACGTGCGGATGGCTCAAAATGTGAAGCACAAGGAGAGATCAAAGGTATGGTTCATAATTTCTATGAGCATCTTTTTTCTTCTGAACCTTGTACTTCGATGGATGCAGTACTTGATTCAGTCCCTTCAAAAGTGTCATCTGAGATGAATGCTGATTTGTGCAAGCCGTACACTAATGAAGAGATCAAGGCTGCCCTTTTCCAAATGGGGCCGACCAAAGCACCGGGGCCAGATGGCTTTCCGGCGTTATTTTATCAAACCCATTGGGAGTTCTTTAAAGAGGATATTTGTCATGCTGTGCGGTCGTTTATCAATGGAGGAGAGGTGCCGGAGGGGTTCTGTGACTCCGTCATTGTTCTGATTCCCAAGGTCACGAAGCCTAAATTGCTGAAGAATTTTCGGCCAATCAGCTTATGCAATGTGATATATAAGATTGCTTCTAAAGTGTTGGCGAATAGGTTGAAGGTGATACTACCGCATGTGATATCTGAGCAACAAAGTGCTTTTGTGCCTGGCAGGCTCATCACCGACAATGCCCTCATCGCCTTCGAGTGCTTGCATTCCATACGCCATCAGGATAACAAGCGTCCTTTCTTTGCCTTAAAGATCGACATGATGAAGGCATATGACAGAGTGGAGTGGGATTATTTGCATGGCTGTCTTAGCAAGCTTGGTTTTGCTCCAGAGTGGATTCAGTCTGTTATGAGATGTGTCACGTGTGTCAGATATGCTGTTCGGGTGAACGGCGAATTGACTGAGCCAGTGGTACCATCTAGGGGCATTCGTCAGGGGGACCCCATTAGTCCCTATTTGTTTCTCCTATGTACAGAAGGTCTGTCTAGTTTACTGCAGCAAAGTGAGAACCGAGGTGAGCTCTATGGTATTAAGAATGGTAGACTCGGTCCTCCTATATCCCATTTACTGTTTGCAGATGACAGCATCTTCTTTGCTCGGAGTGACAGTAGGAGTGTGGAGGCTCTCAAGAATATTCTGAAGATGTATTGTGAAGGTTCTGGACAGAAAGTTAATCTGGACAAATCCTCGGTCTTCTTCGGCAATCATTGTGATGTTCTAGTCAAGGAAAGGGTGAAGAATAGCTTGGGTGTTCAAAGCGAGGTACTTAATGATTTCTATTTGGGCATGCCCACGAGGGTTGGGAGATCATCCACATCTACCTTCAACTTTCTCTATGACATGATTTGGAAACGTATGAATGGGGTGACGGATCGGCCTATGTCGAGAGCGGGTAAAGAAGCATTTTTGAAGGCAGTGATTCAGGCTATACCCACATATGTTATGAGTTGCTTTCAAATTCCTATCTCCAACTGTGACAAGATGAAATCCACGATCGCCAATCATTGGTGGGGGGTGGAAGATGGGAAGAAGAAGCTGCATTGGAGGTCTTGGGAGTGGCTATCGACTCCTAAAACCCTTGGTGGACTGGGTTTCAGAGATCTGCCGTTATTTAACCAAGCTATGCTTGGTCGGCAGGGATGGCGTCTGCTCACAGAGCCTACGTCATTATGTGCACGGGTGCTGAAAGGTAGATATTTCCCTCACACAGATTTTTTGAGTGCACCGAAACCCAGATCAGCATCCTACACGTGGAGAAGTATTCTTTTTGGTCGAGACCTTCTTCTCCAGGGTGTACAATGGGGCATCGGCAATGGTAGGACTGTGAAGATCACTTCAGATCACTGGATTCCTGATCGTCCTCCTTACACGTTGAAACCACTCAAGCCGATCCCAAATATTGCAACCGTGAGCTGCTTGCTGGACGAGGAAACAGGGGAATGGATCCCCGAGACTGTCAATGCCTTTTTTGATCCTTATACTGCTAATCAGATTCTTCAAGTCCATATTAGTAGACATGGTGGTGAGGATTTTGTGCGTTGGCCACATACGAAGCAAGGGATTTATTCAGTGCGGTCTGCTTATAACCTCGCTCGCTCTACTAAGCACTTTGTGACCAGAAGTGTGAGGGGTAGAGGGTCTTCTTCTGCTTCGGCAAACGAAGAGAAACAATGGAAGGCGTTGTGGAAGATCAACGCTCCAGGTAAAATGAAGATTCATCTTTGGAGGTTCGCACATGACTGCCTTCCGAGTGGTTTACAAATGCACATACGCCATATCCCTACAAGTGCTGCATGCGTATTCTGTGGTAGAGAAGAGAGTATTGCACACTCAATGCTTATGTGTCAATTTGCTCGGGAGGTTTGGAGAATTGTCAAGGGCTCCATCAGTCTACAGCTTAAGAGATGTGATTTCATGACACCTAAGTATTGGTTGTTTGATTTCCTCTCTAATTCGACTGAAAGGGAGGCAACTTGTTTGGCGGTTGGGTGCTGGCACATTTGGGAAGCTAGAAATGATACGAGGAACAATCAAGCTATGCCTGACCCGAAGCGGACTGCTGCAAGGATTCTCGCTTATGTCGATATGATCACAGAATTTTGCTGCAAATCAAGCTCCAGCACTAGGCGTGAGACCAGCACGTCAGAGAGATGGTCACCGCCGCCGCCTGGGGTAGTTCTTGTTAACGTTGATGCAGCACTGTTTGAGGATCGTCGTCGTATGGCCATGGGAGCGATTATTCGTGATCATACGGGTGGGTGTCTGGCTGCGGCTAGCGAGCCCATGATGGGCTTCTCTTCTCCGGAGGTTGCCGAGGCTATGGCGCTCAGGCGCGCAGTGGTGATCGCACGCGACAAGGGCTTCTCTCACGCTATCTTTGCCTCAGACTGTTTGTCGCTGGTTCATCGGATGAAAGCGCCAGGTCCTGATCGTTCCCAGGTTGGTTCCGTGGTACAAGATATCAAATGGTTGGCGGCGGGCTTCTCTTCTGCCTCCTTCTGTCATGTTAAACGTTCTTTAAACGAAGCGGCACACATTCTTGCTAGAACTTGTGATGTTTCTAGTGTAGGCTTTATTTCTGATTCTGCTCCGGATTGCATCCGGAAGACTCTATGTACTGATGTGATTTGATCAATAAAGTGTTGTATTTCAAAAAAAAAAAAAAACAACACATATCTGTAACGGATAAAGCTCGCGCGCGCGACGATTCACCCAGCAATTTGCCAGGTTCTTGATGCAAAAAAGCTCCACCAGAATTGGAAGATCAATGCTCCTCCCCGCACCTGCATGTGTGTTCTGCATGCATGCAGCACAACATGATGCCGCAGTAAAATTCCTCTCGCAACCATGTATTATTCCTAGATGAATCATTCCATTTCCATCGATTCCCCGAGGAATAATTCATGAGTGCATGACGGCATTCATGCATCTATACGGCATGGAGATGATATATATCTATCTATGAGCGAATGGAGGATGCTCTTTCGTAGTAGCATCCGCGTTGATTATTCCCATAGAAGCTTAAACAAAAAGAACGAGATGAGTCCAGGAAGATCTCTCCTTCGGCGCCCAGATGTTGCAGTTAACGGAATAAGTTCGATCGGCTTCGTGGGAAATTATGTGTGCTATACGTATACCTAGATGCTCGGCTAGATGGGCACGTCGATCGGATTCGATCGGCGCTGACGGCACACGCATTTGATGCTTGGTAGTAGTATAGTTGCATCTGCCCTTTAAACGTGCAGGCGGATATGGGGGACGCCGTCACGATTTTCAGCGGAGATATCGTGTCTAAGTTGATGGGACCAAGTTCCATCTTGGATTCCATATCTGAGATATGGCGCAAACACAAACCACGTGCATTGAAAATAATATCCCGCAAAATCGACTTATTTGATCCATTTCAAAGGGTCGACATCCGGAATCATTTCACGTCAAAAAAAAAAAAACATCCGGAATCATTTTACGTCCCAAAAAATATATGAAAGGATCAAGTGAAGGCAATGGAAATTAGTCAATGTGCCGCGTGCATGCATGCGACACAAAGCAAAAACAGGTAAATGTTTTGCATGAGTACGGTTAAAGTAGAGTGGGTAATTTGTTTTCTTTACTAGTTACTACTCCCTCTGTTCCGTATTGTAAGCTAGTTTTGGCTTATAATACGGAATGGAGGTTGTAGCCTCGACGGTAAGGGTTCTTAGTTCCTTACAATGCTTCCCACGCATGTCCCAACGCACCGTCTTTTAACACGTTATTATCGAAGCAAATAAAATCTAAGAGACAACTACTCGGAAATCATAAATGAAGGCCGAGCTGCAAGGAGCTTTTTATTTTTTAAACTTCGAAAATCATATTTTGAAATTTTAAATAAATTTAAAACGTTCCTGGATAGATAATGTTGTATTCTACCAACATATAACATCTCAAATTTGAATAATCTCAAATATAATTAACTTAGTATGATTATTCAAAAAGAGTAACAAATAAAGACAGTGACCCCTGAAGTGCGCTCTATGTATGTGTCGTTGGTTGCAACACCCTGGACGCACACAGTAGCGTAGTTGAAGTCGCTCAGGGTCATGATTGAGACGGAACGAAACAGCTGCTCGTCACTACCTCATCCCTTAGGAACGTAGACATTGTTGTGCGCGACTTGCTTGGAGAGCAACATGCTATGGGTGCAGGGCCGGTCCAAATATTTTTAGAATACATGGCGAATTGAAATTATTATATTTTTTATACTAAACTTGTATACTTGAAACTCATTTGTAAGATGTTACCGGTTTACTGAGTATATTTTCTATTACTTATTTGACATAGTTAATCACATAATAAAGTTATTAATATTAATTAAGCTTGTTATACAGTTGTAATGTATAATGTATCTCGTAGAAATTTTTGCATTGAGCTATATTTAAAAACTTATATCGTAACATTATTTCCATCATAAATTTTATCATCACAAACTATATTATTATGAATATGTAACGCAAAAATGTCTAAATCATATTTGTCTAAAATAGCTTAACAAAAAAAATTAGTGTATAAGTAGCAAGGTTTTGGTTACTGGTAGAAAAAAATTCATGACGGTGGTCGGGATTTCCGGTTACCGCGGTTACCGGAAAATTCCGACCGGTTATCGGACGAATTTAAATCCAAAATTCAAAAATTCATTTTTTCTGTTCCCAGTTTAACCAATTACTGAAAGTTTTCGTTAAAATTCAAAATTTCGGGATTTTTCGTCCGGTATGACCATTTCCCGAGAGTGCTCGGGATATCCAGTTACCGACCGGTAACCGGATTTTCCGACAGGTAACCAAAACCATGATAAGTAGTGAATCATATATACCTGTAGAATTTTCCAGAGTATAACTAAATTGTTAGCTGCATTTTTTGTTCGTTTTTGTGATCAAATGTGTCTTGCGGGTTATCATTGATTCCATATAAGTTCATACTAGGAGGAGCGTTACAGGTTGTGGATGTGTCTTTTCGAAATTATAGATATGTTTAAGCTAGCAAGATATTTACATTATATTATCTCCCATCTAATTCAAAACATGACTGAATTTTACACTCACTGTCGATTTGTGGTTGACATGGCAAGGCTCTTATGTGTAGGATTCGGGCCACAGTTTGAACGCTCGGAAATCGGTTTGTTTGTTACAATGACATTGTGTCTCTTCCTCTACCCATTTCCCCCTATTTCTCGGAAAATTTAGGATTGTGATTTAAAAGTCTGAGTATAAATTAACGTTAACAAATCTAAAAAAGGAAAAATTGGACTGACATAAAATTTACTAAGCTTTACAAATTTTGAACATGTACTTTCGACTATTATAACCCAAGTAGTAGCGTTCTTAGCTCCATCTTTTACAAACTTGACTTTCCATTGTCGAGATCTAACCACAAAAATAAAACCACATGTTTTTAAATGCATTCGCGAAATCGAAGGTCTAAACTTTAATGGAAGGCCAGTGGCCCTTCACTTATTTTTGCAGCTACCTTTTTTCCTTTTGCAACTACCTTTTGCCTTGCTTGTACGATCCTTTTTTATGCTTTGCCAAAGACCTTGGAGGACAAATAGCACAATCAAACTGTCGTGGAAGACATTGCTCTTGGAGCATGATTACGGTGAGGAAGAGAAAAAAGACGAAAAGGCCTAGCGCTATACACGATTCTGGACAATGTACCCCTTCGCGTCCACGTACCCCTTCGCGTCGCTCCCCAGGGCGACCGAAGGGGCGACTCAACCCTAGCGCCGCCAGAGGAAAGGCCGGCGATAGCCCCTCCGCCGCTGCCGTCGGCGCCGGCCACGGTGGCGGCGGGCCCCGGCGTCAAGGGCGCTCGGGGGGAGGAGGCAGCGGCGACACGAGGTGGCGGCTGGGGCGGCATCTTCGGCGGAATCGCGGGCGGCTTCCAGGGCGGAGCCCCTGGACGTGCGGCGGCGGCGGCAGCCTCCATGGCCGGAGGCGGTGATGGATCTTCCATGGCCGGCAATGGCGAAGGCGGCGGCGGCGGCTGCGGATCTCGATCCCGTCGAGATCCATCTTCGATCTCCCGAAGGTGCGAGAAGGGGCAGCGAGGGGTGGCGGCACTCCACTGTCGGCGCTTGGCCCCATGCTGGGCCTAGTGCGATCCGGCCAGCGGCGGGGTCGGGTGGTGCGGCTGCCGGTGAAAATCGCGCCGGCTTCGGCTATGGCGGACGATGGCGGCATCTCCGACGTCGTTTCCTTATTGAGGCATCGTCATTGCAGTCCGCGTCACCCATCTTGGACTGCTCCGGGGGAAACCCTAGATCTGGGTCTCCCGGATCGGACGATGACGGCTCTTTCAGGGTCGTTCTCCTTCCTGGGGGCATCGTTTTGGAGCAGCTGCTGATTGGGACGGGCAAGAAGAGGTGGCGTGTTGAGGCATCTAACACGTCGTCGACGGCGAGTCTTGGCGGCACGGTGCAGCGGAGTCTCGGCGCTGGACGTGTGATGATGGTGACGCGCAGATCGGATATGTTGTCTGGCATCGTGGCGATGTCGATGGCTGGCCTTGCAAGGTCATTACGTTGATCGCTCCTGAAGATGGGATGGCGGAAGATGGTGGCAGCGGCTTCTGGTGTGCGCGTTTGTCGCGTACGCTGAAGATCGGCTGGACCGGTTTGTGCTTCTGGCGCGCTGTCGGCGGCCTAGTTGAAACCTCCGGATTTAGATGATGTGCGTTGGTGTGTGTAGGTCAGGACATCGGTTCTGATTGTTCCACCCCCTTCATCAGGGTTGTAGGTGTAGCGAGTTGTCACTAGTTTGCTGGTTCGCTTCCGGTTGATCTTTGTAATTCTCTTGTAAGGTGTTGTTGAATAATTGCGGATGACTGTGTGCATCACTCGATGCAGAGGCCAGGGATCCGCACCCCTTTTTCTAAAAAAAACGATTCTGGACAATGTCAAAGGATAAAAGCAGTTGATGGCGCTGGGCCAATCCATCGCTTTTCTGAAAGAACTTTTGATCCTGTAGCCTGCAGCTGGTATATGCACCAGGAAGATCTCCTGTTAGGCTATGTTACCCTGCGTTTTTTGAACCCTGCGCAGCGCAGATTCTTCTACACCTGATACACTTGGCCGCTCCTCAGGGACCAAAAAATATCATGATACTCCTCGTGCTTCCCCTTCCGCGCGCACAGGTAGCTCCAAGTTTGCAACTGACGCCTGACGGATTCGAAGGCGAGCACGATTATTCCTCGAAAGCCGAAACCCCTTGCCGTGGCTTCCAAGTGGACGGCAATGTGATCTACACGTACCGAAGCACTAGCTTAGTTCACATTCGAAACAGACGCATCAGGCATAGATGCGTCGGCCACAGCCGGGGATACTACCACCCCTGCCGCCCCCGCGTAGCATCTTGGCTAGACGGACCGGCCCGGCTCGCCGGCCGGCACACGCCGACGTGCACGGCCCTTTCCTGCCTCCAAAATTCCCGGTGGACAGGAATCCTCGACACTGGCTCATGGGAGCGCAGCTGGGCCGGCTCGAGACGTGTGATGCTACCTGCGCCCTTTCGAGGATCGAGCAGCGGTTCCTCGCTCTCGTGCAGCAACTCCTTGCTCTCTACTGCGCGTCGACATCGACTTTGGATGCATTTGGTTGCTGTTCTTGGCTGTCGCTGTAATATATTCATCTGTCTGGTTTCGCAGCTGCCGGGAGGAAACACACTTCGCATGTATACAATCGATCGATAGTTGTCATAAGTAGCTTCGGCGTATATATCCGGCCGTCGTAGAATGGCTGCTTACTCGTGCTCGAATTCTGCCTATGCTGGTGCTGTTATTCGTCGTCCTGAGTCCCGACGTCCATTGTACTCAGTCTTCAATATATGGTGCATGCCCCCTAATATCCGAAGAGGATGGGGCGTTGACGATCGAGCATCTTCAAGTAACACATGCGCGAGCACGATGGCTAGTTGTCACCTGACACCTATCAAAGGCCAACCTGAACAGCCTAATGTTTCATTGAATATACAAGGTGAGTCAAATTGATCGATCCGTAGTAGTTCATAAGGAAGAAGAAACTCGTCAGGGTCAGACAGAAGTAGTTCATAACAAAGGAACCTGGAGGAGACCGAGATCACAGACCAATGGTCAGGTTATTATTTGCTCTCCCTGGAATTACATCCCACGCTGACAATCGGCAGCGGCAGGTGAACCCATTGCTTGCTCGGCCTGAAACTTTCGATTGCAAATTCATATGCTAACCTGGTAACTGAAACGGATTGTGCCTGGATCCTCCAGGTCTGTAAAGATGGCGGCGCTGATCGATATCACATCAGTTTGATTGCAAAAGAGTTTAAACTGAAAAAGCCTCCTGATCGTCAAGTTTTTCTGACAAAGGTTAATGGAGGCTATAATTTTGGCTATTTTTTTTTAAATAATACGCGAAATCTATTTAATTAGGGAAATATTACGCGTTTTTATTTTTTTTCAAAAATAGGATCCAATCGTCTTGGCCGAAGTTGACAAGACTAGTCATCCTTGGCGAAGACGAATAGAAGCCTTGTCGTCCTGACCGAAAACGATTAGTACTAATCGTCTTCGCCGAAGACGATAGGTCCCCATGTGTAAGGAATCTCCATGTGGCAAAGACTATGCATGTGCATGCATGCAACTACCTATCGTCATGGGCCAAGACGATTAGTCCATTCGTCTTTGGCCATGACGATTAGTACTAATCGTTTTCAGCCAAGACGAATGGATAATATTTTTGAAAATAAAAAAAAACGCGTATTTTTGTTGGAAATAAATAAAAAAGCGTATTATTTAAAAAAAATTAGCATAATTTTGTAGCTCATGAGCTTTGTCAATTAGGTCGTAGATTATTTGCGTGGTGGTGTGTTATAAAGTGCGGTTTTCGGCCTGCATGTCGAGATCGACTTCGAATGATTGCAATCAAAACTCTGTTATCTGATTAATACACAACACCTTAACACAAAATAAAAAATCCTTGCTCTGCCTCCACCGGGTGATGCTGTCTTCGATGGAAGAATAACTGCTTCTAATTTGCACTGCTTGCCTGCTTTTCTTTCGCCATTGCTCGAGCTAGACAACATTGCTGCACGAGTACATCCCAGATTAAAACCTTTTTTTAGCGCTGCGTCGTCACCACTCACTATGTCGATCAATTGCAAAGTCGCTCTAGCAGGTAGACTCCAAAGTCTGATGCATATATATTCGAATCCCTGGTCAAAGATTCATTCATCTTTGTCGCAAAACAAAAAGCTTGGATCTTTACGTTCAATCAAGCTCCCACTCAAGTGTGGGATGGTGCTCTTACTTTGTTGCTCTTAACTCGGAACGGAAAGAGAACTCTGCATTTTGCATGTGCAGTTGGCTTCCATTGGCTGCCTTGTTCTGAATTTTGCATCACCACTACTACTAGCTAGTACAGGCATTCACACCTATTGGTCTTCTTCTTTTAAGGCAGATGTCTTGTAACACAATTATACAACAGGCTATGGTATGAGATAACCTACATTGCCTGCAAAAGCATTTGCAAAGTAAGTGAATGCGTGGCTTTCTTCCCACCACTGAAACGTGTACAGGTGCAAGTCTAACATAAGCTAGGCCCAGCAAAGCAAAGGAAACCGAGCAAGCCGCTGGCCCATCAAGCAAAAGAAGGGTGCAAAACTATATAGGGGAATAAAGTCATTGGCTTCATTTGAGATGAACTGGCTATGTTTCTCTTTATTTCCCTGTCACGCGAAAGATCCATGAATGGTCGGGGACGGCAAAGTGTAGTCGGTCGGCTGGTCTTTCATTATACTCCCTCCGTTCCACAATATAAGATGTTTTAGCCCTTTTCCATATTCACATAATCACAAGCATACACATGTATGTAGTCACTTTTTAGTGTATGTGTACATTCTTTTTAGTATAAATATAGACATGCATGTGTAACACTTAAAACATCTTATATTATGGAACTGAGGAGTATATGCAAAGCGCTAGCAAGCAGCGAGTGATCGAACAAAGATGTCTTCTTTGGCTTGCCGTCTGCTGCTATTATTGCAAGTAAGTACGTACAAAAAGCCCTTAAAAACACGCTCTAAGTGATCCTGGAATCTCGTCTGTGAGTGACTGTGAGGTTCATATGATTGGAACAGACGAATGGGCATTGCCATAAGAAACGTCTTGCCTTTGTACGGGTACCTGTATCAGTCGCATAGTTAGCTCGCCTCTCCCGTAAAGGGCTCACAACGACGTTTAGTTCGGAGCAACGGCAAGCTACCTCAACGAGCAGGACAAAATTACACAAAGCAGGATCGCGCGCCCGTCGTGTATCATGCACGCGTACGATAATTGAGCGGCTTTTCGCAAAGTCGAACAACAGATTTGAAGGCGCTGCAGATGTACTCGTCGAGAAACTAGAGAAAAACAGAGGGCACAACTTTTAGACGAGTAGAGATTTAAGCAGCGCTCGAAATGAAAGAGTGTTCAATAACAAATTCATGGCGCCTATGGTCCTCTTTCAGAAAATTAAAGACGAGAGTAAGGATTGGATTCTAGCGGCGCTAGGTACATAGGCCACCCCTTCTTTGCTCCTCCTATATTAATATAAAAGGTAAAACTTTTGCCTCGTTTAAAAAAAAAGAGATTTAAGTAGCGCTCAAGGTCACAAATCTAAAGAGCAACAGAGACCAGTGTGCTCCCACTACCGCAGCATCGTGGGCGCAATGTGATGCGTCCGAAATCGCTCAGGTCCTGATTGGGACGGAACGGAACCGTTGCACCTCGGCGTCCTGTTCTTGCTTTTAGGTGAGCTTGGCGCTTCCCTGTTCTCGTCCCTGAGGAAGTGAGGTCATTCGCGGCTTGCTGGGAGAGAAGCATGTCATGGGTAGAGCACAAGAGCAACATACATTGATGCCGAGAAGCGGTAGAGAGCTCTTCTAAATATTTCATGGAGAATTCTTGAAATAGAAGAAAGTGCTGAGAATAATATCATCAGCGTACAGAAGTTGTAAGAGCTAAGGCTGTCTGCATCTATTAGCACAGCCGGGGTTTGTCCCTTTTTCGAAAAAACAAAACTGAGCATGCAAATTCGATGGACAAAGAGTCTCTCCATAAGCCCATCAGCCCAATAGAATAACAGGCTTCTACCGGCACCAGGCCGCATCGGTCCAGTACAATCGCTCTGGAGAGCCCACTTCAGCTTTGTTACGATTCTTGCCAAAGAAAAACACAAATCCCCTTCGCCACGCTCCCGGCGCTCCGGCCGCCCGGCGCTGCGTCGGTAACCGCTCTGGGCCGATGGCAGCTTCCTCCACGCTCGCCTCCTTCAACGCCCTCGTCGCTTCGCACGCGCGCTCCGGCCGCCCTGCGCAGGCCCTCCGCACCTTCCGCGACATGCTCGTGCGGGGACTACCGCCCGACCACTTCACCCTGCCCCCGGTCCTCCGCTCCTGCGCGCTCACCCGCTCCCCAGCCCTCGCCGCCTCCACGCACGCGCTCGCCGTCAAGATAGGCGCGGCCAACGGGAACCTCTTCATGGCGTCTGCGCTAGTGCAGTGCTATGCGGGCATGTCCAACCTCGCCAACGCACGGAGCGTGTTCGACGGAACGCGGGACGACAGGGACGCCGTTCTGTGGACGTCCATGCTCTCCGCCTACGCGCAGGGCGGGCAGGCAGAGGAGGCGCTGTGGTTCTTCGAGGGGATGGTGGTGGCCGAGGTGCAGCTCGACGCGGTGGTCATGGTCAGCCTTCTCCTCGCCTGCGGGCAGCTCGGGTGCTGGCGCCACGGCAGAAGCGTGCACGCGTGCTGTGTCCAGACGTTCCTGGCCATGCCGCTGTCTCTAGGAACGCCCTCGTGGACATGTACGTCAAGTGCGGGGAGCTCACGTACGCCGAACGGGTGTTCTCTGTGATGCCCAGGCGAGATGTCATCTCATGGAGCGCGCTGATTGTCGGTCACGGTCTGAACGGGAGTTCCGATGTCGCTTTGAGGCTTTTTGACCAAATGACGGCCCAAGGAGTGGAACTGAACTCGGTCACGTTTCTCGGGGCCCTGTCAGCCTGTGCACACGCAGGCATGGTGGACAGAGCCTACGCTATATTTGAGCAGATGAGACAGCGGAGCATCAGGCCTGAGTTGAAGCATTACTCTTGCATGGCTGATGCGTTAGGGAGGGCTGGCCGTGTTATTGAGGCCGTCAATCTCATCGAGGAAATGCCTTGCCCACCCGACGAGGCCATGCTTGGTGGTATATTGGCAGCTTGCCGAGTGCATGGTGAAGTAGACGCCGCTGAACGGATTTCAAAGAGATTGATGGGAATGTCTCCTGCAAAGAGTGGCTACTACATGAGCTTGGCGAACATATATTCAGATGCTGGAAGGTATGCTGATGCCGAGAGAATAAGAGGTTTCATGAAGGAAATAAAAGTTGACAAGCTCCCTGGATATAGCTCAAATAACTAGTTCCATATAGTGGGCAACGGATTTTGAAGCACTCATCAGTTTGGCGAGTCCAGTTAAGTATAAGCTTTGACAAAAGATAGTCATCTGGTGGAAGGGAAGGACAAATGAGATGAGTTGGCAACTCAACAAGACAGTTTTGTTGATTATAACACCTGAGTTGCTGAGTTAGTGCTGTCGAAAAATTACAAACATTTGAGTTGCAGAATTGTTGCCATCAAAGTGTCAAGAAGTCTTTTTGGGAGATCAGCTTCTTCAAGCCGATGAGGACAAGATTGAATTTTTTGATGAAACGTAACATGATAATGAGATATTGGAACCACACAGTTCGCCTGTATGTACTTGAGAGAACAGTCCACTATGTGAGGTTAAAATGTTTTTGACAATGGTAAGAGAAATGTCCAGATATGTGGAATCTGATGGGCAAGGTTTATATTATGCTCCATGTTGTATTCACAGGCAAGCGTTTGAGAAGTTTTGCCCATGGTGGTGCTAACTGCTGAGTGCTACTTATATGGTTTGTAATGCGTCAGATGGGGAACTCTTCAATAGGAAATGAAGAAAGGCCAAGCCTCCAAATCATGGCTGAGTCAGCGCCGCCGCTCGTACCAAGGTCTGTGCTTCGGCTGCATTGGTAGGGACGTGATGGGGGAAGTGACGGACTTATGAGGCCAGAATTAACATACATGAATCCTAAAAAAATTCTGAACCAGTTAGTGTTTTTGCATTGTCTACTGAGGGAGTATTGGGGAATTTGGGATATTACATGTGTCTAGGTATTTAGAAGTCAATTGCCACATTGCAGATGGAGCTGGCAGCCAGGCAAGGCACATATGAGCTGCTTGGAGCACGAGTGGTAAGTCTGGAAAGAAAAAAGGCTTTGTAGTGATCGGGATCAGTACCGCCTTCAGTAGCAAGAAGCGCTGAGATTCTTTTAGGGAGATATGGATGCCTCAAGGTTCATACTTCACACTGCTACATGATTGTTTCCTTGTATCGACTTACCTCTTGCTTTCTGAATTTCTTGCAACCAATGCACAAAGATGTGTATTTAATCAAGTACAATGATGTTGTGTAGCTAAGTAGAAAATTATAGAGGAATATGCATTATTGAATTAATCAAAGCAGATTATTTATCATCATAGCAAATAGAATTAGTTGCAGAAAATATAATTAATTGAGTACGATTATTAATCATCAGAGCTGACTCGGTCATGTGATTTTTGCCTGTGTAGTTTCTACTAAAAGTTTAGCTCTTTTGGACTAGGATGGATCATTTTGTTGGCTCATAGTTATTCCTACTCTGTTGTGTGCCTGATGTATTCGTATCTTGTATTACTGACTACATATCTCAGTTGATATTTATAAGGTGAGAAGCTTAAGAACTTGGAAAGGAAAAGGGAACCGTCATTCGATTTACGATCGGACATAGGTAAGGTTACTGGCACTATGCGTTGACTAGTTCTACTTTGTGTGATGTAGTAGCTGTATTTAGTGTTTTCATCTGGAAGTTGTAGCTGAGGAGGAATGTGCCTGCAGAGTTAGAGCTTATTGTTTCGTATTTTGTGCTTGAACAGCTTGGAGTACAACCTAGTAGACCATAGCAAGGCTTGCCCATGCTTAAAGATTCGCCGGCCAGTGCAGTGTTTGACAGCCTAATGAACATTACAGTGGGGAATGGAGAGAAGGTGTTCTTTTGTAAAGACAGGTGGATGAATGGGGCAGAACTGGCGATATTGCACTTAGATTACAAGCTTTGTCAGTATGAGATGCAAGAACACCAGGATGGTGGCAGCAGCGATGTGCAGCAACAGATGGATACTGGACCTTCAAGGTGAAATGGAGATGGAGGAGGCACGACAATGTGTCAGGCGTTGGACAGAAATTCAGAAAATCTCGCGTAATCAGACTGAAGATCTCTTCTCTTGGCCTTGGTCTCGCTCCGGACAGTACGACGCAAGTTAGCTGCTATGTCAGCGTTTGCTAAATTTGTGTCGGCTGATCAGATCTGGAAGTGCAGAGCCCCTCTCAATGCAAGATCTTCAGCTGGCTATGACAAGAGTTTGAATGTCCGACCGTCGGCATCTCCACGGTCTTCAGGACAGTTTCTCGCCATGTTTTGTCTGTAGGCTGTCTCTACGGGAGGAGGATACGACAGACCATATCCTAGTTCAATGTCCTTCTGCTCGACAACTTTTGTTCATCTGGTTCCAGAAGTGACAGTTTGAGGCATCTATACCTGAAACTTTCGCTTAAAAAAAAAAATCTATACCTGAAACCACTGATACCCTCCAGGTCTGGTGGATTGATCAGCGTCGACACCTCGACAGGGGCAAGCGAAAAAGGTTTGACACATCCATCGTGCTGTCCATCTGGAAACACCTAAATGCATGAGTGTCCAACAATATTACAATACCACACCTAAATGCATGAGTGTCCAACAATATTACAATACCAGACATCAGATGTCGGTGGATTGCTTGGCTGACTGTGCTGTGGAGGAATTTAATCTCTGGTAACGTGTAGGAGTAGGAGTTAACACCCATTGTAGGAGAGAGTACTCTAGTTTCCTTTTCGGTCTAGGTGATGTCTGTGCCATGGTCGTATACGAGTTTGGTATGATCATGTAACTTCTTTCTGCCTTCTACTCTCATATAAAGTTAAGGTACACAGTGATTGCATGTCGACATCGGAGTTTTTCTTTCCAGTTAGGGTGATTTTTTCAAGGAAGAATAATTGACTTTTGCTGGGGAGGAGTGAAGATTTGTCCAAGGAAGGCAGCTAGGTTCTCCAGAATTAGAGATGGGAGCCGATCTTAGCTTAGCTACGTCCGGTCGTCGTTGACGACGCCGGCTTGAGTTGTTCGGTGCCGGCACAGTTGCCTGCCGCGTACGCCACACGATGATTTTTTTTTTTGCGAAACACAGTACAACGCATGCGCTCATATACACGCGCACACACTCACCCCTATGAACGCACGCACGCACACCCTATCCCTATGAGCACCTCCGAGAGACTGAGTCGGCGAGTCGAGTTTTGAGATTGACGAAGTCACCACGGGCGCCTCGCTGTCGACGAGAACGTCGCCTCCCACTGAAGAATATTTCTCCTTAAATGAGAACCGTGTCCTCTCCCCCCCCCCCCCCCATCTGCTCAAGTTTTAAACCACGGGCTCGAGAAGAGCCCTGCTTTAAATTAATAAAGCCACACACGGCAGAGTCGTACAAAGTTCGAAGAACAATAAAAGGGGGGGGGGGGGGGGGGGGGGGGGGGGGGTACAAGTCAGCCACAGAATACCTTGCTTGCGGAAAGCGCCCGTTATTCTGTCAGCATGGAAATACCTTGCTTGCGAATAGAGATTTTTGGCTCCCGGGCTTAAGTGATCTTTTTATTTAAAAAAACAAAAAATAATATTAATAATTCCAAAAATTGAAACAAATCATATATGTTGTCAATGATTTATCCCACGAACGTGCAAAATCTTGAAAAAACTGAGATTCTAAAGTACACAAAAGGTGTTGAAACTCTGGAATCTACATTTCACCTCGCTTTTTTGTAGCAGTGTCACGCGCTATGTAGGTAGGGGACATGGAGCGGCTAGATGACATGCTCCGCACACCCCTCTTCCCTTCTTGTTCTCCCCTCTCCCCCCCCCCCCCCCCCCCCCCCCCCCCTTCTCTACCTCTCTTGTGTTGTTGGGTTTACTTGTGTTGCTGCCCAGCAAACCCCTTCTTTTACTTTTCGTTTATGTATGGAGATTTGTATGTGTTTGCATGGCATGTTGCTTTATTTATACAACATGACGAAATACTGTTTCGAGAAAACGGACTGCCGGAGCTAGGTGAGTTTGCGAGAGAGAGACACCTCCGCCGCACGACACTCTGGCAGCCACGGGCCACCCCTCCCGCAGGTCGCCACTCCGGCCTCGGTGGACACCCTCCTCTCCCTCCCCTCCCGTGCGCTCCTACGGCGAGGTTCTCCGTAGTGGGACGCCGATCGCTGGCTTGCCGCCGTGGCCTTTCCCCTGCCATCTGCTCTGGTGGCCGCGCCGATAGTGCGCCCTCCCCCTCCTCTTGTGACCAACAGCCCTGGCAGCGCGTCGGGTATCCACGGGCTGGCACGACATGACTAGATTATAAAAGAAATGCCACGGGCCATGCTAGGCATATACGGGACAGGCCAAGTGATTCCGGGCTGGCCCAGCGGCCAGATTTAGTTCCATGTAGCAATTAGGGGCACACATGCACTCTCACATTGCTGTCTGCGATGTGTGCCATTCATCTGAAGACTCCTGGAGGCACTCATTACTGGACTGCATGACGGGCAGATGCACCTAGGCCCTTGTGGATAGTTTTTCTAAGCACAAACAACGGAGTATCAAGTCAGAGCATCTCCACCGGCACCCTCCTCCAAACGAGTGCCCGACACCCCCAATTGGGCCTCCTCCAAACGAGTGCCCGGCACCCCCAATTGGGGTGCTGGACATGTGTCCGCCCGAATGGAAGGTGCAGCTCACACGGCGCACCCCAAAGGCCCACCCCCCAAACGGGCCTAATTTTAAGCATTAGATCGAACACCTTGCGGGCACATGAACCGCCGCCGGTTCACCTTTGCGTCGCTTCGGAACACGGCGGTTGGTGTGGACATGCAACCGTCGCCGCGTCGCTTCGGGGTGACGTTCGCACCGCTTCGCAACAATATAACCATACTCGCCGGCCGTACGTCGCTCACATTCTCTTCGCAGTCCATCTCCCACAACTCGCTCGCCATGTCGTTGCCTGAGAAGGAGACCGTGGTGGCCGATCAGGAGAATTAGGCCGTGGTGGCCGCCGATCAGGAGCAGGAGGCCGTGGGGGCCGCCAATCAGGAGCAGGAGGCCGAGGCCGATCAGGAGCAGGACGGCGAGACCGAACAGTAGCAGGACAGCGAGCCCGTAACTCCATCCCCAGCACACCCTGCTTTCTCACCGTGAGAACCTTGGTCCCCGTGGCTGTCCCATGTGACTGGTGCACATGCAGCACCGGCTGTCCCCCAGGCACAACAACCGGAGTGGCAGCCGGGAACTCCAGACGCGCCGCCGGCGGACGACGGGCCTGGAACACCGCCACCCACCGGCTTACCTTGTCTGTGTCATTCTAGCCACTCTCATCTCTATGCATTATTTGCTCATGGCAACCATGTAACTTGCTAGTGAGCTGAGATATGACGCCCCACCGTTTTCAACCGATTTGATATTGCGATCGGGCAACAAATCATGAGGTGGTGATGCATGTAAAATGCATACATGAACTTTGCACTTTAATTGCTTATATTCCAATCATATTTGCATCATATAAGGGTTATATCAATGTTTTATAATGATTTTGGGAATACTTCATAGTTTTCCCATTTATTTGGAATTAACCCTGTTTTTCCAGAAAACGTCTTTTTTAGTGTTTCAGACTTTCCGGGAGCTTCGGGACTCCAAAAAGGGCAAGGTCAAAGAGCACGGTTCAGAATTTTCGAGACGAACGCAATGGGCTTAAATTGAAGACCAGAAGCCCAACAGGCTGGAAATGGGAGGGTCCCACGCGGCCTAAAGTACATGGCCGCGTGGGCCCAGCTCGTTTCCACCTCGGAGCTCCGTGGCCGTCGATCTTTCGTCCACCGACTCCGTCTTGACCTAAAAACGCCTATAAAAAAGGTCCCCTGGCGTTTCGCGAAAGGAGGCGGCGGAGAAACACGAAACCACGAAACAGAGAGACAGAAGGCTGCCGCCGGAGAAGATCGGAGGGGGGAAACGCCGCCGGAATCGCCTCCGGAGGGCTCCACCCCCCTCCGGCGTGTTCATCATCAACATCTACAGCAAGAACTTCTCCACCATCATCACCATGATGAAGGGGGAGTAGTCCACCCCCTGGACTAGGGTTTGTGGTGGTAACTTTTGTATCTCTCCTCTCTCTTGAGCTTCACTAATTAGTACCGTATGAGCTGCTGAACATGATTACGGTCATCTATGTAATACCTTTGTGGTGAATATTGTGGTGTGAGATGATTTGTTATGCATTTACCGTTGTGTTGGAGCTTTTGTGATTTGTCATACTTTGAAGTATGATGTATGTGGGTACGGGATGGCCGATGTGACACGGCATAGGTATTGAGTGACACAGTACCGCCCAACATCCTTTATCTGGGGGTAAAAAGAAAGAGTATGATGTGGGAGTGAGAGAAACCACGCTAGCCTTACGAGGGGTGACCTAGCAACACAAATGAGTATTTCTTTCAACTATGTGTTTTAGGACATATAGCCGTCATAAAAAGCTACCATTAAAACATGACAATTGTGTGTACTTTATCTATAACATGATGATCACCGTAGATGAGAGAGAGAGGATTAAGTGAACCCATGAACCATGTCCATTGTTCCTATAAGAAACACACACTTGAGCTTGTCCTCTTGCTACATAGAGGATTGGGCTTTCTCTCTTTGAGAGCTTTCACTTGCTACTACCTTTGTCTTGTCCTCTTGCAAAGAAGAGGATTGGGACACTTTTACATCCATCAAACCAACCATCTTGTTCTCTAAACTTGTTTAGTGCATAATCAACTAAAACTTGTGACACTTTAGTTGTAGGGAATAGATAACTTTTCCTTCTTGCTCCTGCGGATCGATACCTTACTTCCACATTGAGAGGTGCTACAGTGATCCCTTGCTCTTGGGGGTTATCAAGTACTTTTCTGGCGCCGTTGCCGGGGAGCGTAGCGCTTAAGTTTCTATTCTTGTGTGCACTAGACTAAGCTTGGGGAGGTTTCTTTATATCTTGCAATCATCTAAGCTTGGGGAGGTTCTTTGACTTGTTTGATGTCTCCCATTTATGATGATGAATATGATATTTTCAGTCCACCCACTATTGAGGATATAGTTTATGTTGATTATGATATGCCTCCTATATATGATGTTTACAATGATGAATATGATATTTTCAGTCCATCTACTATTGAGGATAAAAATCATTTTGATTATTCTATGCCTCCTATTTATGATGATTACATTGATGGATGTGATATTTTTACTCCCACTATTACTAATGAAACTGTTTATGCTTATGTGGAGAGTAATGATACTTTTATGCATGTGGATCATGATAAGAATGCTCTATGTGATGGTTATATTGTGGGTTTTATCAATGATGCTACTGAAAGTTTTTATGAGAGAGGGAGACATGACTTCATATACCACAATAATATTAAGTCTCCTCTCTTTTTGTTGAAAATTTTGAAGTTGCACTTGCTTTGCCTTCCTATGCTAGTCACTTTGTGCTTTATTGATTTATTTTCTTACAAGATCCCAATGCATAGGAAGTGGGTTAGACTTAAATGTGTTTGATATTTGCTTCTTGATGCTCTTTTATATTCAACTCTTATTCCTATGGAGCATCATTAAAACTATCAAGCCTAGCTATATGGCTATAAAGAAAGCGCTTTGCGGGAGGCAACCCGGTTATTTTTGTGTGTGATTTTCTTTGTGTCCTCTTGCTGTAACAAGAGATTTTGTGTCTAGTTTAGTTTCTGGAGTTTTCAATAAAGTGCCAAGTTTTACCCTTTTTGGTTTGAAAAGTTGCTTATAGCGTTCGGAGATTTTATTCCTGCACGAGTCAGTGCACGGTATGATTTTTAATTCTTATTCTGTAACTCCGAATGAGCTCATATTTGAACTGTAGTTGCAACTTTTCATCCTCTGTATGCATGAATTTTTTCGGAATTTTTCGAGAAAGTTTGGTAGGGTAGAAAAATACGTTTTGCTGCTGCTGTTTTTCTGGACAGATTCTGTCCCATTTTGTTTGATGCATGCTTTGAGCTTTTAAGTTGAATCTTTTTGATCCAATTGAGTTTATGAGTAGGCATACAACATTATACACTTTCTGGACATCTCATATGAATTTTTGTTCAAGGATTATATGCAGCAAGAAACCTATTTGTTTATCACTATTAATGCACCCCACAGAAAAGAGATGGGAGAAACGGTGTTTTGAAGTTTTTTCACAGGGATTGGAGGAGATGCACCAAGAGCTATCCAAGGATGGTGAAGACCATAAGCTTGGGGATGTGAAGACAACCCCGCTGGACCTACACACTCTCGGTTTGCACACGTCCAACTTCTGTTTTTCGATCGAAACACTTTATCGCATAAACTTGGAGCGTCTTTTGTTTTTGTTTGTTTGATTTGAGAGACCACCACACTATCATTATATATGAGAGAGCTACTGGAAATATGGGTTGAAATATGTTGGATGCTTTTATAAGATTGGGAAAAGGGATGTTTGAGTTGATTTTTAATGATACATATAGTTGCATGATTCATGAGCTTGTTTATGAGTAATAGTTTGCAAATTTTTTAGAGCTATCACTTATTCATGTTTTGGTGCTGATTGTTATTTACTTGGTTTAACATGGATTAGTTAGTTCTATGGACACTCATGCATGCATCTAGATGGTCAACTTTCTCCCTTTTGCTAGCCCAAAAATTCCAACAAGCAAAAACTTGTTTCCAACACCTTCAACCAAAGTTATTCCAGTGAGTCCACCATATCTACCTATTGGCTTTATGCTATTCCGAGTATGTTTAACATGTTTTTGTGTTATCTTACCTCTGAATGAAAATGTTTATGTTATTGATTGCAATGGAAAAAGTTGGTTATATAGCTCTCACGAACTTGATGCACATTTTTTATTTGCATAATAAAACTTGACCCATTGTGATTAAGATTATGATGTTTGTGGCTTGATGAATGTTGGGTTGGAAGTTAGCCCATATGTGCTGTCACATGGCAAGCTTTCAACATGCTCTTCATCTCATTTAGTTGATATCATGTGCTTTTGTCTATGGATGCTATCATGTGAAATAAATGTGGAAATGAGTAGTTTAAATGAGTTTGTATAAATGGTTAGAGAGACGCCTGGGCCGCTAATCTAAGCCATGCATCATTCATGGTGGAAATTTACTTACATACTATGGTGAACCTTCTGATACACCTTGCAATAAAAACTATTCCAATGGTAAATAAAAAGGGTGTTGAGATTGTTCATTTGTTTGTTTGTCTTGTCATTTTGATATGGGCTTGTTCCATATCTGGGACAAGAGGTACCCCAGTTGACGCTCTTGATGATACTATTACTTACAATGATATAATTGAACTTGCTTTGTTTCCCAAGTTGAGTAACATGGTGTAAGTACTTGTATTCAAGGGGCATGAGACATTCAACCTTTACTTTGTCAAGCACACTACTCATATTTGCTTTCACTTAAACTTAATCATTCAAGATGCTATGATAGGGGCAATGAGAGCTTGACACCAATATACCATTGCAATCATTAACTTAAGTAGAAGAGTTTGGAGTTGGATGAAACTTATGCATGCTTTACCTCTACTCACATATACATCTTTCCAAAGTGTACACCTATCATATTCAGATTTTCATCTACACTCTATGACCATTGTAGGATGTTCTACTTATCATTATGCATACATGTGTTCCATATTACTTGCTACCATGTTACACTTTGTGAACTATCAATGAACATCCTTGTCTTGAATACTTGATATCACTTCATAAACTATTTGCATATTGCTACTCCTTTGAAGAATGAATCATTTGACTATATGTAGCAATAGTAATCATCTTTGATATTCATTGTTAAGTATTAAATTGCAAAGTCCATGTTAGTTTTATCATCTTCATACTCGAGGACGAGCATGGATTAAGCTTGGGGATGTTGATGCATGTAAAATGCATACATGAACTTTGCACTTTAATTGCTTATATTCCAATCATATTTGCATCATATAAGGGTTATATCAATGTTTTATAATGATTTTGGGAATATTCATAGTTTTCCCATTTATTTGGAATTAACCCTGTTTTTCCAGAAAACGTCTTTTTTAGTGTTTCAGACTTTCCGGGAGCTTCGGGACTCCAAAAAGGGCAAGGTCAAAGAGCACGGTTCAGAATTTTCGAGACGAACGCAATGGGCTTAAATTGAAGACCAGAAGCCCAACAGGCTGGAAATGGGAGGGTCCCACGCGGCCTAAAGTACATGGCCGCGTGGGCCCAGCTCGTTTCCCCTCGGAGCTCCGTGGCCGTCGATCTTTCGTCCACCGACTCCGTCTTGACCTAAAAACGCCTATAAAAAAGGTCCCCTGGCGTTTCGCGAAAGGAGGCGGCGGAGAAACACAAACCACGAAACAGAGAGACAGAAGGCTGCCGCCGGAGAAGATCGGAGGGGGGAAACGCCGCCGGAATGCCTCCGGAGGGCTCCACCCCCCTCCGGCGTGTTCATCATCAACATCTACAGCAAGAACTTCTTCACCATCATCACCATGATGAAGGGGGAGTAGTCCACCCCTGGACTAGGGTTTGTGGTGGTAACTTTTGTATCTCTCCTCTCTCTTGAGCTTCACTAATTAGTACCGTATGAGCTGCTGAACATGATTACGGTCATCTATGTAATACCTTTGTGGTGAATATTGTGGTGTGAGATGATTTGTTATGCATTTACCGTTGTGTTGGAGCTTTTGTGATTTGTCATACTTTGAAGTATGATGTATGTGGGTACGGGATGGCCGATGTGACACGGCATAGGTATTGAGTGACACAGTACCGCCCAACATCCTTTATCTGGGGGTAAAAAGAAAGAGTATGATGTGGGAGTGAGAGAAACCACGCTAGCCTTACGAGGGGTGACCTAGCAACACAAATGAGTATTTCTTTCAACTATGTGTTTTAGGACATATAGCCGTCATAAAAAGCTACCATTAAAACATGACAATTGTGTGTACTTTATCTATAACATGATGATCACCGTAGATGAGAGAGAGAGAGGATTAAGTGAACCCATGAACCATGTCCATTGTTCCTATAAGAAACACACACTTGAGCTTGTCCTCTTGCTACATAGAGGATTGGGCTTTCTCTCTTTGAGAGCTTTCACTTGCTACTACCTTTGTCTTGTCCTCTTGCAAAGAAGAGGATTGGGACACTTTTACATCCATCAAACCAACCATCTTGTTCTCTAAACTTGTTTAGTGCATAATCAACTAAAACTTGTGACACTTTAGTTGTAGGGAATAGATAACTTTTCCTTCTTGCTCCTGCGGATCGATACCTTACTTCCACATTGAGAGGTGCTACAGTGATCCCTTGCTCTTGGGGGTTATCAGGTGGATAGGCCCTTCTTTCGGTGTAGTCCTTATGTATGCGTAGCCAAGACGCATCTCTCTTTTGGTTTGCGCCGGTCATGTCGTGCATGCTCACGGCCATCCACGACTCGCACAACAACACGTTCTCCTTGTCGCTCCAAGTCGGGCCTCTCGAACCTGCCTTCCTGTCCATGTCGCCGGTGTCGCCATCCTGCACGACGTCCTCCTCTACCTCTTCGCCTTGGTCGTTCGCCCCTTCGTCGCCCTGGCCGAACTGATCTGCGTCGTGGCCTCCGTAGCCACCACCGGCGATCAGTGCAGTCATCGCATCGGCGCTAGCATCCTACACCAAAAAACGGCGACACGGATTGCAATAAGTGTACACAACAATAATTCACATTAGCCTCCGGCAATAAGTGCACACAACAACAATTTGCATCCGGCCGCCGGCAATAAGTGCGCACACCAACAATCCGCCAGACAACACAGTAATTGAGCGGATCAGCAAGATAAAGAGCACGCACTTGGCCGAGTAGGTCGCTCGTGTTGCCACCTTCATGCCCGAAGAGTTGGCCGTGGAAAGCAGTCGTGTCGCCGCTTGTGGATGTCGTCCGACGCAGCGCCGGCGAGCTGGCGAACAATGGCACCTCGTTCATATGGATGGAGTCGGGGGAGATGGAATGTCGCGACTGCTGCGTCTGTGTCTGGTAGCCGTAGGCGTCCTCGAAGAAGGCTGAGGCAGACAGCGACCCGCAAAAGACGCCGGCGCTGGCTGGGCTAGAGCTACTTTGGCTCATGACGATCAACATCTCGGCGGTATCTTTTGGCGAGGGCTCATTCGCCGGCTTGTCCTTCGCCTTCATTCGCCTGATTTGCGGAAGGTGGGAAGCGGCTGTGCACAGCTCGGCCTGGCTCAGCTGCGCCTTGGCCACCGACACTAGAAGCTCCCGCGGCTCCTGCTTCATCGTCTTCTGCTTCGGCTGCGATGATGCCGGCGACTTGCGACCCCCCTTGGGTTTTGAGAGGCCGACGGGCTTTGGCGGCATGGTAGCGGAAGACGAGGAGGTTGCGGCGGCAGCGCAAGGGTTTTGAAAATTGGAGAGAAGATCCAGAATTTTGGCGCCGGGGGCGGCAATGTATAGGAAGGGGAATTGGGCGCGCCGACGCTGTGTATGACGGGCGGGTCACCCCTGTCGGAGGGCATGTCCGCCCCATGTCCGGCACCCCCGAGAGGGCCTCCAAAATTGGGGGGCCTTTCGGGGGTGCCAGACACGATTTTATTCGGGCCGACCCTTTTGGGGTGCCGCTGGTGCCGTTTTTTGACGTCCGGACCCCAATGAGCCTTTGGAGGGTCATTTGGGACACGTTTGGTATCCTGCAGCCAGCCGGGCTAGGACCACTAGCTGCGGAACCAGGCCGCTCGTTTGGCTGCATGCAGCCAAAACTTTGGCCCGCACGCTGCTTAAAGCAGCCTCGGGCCAGGCCCCATAGGAACAGCCGAATCGGCCGTTTTCCTGGAGCCAGACCCGTTCTTTCTCCATCAATGCGAGCTCTGTACATTACCTTCATTTCCTCGCACTCTCCTTATTCTTACTTCATCCCCTTCCTTGTAATCAGTGATACACTGCTCGGTTCGAAACAAGTTCTACAGCAAAATGATGCGATTTGATTTTGCGGTTCCATTCTGGCAATCAGCTCGAACTTTCGTTAACCATGCGGCCCTAGTTTCGTGTTCTTGTATGAAGCATTTTTAGACGAATTTCGTCGAACTTGTCGCACACGGTCGACCGTTTTCGATTTCCTTCCAGGAGTAGCTTCTCCTCGTCATTCCGCACAACTTTCGTGTTGTAAGTTTTGTGTTTCGGTGCTTGTAGATCTTGTACTATAAGATGCGTATTTAGACTGTTCTTGGTGTACGCGTCTTCTTCAACCTTCGCTCTATCTCGTCGTCACCGAGCTCTGCTGCCGCCATTCCGTGCTGTTGCCGTCGAGCTCCGCAGCCGCCATGCCGTCTCCTCGCTGCCGTCATGCATCCAGCTCCGCCGCCATGTCGGCTGCTCACCTCCGTCGCCGCCGCCCGAGCAGTCGTCATGGTCGCCGCTCGTGGACAGGCTACCTCGGTCGCCGCCGCTCGCGCCGTCATCATGCTCGCCGTTCTGCTGCTACTCCATGGTGAGAGGTATGTACACCTAAGTGAAAAGAGGTGAGAGTAATCATCACCAACAACATAGCATGTTGTTTGGTTTAGCTGCATACATCCGGCCTGACTAAAGTGGCTGCAGGCTACCAAACAACAACCACAACTTGGTTTTAGGGGTGGCTTTGTGTGGGCAGGCCCTGGAAAGCCCTTCTCCAGTGAGCTCCAAATCGGCTGCGGGCTACCAAAATGCTCTCAGAGACCCATGGTTTATACAAGGCCGCCCAACACGCTGGCAGAGTGGAGTGTACTCCAGAAGGTCAAGGGGGATCGGGAGCGAGAGACGCATACCAGGCCATATCTAGATATCCTAGTTCAGGACTGGTGGACTAATCACCGTCAACGCATCGACAGGGGCAAGCCAAAGAGGTTTAACGCGTTCATCATGCTTGTCTGACTGTGTTGTGGACGAATTCAATCTCTTGGAACGTGTAGGAGTAGGAGTTAGCCATTGTAGGAGAGAGTAGTCTCTAGTTTCCTGACATGATCGTATACGACGTTTGGCATGATTATGTAACTTCTTTCTGCCTTCAAGTTAAGGTATTGTGGCATACTCGCGAAAAAAAACTGTGTTTCTATCCCATGATCACCAAATATGCTTTGAGTGGATCATCTGTGTAGCATTTCTAGTGGATTTATATTTTCTTCGATTAACACAGAAAGTACATGCTATTTTAACTTCTAAGCATTATATGACTATATTTGTAGACAATCTCATTTTGGCTCTTTTCTTCTACAAACAGAACCACCAGGAGATGTCGTTGCAGTTTAGCCTGCTGCTATGGTACAAGTTACATTACACGAATATTGCGAATGGAACTACCGAAAGAGACGAAACTACTTGTGTCATTTGTGTACCTTGGAGGACTGAAAATTGTGATGATATGGTTTCTTGTGCACAACGCGTCGGCTAGATTTGGAGAGTGACGGCTTAGCAGACGACAAAAAGAAAGCATATCTCTCAGATTTAGGTTTAAGACTAAGTTGTGTTACGTCTTACTATAAATGGAAGGTGTGGGCCGGAGAATCAAAAGAGGGTAGGAGCGCTGTATGACAGACGCTCTACCGCGCACCATGTAGTCACGTCTCATACTCCCTCCGATCCCTTAAAAGATTCGTACGAAAACAACCTAGCTAGTATAACTGGTATGTATGGCATGCGACGCTTTTTTCGGATCGGAGGTAGTATTTGTTTTGGGGTATGTAGGAGACAGTGGGCACTGTACAAGATTATTTGTTTTGGGTATGTAGGAGACCTTGGGCTCTGTACAAGATTGTGTCATGTAAGAAAGAGTTTGAAAATGTCGAAGATTTGCTTATTTCTTTTAGACTTTATTTCGTAATTGCTGTAGTCAGCTTATGTATCTCTACCATGTAATATTCGACACTGTAAACATAACATGGTACTGATTGTCAAAAAAAAAACGGAGCAAGGAAGGGATCCAATTTATTTTTCGCACCTGATCTGGCCCCCAGCTTAGCCCAACGGCTAGCGATACTGGGGATGCATGCACCTGGACTTGCACACGCTTAATTGTATACTCTTTGAACAAGATTCGGCTCAGATAACTAGCTGGTTTGTTCCCGCAATTTCGCATTTGATGAGGCAGCCGTTGAGAACAACTCATCCGGACCTGACCAAGGTGTAGCTCGAGTCTAGGGTCTCAAGCCTTAGTTCAGACTTCAGACTTGGGATACTCGCTGTTTCCTCGAGTGCTGTAATCAATGTTTCAAAAGGTTTAGGCTCTGTTTGGTAGGTCAATATTTTCTAAACTGAAGTATTTCAAAACCGAATTATTCTAACCCTTGGCAAGTAGATATTATAGTTTTTCTCCTTTCTCGGTTTCGGAAAAAGAGGGTCAAACCTCATTCTCCATTACTTTTAAAAACTACAATTTTAAAGAATATGTTAGTTTTAAAACCACATTATTGATTGGATCCAAACATTTTAAAGTATTTAATACTTCAGTATTTTCAGAAAGTGAAGTATTCTCTGTATACTTATTTTGTTGCCAAACAGGGCTATAGTGCATGAAACTCTACATTTCTGATGCTTAAGACTCTTATTCCACATAAAGAAACTTTTTGGTATTTGTTAATGCAAATTACCATATCGTTACCGGAACCCCCTAGTCACTCCTAATAATTGGCATGTTGCTGAAGTATTGACAAGTTTTTTGGAGCATCTTTACTATTCAGTTGTTGATTTGTCTAGGGCTTTTAATCCCACATCTCTTTCAAAGGTACATGATATTTTATAAATTGCTTCTCACATGAAAATATACGAAAGTGTTTTGATTGTAAGTGATGCTATTATTTCCATGGAAAGTAAATATGTTATCCCTATATTGTTTTCATTTGCATTTATTTTGGATAGTAGGGCTAAACTTTCAGGGTTTGGTAATATTCTCTCACTCTTTAGTGATGCCACGACTATTTTGTTTATTTCACTAAAATTCGTGATAAGCTTTCTAAAATTCACGGTAAGTATGATCAAAAGTATACCGGAGTTCGGACAATTTTAGCCCACGTACTTCCTCTTCGGATAATTTGAACGACTAAATTTAGCACTCTTGATTCATTTAAAAACACTTTATTGGTAGGTTTACTTATACAAGCTTGACGTTTATACCAGGAAAAGGTCGATCGACTCAATGGCAGACACACCTGACAGTCTGACACTAACGGTAATGGTATCACCCATATTACAAATGTGCGCACGAGCGGGATATATCATATGCTTTGCACTCTAGTGCCGGGCGACGAAGCTCTTGATGGCGTCGATGAGCTCCTGCGCCCGCTCCCCGGTGGCGGGGTCCATCTCGACGGCGAACTTGTTGAGGTAGAAGGAGTGGCTCATGCCGCGGTTTACGAGCACCTCTACCTTCTTCCCGGCAGCGCGGAGCGCGTCGCAGTACTCCAGGTTGGTGTCCCGGATGAGGTCCTTCTCCGCCACGGCCACCAGCATCGGGGGCAGCAGCACGGACTCCAGCGGTGGCGCGTGCGGGCCCATCGGGCACGTGTAAGGGTGGTCCTTGGTGGCGCCCACCGGCAGCGCCATGGCCAAGAACTTATCCAGCATGTCCAGCGTGAAGAACACCGAGTCCGGCGTGACCTCCAGCTCCGATTTGCTCCTCGTGGCGCGCACGAACCCCGGGTGGATCGGGACGCCGCCGGCGACGCGGAGGGGCGTTCAGGCGTCCGCTCCGTCCTCGCCGACGCGCGCGGCCACGAGGTGCACGAGGTTGCCGCCGGAGCTGTCCCCGACGAGGAACACCCGGGAGATGTCCGCGGCCTCGCGGAGGAGCTCGGCCGCCGGGTCCTCGAGAGCGGTGGCATCGGACGTGACGATGGAGCGGAGCCGACGGAGCACGTCGACGCCGGCGTATATCTGGGCGGGGAGGCGGTGCTCGGGGGCTAACGGGAGCTCGGCGGTTACGACCACGGCAGGGAGGGCGCACGCCAGGCGCGCGTAGAAGTGGTGGTACAGGGCCCACGACGGGTGGGAGATGCAGAAGCCGCCGCCGTGGAGCTGCACGATGACGGGGAGGCGCCCGGCAGACTCGTCCTTGATGATCTCGGGGACGTAGACGCGGAGGTTGGGCTCCCCGGGGATGTCGTGGAGCGTGTGGCCGTCGCGGGGCACGGCGTAGGGCTCCACCGGCTGCATCATGGGCAGCGCCTCCGGCGCGCCGGTCCACGTGCGGTCGACGCTGCCGTCATCCAGCACGCGCAGCCAGCCGGAGACCTCGTCCACCACCTTGCGGCCGTCCGGCAGAACGGCGGGCCCCTGGTGGTGCTGCTGCTGCGACTCGGTGGCGATGGTGGCCATCGTGTTGCTGCTGGCGCTCAAGTGCTCTACGTGGATCTTGCTCGTGCTGTGTACGGTGTGAGAGTGTGATGCACGGTGCGATGATGGAAGGGAGGAGCAGGGGACGCAGCGTTTTATAGGCGGTGGCGGGAGGCAGTGGCAGCCAGAGTTCACAGGAATTTCGAGGTCGGTCGCGTCGCGTCCTTGCCGCTAATTTGCAGCGGAATTTCGCTGGGGGTGTGAAGTGTGAAGCGAAGTTTCGCTGGGAATTCGAGCAGAAAAATTGGGCCACGAAGTTTTCCGTCGTGTGGACCTGTCTGTGTGAAGTGTGAAGCAAGTGCGCGCGACCGAGATGATGATGTGGACGTGCTTGTTTGCTACAGAGACGGGAGTCTGAACTCTGTAGTCTGAACCAATCAGGTCAGGTCGTGAATAATATTCTTCTCGATAGCAGCCCTAATAATACTAGAGAATAGTAGTGTACGTGGTAAGCAATCAAAATACTAACGAACATGCACCAGAAATACTAACGAACATTCAATAACCGATAGATCATACCATTAAAATAATTTTGTCTGCAAAGAGTGAACCTACATCCAACCTCAAGTATTTCTTTTGATGGAATATCGGGGTGATTCGTTGGTTCATTCAAGATCAGCAAAGTAGGCGCCGCCGCGCCGCCAGGCCCTTCTCGCCGCCTCCCACCTCCCCGCCCCTCTCTCTCTCTTCCTCCCGGGTCGCCCCCGCTCGGGCGGCTCCGGAGGACACCAGAAACCTAGCAAGCCGCCTCTAGCGCCGTCCTCCCTGGCCGCTGCCGTCGCCGGTGGCGGTGGCGGCGCCCGGCCCGTCAAAGGCGGAGGGCAGAGGTGTCGACTCGCCGCGTTCGAAGATGGAGGCTGAGCTCGGAGGTGCGGCCGGAGCGGGCGGCGCGCAGGGCTCCTCAGCGGAGGAGCCCACGTCTTCTCCGGCGCGGGCAAGCCGAGGCGGCGGCCCCGGAAACAGCGCGGCGGCGCGCTGGTGTCGGCGAAGGCCTTGGCCGCTTGGGCGGCGGGGGCAGTGTTGCGTTCTGCATCCCGGCGAGTGGGGACGCGTCTTTGACGGCTGGTCGTCTTCCCGGCCGGCGAGCTCTGGGGATGGGGTGCGGCGCCGTGGCTCTGGCCGGCAGGCGGAGCCCCCGGATCTGGCGGAAGCGGTGCAGCGGCGCCCCCCGAGCTTGCAAGTTCCGCCTCCTCCGTGCCCATCCGGGTGCTGGGAGTGGTCTCGGGCAACGACGAGATGTTGAGGTTGAGCGATCTGGTGCACTTGTTGCGGTTGGAAGTGTTTTGGCTGATCCGGGTGAAAGCTTGTCTCCTTTCGCCGGAGCAGATGATGGCGATTCCTTGCGCGTCGCCCCCTTCCTGAAGGCAACATCAAGGTGAAGCGGCCACGTCCCCCCGCTACTGATAACCCCCAAGAGTAAGGGATCACTGTAGCACCTCTCAATGTGGAAGTAAGGTATCGATCCGCAGGAGCAAGAAGGAAAAGTTATCTATTCCCTACAACTAAAGTGTCACAAGTTTTAGTTGATTATGCACTAAACAAGTTTAGAGAACAAGATGGTTGGTTTGATGGATGTAAAAGTGTCCCAATCCTCTTCTTTGCAAGAGGACAAGACAAAGGTAGTAGCAAGTGAAAGCTCTCAAAGAGAGAAAGCCCAATCCTCTATGTAGCAAGAGGACAAGCTCAAGTGTGTGTTTCTTATAGGAACAATGGACATGGTTCATGGGTTCACTTAATCCTCTCTCTCTCTCATCTACGGTGATCATCATGTTATAGATAAAGTACACACAATTATCATGTTTTAATGGTAGCTTTTTATGACGGCTATATGTCCTAAAACACATAGTTGAAAGAAATACTCATTTGTGTTGCTAGGTCACCCCTCGTAAGGCTAGCGTGGTTTGTCTCACTCCCACATCATACTCTTTCTTTTTACCCCCAGATAAAGGATGTTGGGCGGTACTGTGTCACTCAATACCTATGCCGTGTCACATCGGCCATCCCGTACCCACATACATCATACTTCAAAGTATGACAAATCACAAAAGCTCCAACACAACGGTAAATGCATAACAAATCATCTCACACCACAATATTCACCACAAAGGTATTACATAGATGACCGTAATCATGTTCAGCAGCTCATACGGTACTAATTAGTGAAGCTCAAGAGAGAGGAGAGATACAAAAGTTACCACCACAAACCCTAGTCCAGGGGGTGGACTACTCCCCCTTCATCATGGTGATGATGGTGGAGAAGTTCTTGCTGTAGATGTTGATGATGAACACGCCGGAGGGGGGTGGAGCCCTCCGGAGGCGATTCCGGCGGCGTTTCCCCCCTCCGATCTTCTCCGACGGCAGCCTTCTGTCTCTCTGTTTCGTGGTTCTGTGTTTCTCCGCCGCCTCCTTTCGCGAAACGCCAGGGGACCTTTTTTATAGGCGTTTTTAGGTCAAGACGATGTCGGTGGAGAAAAGATCGAAGGCAACGGAGCCACGAGGCCCAAATGGGTGGGTCCCACGCGGCTACAGTACCAGGCCGCGTGGGCCCCCCTCGTTTGGCCCTCGAGCCTCCGTTTGCTCGCTTCCTTCGCCCACAGGTCTTCTTCCTTCCAAATATTGACGCCCGTAAATTTCCAGGTGATTTCGTTGACGTTTGGGTCCCTGAAACATTAAAATAAGAAAACGGGGTTTTCTGCCTGTGCAGGGTTAATTCCATAAAAATAGGAAATAAATGAATATTCCCAAAAATCATTATAAAACATTGATATAACCCTTATATGATGCAAATATGGTTGGAATATAAGCAATTAAAGTGCAAAGTTCATGTATGCATTTTACATGCATCAGCTACCTCCGGGGGAAACCCTAGATCCATGGATCGGATTTTGTCGGCGTTCCTACGTCGTTTCCCCCTTGGGGGAATCATCCTGGGAGGTATGCACCAGTCGATGGGACTAGTGGAGGGTTATGGTGGAGGATGTCGGGTTCCGCGTTGTGGTTTGCGCGGCAACGACGACGTTGACGAGTGATGGTTGATACGTCTCAAACGTATCTATAATTTTTGATCTTCCATACTTGTTTTACACATATTGCTACATGTTTTATATACACTTCATTGCATTTTTATGCATTTTCTGAGACTAACCTATTAACAAGATGCCACAGTGCCAGTTCCAGTTTTCTGCTGTTTTTCCGTTTCAGAAAAGCTAGTAAGGAAATATTCTCAGAATTGGACGAAAATCAACGAAGCCCAGTATTTCACCGACATGAAGACGAAGTCCAAAGGGCGCACGAAGAAGCGACCCGGGGGAGCCAGACACCACTAGGGCGCGGCCCCCCTGCCTGGCGCGCCGTGGTGGTGTGTGGGGCCCTCGGCTGGCCCCACGCGCCGCCCTTTCGCCTATATATTGCCTCTGTCCCGAAAATCCTAAATACCCGAGCATTATTCCACGAAAAGTTCGGGAGGGTTCTGAAGCTCCTCCCGGCACCCTGCCGGAGAGGGAGATCATCACCGGAGGGCTCTACATCACCATGCCCGCCTCCGGAGTGATGCGTGAGTAGCTCATCCTTGGACTACGGGTCCATACCAGTAGCTAGATGGTTGTCTCTTCACTTTGTGCTATCATGTTTAAATCTTGTGAGCTGCCTAACATGATCAAGATCATCTTATTGTAATACTACATGTTGTGTTTGCTGGGATCCAATGAATAGTGATGTTATGATCAAGTTGTTTATCAATCTATCTACTGTTTTATTTATGTTCTTGCATGCTCTCCGTTGCTAGTAGATGCTTTGATCAAGTAGATGCTTGTGACTCTAAGAGGGAGTATTTATGCTCGATAGTGGGTCCATGCCTCCAGTAATCTGGGTGAGTGACAAGAACATCTAAGGTTGTGGATGTGTTGTTGTCACTAAGGATAAAATAACTAATGCTTAGCTTAAGGGTACTGCTGTTAAGTCTAATACGTTTGTTTATATTACACACTTTGCTTAATGCAATAATCTGTTGTTTGCAACTTAATACTAACGGGAGAAACGAATGCTATCCGGGAAGTGGATTATTTAGTCATGGATGCAGCTGGTAAGCGGTCCATTTATTATATTGTAATGCCCAATAAATACTACAATAAACTATCTTGTCATATATTGCATTGTCATGCGCTTGCTATTTGTCAATTGCCCTACCCAACATGCATGTTATCTTTTATGGAGAGATACCACTAGTGAACTGTGGACCCCGATCCATTCTTTTACACTGATAAAAACACCAACTGCAATCATCTGTTCTCTGTTACTTCCTGCATTTATTATTATTCTCCACACCATACGTTTAATCCTTTGTATTCAGCAAGCCGGGAAGATTGACAACCTTCCTGTTTCGTTGGGCAAAGTAGTTTTATTGTGTTGTGTGCAGGTCCACGTCAACCACCAAATTATCTGACATTGCGCCGTGCCATATTTTCTGGTGCCGTTGACAACCTTCTGAAGCACTTTTGACTCCTACTGGATTGATAACCTTGGTAGATATCAAGGGAAAAATTGCTGCTGCACTACATCATACCTTCCTCTTGGGGTCTCCCAACGAACGTGTGTTTTCACGTCATCAATGGTTTGGTTGCGGCAAGATCTTGGTAGTCGGCTTTTTCTCCGGCGTGTTCGACTCGTCTCCTTGTTGGACTTCCCCTGCTTTGAAGTCGGAGCTGCGACCGGCTCGTCTGCGGCGACGATCTTCGTCGGCGCGGATCCTGCCCATCTCCTCTTTGGAGCTCATCTTCAGAATCGGATCTGCCAGCCTTTTGCGTGAAGGGTCATTTGTTTGGCATAGGCCGGTGCGGGCTTCACGAGGCCGCTACGATGAGGTCTTCTTCGGTGGTCGCTTCTTCGAGAAAGTCGGAGTCGCTCGCGAGGAGTGAGTGATGACGATGACGTCAGTGGGCTGCTTCGGCGACGATCCTCGCCTCTAGCGGTGTGTTTGCAGTTTGTGTTTGGTAGCCAGGGTGGCCGTGTGTGCCCTCGCGACGGTCGTGTTCCATGACAGTCTGCGAGATGTTTGTACCGGTTTTAGGTCGGTTTCCCGTTAATTAACCGGTCAATTCTCTCCTACTTTTTAAAATAAAATAAGGCAATATGCCCGTTTTGTTTCAAAGAAAAGATCAGCAAAGTAGATGGAGTCGCCATGAACTTGCAAAACGAAAGCCTCCAATCTTCCACGTCTTCAGCGATAGTGCCTAGCATGGTTTTCTCTGAATATAGAGTTTCTACCTGGCGAGAGAACTTACCCCAAAAGACAAAGATAGATTGATGTTTATACTCTCTACACCAAATCAGATTCATAGAAGAAAAAGAAAGAATGCATTGTACTCATCAAGAAGCAAAAAAAAAAAAAGAGGAATTACAACTGACATGACCTTACATAAATCAAATTGACACGCACACGCACTAATGCTTTTTTCGACACAGATAAAAGATATCTACCTACTGCTATGGACCCGTATATCAAAAGGAACTACTCACACATTGTCATGGTGGCAGCAAGGTTGATGATGATGGCTCCGGAACTGGATTCCCCTCCGACGGGTGTCGGAACAGGCCCCCAGATGGATCTCCGCTGAACAGGGAACTTGCAACGGCAAAACTCCAGAAAGTGGGATTTTTTTCTTCGTGTTATATTTTTCTACCAACTTTAGACACACCACAAGTCAAAATAGTAAATAAAAAAGTGTGATTTTTTAAATATATTTTGGAAATTAGAGAATACTACAAGCCGGGGAAAAGCGTGTTCACCGCATGAGAACGACCTCTCGCGTGTCTGGCAGCCAACACTTCCACGTCTTCTCGATCAGTCTCGTGCGTAATTGCTTCACAAAAGCCCTCCTCCGGAAAGTAAATTTCAGTTGAGTTTCATCCCGCTTATCCGAGCCCATCTAACATGTCCCCAGGCCAGAGAGAGTTTTCTCTTGTATATATTTTTTTTAGTTTGATTGGATAGCTTACCACGTAGTATTTTCTTGTATTTTTATTGCTTCTATCGAGAAGCTCTTGTCTGCAACATGAGAGCGACCCCTCTCCCGTCCGTCTCTAGACTAGCATCCTCTCGGTCGCGCGCCATCGCTTCACACACACAGAGTCCAAATGACGGACAACTTCCTGCCTATTTTCTTTCCACGCGTGAATGCTGCTCGAATTCCCCTGCGAAATTTCCCTCCAATTTGCGGCAAGGACACGACGCGACCGACATCGAAATTACTCTGAACTCAAGCTGCCGCTGCCTATAAAACGCTGCGTCCCCTGCTCCTCCCCTTCCATCATCATCTCACCGTGCATCGATCACACTCTCACACCGTACACAACACGACCAAGATCCACGTAGAGAACTTGAGCGCCAGCAGCAAGACGATGGCCACCATCGCCACCGAGTCGCAGCAGCAGCACCAGGGCCCCGCCGTTCTGCCGGACGGCCGCAAGGTGGTGGACGAGGTCTCCGGCTGGCTGCGCGTGCTGGAAGACGGCAGCGTCGACCGCACCTGGACCGGCGCGCCGGAGGCCCTGCCGATGATGCAGCTGGTGGAGCCCTACGCCGAGCCCCGCGACGGCCACACGCTCCACGACATCCCCGGGGAGCCCAGCCTCCGCGTCTACCTCCCCGACATCAAGGCGGACGACTCTGCCTCTGCCGGGCGCCGCCTCCCCGTCATCGTGCAGCTCCACGGCGGCGGCTTCTGCATCTCCCACCCGTCGTGGGCCCTCTACCACCACTTCTACGCGCGCCTCGCGCGTACCCTCCCCGCTGTGGTCGTCACCGCCGAGCTTCCGCTAGCCCCCGAGCACCGCCTCCCCGCCCAGATATACGCCGGCATCGACGTGCTCCGTCGGCTCCGCTCCATCGTCACGTCCGACGCCGACGCTCTCGAGGACCCAGCGGCCGAGCTCCTGCGCGAGGCCGCTGACATCTCCCGGGTGTTCCTCGTCGGGGACAGCTCGGGCGGCAACCTCGTGCACCTCGTGGCCGCGCGTGTCGGCGAGGACGGGGCGGACGCCTGGGCGCCCCTCCGCGTCGCCGGCGGCGTCCCGATCCACCCGGGCTTCGTGCGTGCCACAAGGAGCAACTCGGAGCTGGAGGCGACGCCGGACTCGGTGTTCTTCACGCTGGACATGCTGGACAAGTTCTTGGCCATGGCGCTGCCGGTGGGCGCCACCAAGGACCACCCGTACACGTGCCCGATGGGCCCACGCGCGCCGCCGCTGGAGTCCGTGCCGCTGCCGCCGATGCTGGTGGCCGTGGCGGAGAAGGACCTCATCCGAGACACAAACATCGAGTACTGCGACGCACTGCGTGCCGCCGGGAAGGAGGTGGAGGTGCTCGTCAACCGCGGCATGAGCCACTCCTTTTACCTCAACAAGTTCGCCGTCGAGATGGACCCCACCACCGGGGAGCGAGCGCAGGAGCTCATCGACACCATCAAGAGCTTCGTCGCCCGTCACTAGACTACTAGCTAGAGTGCAAAGCATACGATATATCCCGCTCGTACGTACGCGCATTGGTGCTATATATGTGTGATACCGTCAGTGTCTGTCAGGTGTGTCTGCCATTGAGTCGATCGACCTATGTGTGAGTTGTACGTCCAATATATATATTTCTGGATTGCGCATTCATCCTTGAGTTGCTGTCTATTTTGAAGTATGCATTAGTGGTTACGTCCAATATAGCTGTCTGTCTGGGACAACCGAATTGTTTCAAGCCACTATAATACTAATCACGATGTGCAAGGTATGAACGTACCTATGTAAATTTCTTTTTGTATAAATAAACCTACCATGTAATTTTTTTCAAATGAATCAACAATGTTCAAGTTAGTCGTTCAAATTGTCTGAAAAGAAGCAGCGTAAGTGCATGCGTGGGCTCATTTCTTCTCTTCAGTTGAAAACCTCAATCTCTTCGAAATAACGTTTTTCTTTGCGCTGAAAACGCTGGCTACTTGTCGATGTATCGTATCATTTTCAGTAAATGGAACCGGGGCCTGCGAAAGTGCGAATCTAAAAAAAATCTCAATATTTTGTCCAAGTTTAAGCCTGTATATCCGAACGTGAGACAAGGCGGTTGTGTTGAAATATTAATGCATATAGCTCATCCTTTTCCATCAAATTGATCTTTTGTGTGAACTATGTGGTGAGCAACCTACAAAAAAAACAATATCAAGATATGATGTCATATGATCTGAGAGTGGATGCATGCCCCAGTTGCTGCATGGAACTCAATACAAACATATCTTCAGGTAATCTAAAAAAAAAAACATATCTTCAGGCTTAAGCAGACTTGTGCAAGTTGCTATGGCCATCCTCAGCCGTGGCCCATGCTGTTCATAAAGTAACAAGTATTGTTACTAGACCAGTTGGCCCACTAATACTGCTTGTATAGCCCACTAATACTAAATGTGGCAATATGAAAACCGAACTCCACGGAGCTCGGTATTTTTTTTGAACTTGGGCTTTATAAATCACTAGTGGCCGTGTACGTGCAACGCACGTCTCATAATTTATTATAATATAAACATGTCTTTGAATCAATATTTGTTTCATTCAGTTATTTTACCAAGATATTTGAAAAGATTGATACAAAACTTAAATCAGGCCGCTTAGCAATAGTGATATAGGAAGATGATGTTTGCTATTTTTTGGTATTGTTGATATAATTTATCTTTTGTTCGCTTGTGAACCACATGTGAACTACATAGAAAAGAGCATAATAATTGGTCAAATTAGATAATATAATTGATGATGGTGTATTGAATGAAAAATACTTACACCATGTATATATATTTTTAAAACAAGGATGTATATAGTTTTTACTTGTACTCTATTATAATAGCAGTTAGCCCCGTTTGATTTACATATTAAGAAAAAAATAACGTTGACATGTATAAAAACTGGGTTTATGGAATTTGGCTAGGTAAACAATACAGCTGAAACTTGGAACAGCCTAGCACTTGGTTAAGTGTAAAATCATTAGACATATCAAAATAAAGATTTATATTCTGAAAGCAAGTGATTATTCAGAACGGCAAGATTATCTAGAACCTGGTTTAACATGTACGCCGATTTTTGTGGTTCCTGACCAGGGATGCAACCTGAACCCATATGTTAAACAGTTTGCTTCGCTAGTTTGCTTTTCCCATTCCCATCCATGAGTTCGTTTGAACAGCTGGAAAAATTTATAGTACAGAATTCTCATACATGAATTCCCAGACTCACCGACAAGATGTGCTCGCTCAATGGTTGCCGAGTAAACTCAAAAGCTGCGTGAAATCACACACTTAATTACAACAATATTTGGTTAGTTCGTAACCGACAGCAAAAATATTCCAATAGCATTATTCCTCAAGATGATTTAACACAAACAAGTTTTGAGCAACAGACTTCAACAGAACGAAAGAGGAAATCAATCAAGCAGGAGCCTTCCCAAGTTCGCCATGGAGGCTGCAGCCGCCCGCTCGCGAGCCCCACGACGGTGGCCCTCAAGGATCCAGAGGCAGCTGTCCCAGGCTCCCAGCTCACCTCGCGCCCCACTCGTTTGCCCTGCATCTTGGGCCGCCACGACTAATGGCTCTCTGTCCCCGCGACTTGCATCTCGCCCGCGCAAGCTATTCTCTGTCTCTGCGCGCCCGGAAAGAAGAGGCAGACACCCAGAGGCTCACGCTGGTGTTGTGCCTCCTCGTTCGGTTAGGTGCAGTGCCTACCGCCGACCACGGGTTCAGGTTGGTGCCGTGCCTCCTTGTCTCCGTGTCCGGCTAGGTGCAGGGCCTCCCGCCGACCACGGGCTCACGCTGGTGTCGTGCCTCCTCGTCTCCGTGTCCGGCTAGGGGCAGGGCCTCCAGATGCTCGCGCTTGATATGGTTTCCCCGTCCTTGCTGGTGGCGTCGTGCTCCCACGGACTGACTCGCGGATCGAGACTGGGCAGCCGGGGCGGCCGGGAAAGGCCTCCCTATGAGCGCCGTCGCGAGCGACCTCCACGTCCGGCCGCGATACGGCGGGGAGCAGCCCAAACCTCCTCTATCCATCTCTGCACGCCGTCGCCGGGAGGCTTCTCTTCTCGCTTGGTCGAACAGAAGAATAAAAGAAACCAAACGACGTGACGATCACTGCTCCGGGCTCGCCAGGTACAGCTGAACGGCGATGCATCTGCCTTCCCGAACGGGAAAAGAATTCCATGTCCAACAACGCTTCGTGATCGCCGTCCCGGATCTGTTTTAATTCCAAGCGTTTTCTTTTTTAGCGATGGCAATCCTTTGTAATTACTCATAACACGAAAAGGTGTGTTGAGTTGTCAACCGGTACGATGGCATTAGCAGTATTATGTGATTTGGTGGGAGGGTAAAACGGGCAAAAGTATATTTGTGTTGAGTTGTCAAACATTAGAGCGATCTGGACCGTTGGCCAAATATTGAAGGGATCAGATTCAATGTATCAACACAAGTTTGCTCTTTTAATAGTAGTATAGATGAAGAAATAATTTGATTACAATCACGATTAATCACTCCAACAACGCAAGGAGGATATGATCCGATCAAAACTTGCCCACTTGACTCACTACTACCCAACCTAGCTAGATAGTGAGCAGCTTCATTCCCGGCTCTGTTAACTTTGGTCACTTTGTATCTTGCATTGAGGCTAATAGAAGCTTTATGTCTTGTACAATGCCAGAAAAAGCTGATTTATTCTTTTCCGTTATATTGATCTGCCCTATGAGAGAGGCACAATCATTCTCCATATGTGATGGCCCTGAGTACACCGGAAGGATTTATATTTTATAAGTTCTTATTTAAAAGATTTAAATTCCTAAACAAATATCCAGATGTAGATAAACAATATAATCTAAAAGTGTGCAAAAATTCAAGTCGAAAATTGTTATATTTTGAGCTCGGAAAAATGATAATGAACAACACACATTGAAATTTTGCCAGATTTATGATTTTTGTGTAACCAAAAATAATGCGAATATTGCATTAAATATCTAATCACTGAAAGATCTTGACATTATATACACCTAATGTTTTTGAAACAAAAAAATGTAGATTTCAAATTTTGTAAAATACCGAGCTCCCTGGAGCTTGGCTTCCAAATACACTCTCCGTGGCTTTGTTCACTTTATGTGTCACTCTATCTTGTAAAGCCTAGTGCGAGCGGGAGAGGCGTTTTGGCTCCCGGGTGCATATGTTCTGGTTATGTTTGTCAAAATTAAAGAAATACGAAAACACATAAAAAAGCTGAATTTTTTTGGATACGAACATATACATGTTTGCAACATTCCTGTAAAATTTCGGAAGCAAATGACACTTTATGTGGTCTGTAGAAAAAGACAAAATCCGTGCTTTGAAAGATGTATTTTTAAATCTCATTTCGGCCACATATTTTGTCTTTTTTGCACAGACCACATAATGTGTCATTTGCTTCCGCAATTTTATACGAATGTTGCAAACATGTATATGTTTGTGCCCGATTTTTTTTAGATTTTTTTGATATGTTTTCATATTTTTTTTTAATTTTGACAAACATAACAGTAGCATTTGCACCCGGGACGCAAAGTGAATTTCTGAGTGCGAAGCACATATTTTCATGTGAATAGAGCAACCTGACTAACAAACAAGTCTGAGGTATTGACTCTTTTGACAAATCGCGCTGAACAACACTACAGGAAAATCTTCCTTTGCCGTGCTGGCACTGATTTGCCGTGTGCAGACATGTTTGCGGAACACGGCAAAGACGATTTTGCCGTGAGGAGAATAAGAGGATCACGGCAAAGAAACAAAGCACGGCACAGAAGATCCATAGCACACGACAAAGTACACATCACGGCAAAGACGATTTTGCCGTGAGCTTTTTCTTCCACCAGATTTGTGCAAGGGAGTTAGATTTGTGCAAGGGAGTTAGATCGTGAAGTGGTTCAGAAGCTGCATGAACAGACACCCGAGTTGCTTTGCAAGCTAGAGATGATACTTCCGCCAGGGTTTTTTAATCCGATGCAACATATGATCTTGCATCTCGCGCACGAGGCTTTACTGGGGGGCCTGTGTCGACCCGTTGGCAGTTTGGGCCTGAGAGACAAATGAAGAAGCTACGTGACAACTGCGGGAATAAATGCAAGATCGAGGCATCCATGGCCGAGGCATGCCTTAACGAGGAGGTGTCAAACTTCACGACAAGGTACTATGATGCCAACATTCCCACAAACCACAATCCAGTCGTTCGCTACAATGCAGCCAACCCTGAAGATGTACCCAAGCTTAGCATCTTCACAGGGCTCGGTGGCAAATCAAGTGGCACGAAGAAGTTCATCATGAAAAAGCTCCAGCGGGATATGATCTCCTCGTATATCTTGATGAGTATGGTAGAAGTGAAGCCGTACCTCAAGTAAGTCTTTCACCATTTAGTATTTCACAAACATTCACTCCTATATTCGTGGCTAACTCCTCTTTTCTCATTGGCGTAGACGATTCACTCGTGAAAACTGGAAGCTGAGAAGGGACCCTACCCCGAAAGAATCGAAGGATCTTTTTGACAAGGGTGGTGGTTTTGGCAAGGGTGGTGGTTTCATTAGCTGGTTCGCGGGTTTGGTACTGTTCTATCTAACTTTTCTAGTACCGTGGACATTCATCGATCATTCCTCGTTCTAAATTTCTCGTGCTAAACTTGTAGGCAAAAAAGGACAAAGAGATGAAGTCAGAGCTTAGAAACATTGCCCATGGCTTTAGCCATTCCGTCAACTCATTTCATGCTTATGACGTGAATGGATATCGCTTCCACACCCATGATTACACAACAAACCGGGCCAACCAGAAGACAATAAAAAGTGGGGTGTTATGTGAAGGCTCAGATAAACTCCATTACTATGGAAGAGTTGAGGCTATATACGAGTTGAATTATGGTTTTGGTAAAGGGCTAAATCCCGTTGTATTCAAATGCCATTGGTTAGACCCGCATCGGGTTTAGACGAGATCCTACAATTGGATTGGTCGAAGTTGAACGAAGCTCCAAGTATTCGGGAGAAGACGTCTACATTTTGGCTACCCAGGCCTTCCAAGTATTCTATCTCCCGTACCCGTGCAAGAAAACAGCAAAAGCATATCAAAAGCGTCTACAGGGGTGGGATGTTGTGATGACGGTACCGTCGCACAATAGGCCGCCTATGCCTAACAGTCAAGATTACCGCCGCCTAGACCCCTCAACATCTGACGGCGAGTTCTATCAGGATGGAGGGCTCCCTGGAAAATGCACTATCAACTTGCCGACCGATGATGACATGGAATACGGCGAAGAAGACGAAGATGCGGGAATGGAGGAAGACACCGCGCATGATGAAGTCGAGGAGGTTCATAACCAAGCCGATGTGACTTTGCCAGAGCGGTTCCACGCAGGACTAATCGTCGACGAGCCACATGGACCACCTCCAGGTTCCGTGGATGGTTGGTGGTGTGGCGACCCTGACAGTGATGACGACACGGGTGGTCCAATAGTTGGTCCTGATGATCTCGACAGAGGATACTGATAGCGATGAGGACACATGTATTAGTAATTTCCAGTCTAACTTATCTGTAATAGGTCAATGCTACTCTATGTAATAGTGATTGTCAGTCTAGCTTATTTTGTGAGAACTCATTGTCGCTACTCCATGTATTTTGTTTTATTCTAATTGTTGCTTCATCTAATTGTTTTCATTTTTACTTTACTCGTTGTTGTTTCATCTATTTACCTTAATTTTGGATCATGTATACTGATGAAACCCATTTTTTTGTCAATGCAGGAAACATGAAGAAGGCCTTGGCAAAAAGGGTGGGCAGCGTGAGGAAAATCCTGGTGGGATCGAGTTCGGCACCACGGCCACCTTCACCTCCACCCTCACCTCCACGTGCGAGCAGTGCACGACGTGGGAGTATGTGGAGAGAGAGGACTCTTAGTCCTCCCCCGGCCGAGGAGTCCGACGAGGAGGACGTGGAGTACGATCAGGAGCCGGATTCTGAGGATGAGTCGCTGGATTATGAGGAGGAGAGCGAGGAGGAGGGCGAGGAGGCGGGCGAGGAGGAGGAGGAGGGGCACGAGGAGGGACCTGGGGAGGAGGGGTATGAGCTTGACTCGACGCTGCAGTGGGAGCCGCCGGAGGAGGAGTGGGTTGAGACTGAGCCGGATATCCCTGAGCCACAGACCAGGCCGCCGTATCAGCGGGGGGCCGCGAAGCTCCCCGATCTTCCTTACGCCTACAAGCACACTCTTCTCGTGCCCACCGGGAAAAGGTACTTATTATAGTTTATGTTCAATTTTAGCTTTTCATTGTGTTTTGACCCGCTATCCATACTAATTTTGGTTTTTTTCATTCTGTAGGTCGTTTGAGTATGTCCCTCCAAGAGTGAAGGGACAGCGTACCTACGCGAGCATCCTTGGATGTCTTGTCAGGAAGTTCTTCCCTGGGATTGTCACCCTCCCAAAGGGTGGCAAGAGTGTAGCTTGGACTTTCAAGCATTACAGCTACGAGGAGGATCCCGAGGGCAAGTACCACAACATGGCGCATAAGACACTCCGCTATTTCTGGGTAAGTTTGTTTGACTTCTCATCATTCTATAAATCCGAGATTGCACTAATGGCTTTGACCCAATTTTACCTATGTGCATGCTTGCAGAACTTCTTCTCCTACCGGCCGGAGGACAAGAACGAGTGCACGAACGTCCTTTTGGAGATGGCCTGTAAGATGGTGACAGACATGCACTACGAGGCTCGCGTGAACTCTGTCCGCAATTGGTATGCCGAAAAGAAGATTGCGCTGGACAAGAAGCGTGCCCGGGACATCTTGCTGCAGCCATGGTAGTACCTGCAGGTAGCTTCATTTCTATATTATCAATTTTGTTGACCGCCGTGTAATATCATTAATATGTATGTTCTGTGTACGTAGGTGCCTCCTCCGTACGTCGGTAACAACAAAGCGTGCCACCTCGCGATGGTAGCGTGGTGGACTACCAGGAGTACCTCAAGATACACGCGGAGGGAAAGGCAAGGCGGGCGCACAACAAGGGTGGAACACACCGCTGATGGCCCTTGACGTAGTTACCTGCGTCAAAAGAATATGGGTTAGGTTGAGACTCCAAGTGCAGAGTGTATAGTATAGGAAAGACGGTTTTCCCCACGAGGGGTGACTCGAGGGTTTAATATCGAACTCTCGGGGAATCAGTAGTGAAAGATTTATCTTCTTATCCTTCTCTTGAAAACCTACAAAACAAAATAAAATTGTTTTGTGCCCTCAACCTCACCAAGTGGTTGTCAAGCACAAGGTGTGAGAATGATATCAAAATAAAATGAATGCAAAACAGTAAATAAATATGCAATGATGATAAATAAATCTGCAAGGATGGTGGAAACAATGATGGATGATATTTTTGGGTTTTGTATTGTGAATGCAAGATGTAAAAGTGTTTTTGTATTTTTGGATTTTTAAATGGCAGAAAATGTAAAGTGGATAAAAGTTGTTGGAAAGGTGTTTCTTATGATTAAAAATGGACCGGGGTTCATGGTTTCACAAATGCACTCTCTCTTTAATAAAGTGGTAGATAATGGAACACTAGAATTGACATATGAGATTGCAACAAAAAGGTTTCATGACAAGTTACTAATTATATGGGCATCACGTCCTAACATAGAGATCTTTTGTTTATTAATCTCTCTTATACTCCACCAAGATGCGAACTAAATCATAACACCTTAATAATTAAGATAAATCAGAGCATAGCATTAAGTTCTATGACATGAAGTTAAAATAAGAACATGCTAGATCTAGTCATGGAGTAGTGGCAATGGTAACACCCACATCTCCGGTAGCAAGATATTTTTCTTTATCCCTAGTGAGGCAACAAAGTAAGGTAAACACCCAAGTGGATCGCGGAACTTTCTCTCACGTTCACCGCACTAGCCACCCCCCGTTACTCCAACTAATGCACACGTTCCCCCTCACACGCTCTCATACACATGCTTGATCATAACAAGTAAACAAGAACGGGGTACATAATATGCATCTACTTTCATAACTGAAACAAAACTATTGCAATCTCAAACATATATTAACTCATAAAAAGATCCACCACAAAGGTATTACATAGATGACCACAATCATGTTCAGCAGCTCATACGGTACTAATTAGTGAAACTCAAGAGAGGAGAGATACATAAATTACTTCCACAAACCCATAGTCCAGGGGTGGACTACTCCCTCTTCATCATGGAGACGGTGGAGAAGTCGTTGGAGAAGATGGAGACCACGCCAGCAGCGCCCCGCCGGAGTTTTCACCCTCCAATCTGCAACTCCAGGTCTCTGTTTTGAGGTTTCTGTGTTTCGGCGGCGCTCCTTTCCGAAGGGCGTCGGGGACTATTTTTATAGTCATTTTTTAGGTCAAGACGGAGGCTCGGGAAAAAAGATCGACGACAACGGAGCTCCGAGGCCCAGGTTGATGGGTCCCACGTGGCCAAGGAATCTGGCCGCGTGGGCCCACTCAACTTGGCCCTCGGGCCTCCGTTTGTTCGCTTCCTTCGCTCCCACGCTTTGTTCCTTCCAAAAACCGATGCTCGTAAATTATTAGGTCATTTGGACGTCGTTTGGGTCCCTGAAACATCAAAATATAGAAAATAGGGTTTTCTGCCTGTGCAGGGTTAATTCCAGAAAAAATAGGGAAACAATGAAATATTCCCAAAATTAATATAAATCAATGATATAACCCTTATATGATGTAAATATGATTGAAATATAAGTAATATAATGCAAAGTTCATGTATGCATTTTACATGCATCAACCGCCAAGGCAACCTCAGCCTCTCCCAATGCATACAAAAGGAGGTGAGCAAATGCATTCTATAATCCACCTATGTTCGTGCTCTCTTTTGCAATATTGTCTCCTTTTCACCTATGTTCGTGCTCTCTTTGCAGAAATTGAAGACCGGCGTAGACCCCTCGCTCTTCGCCGTTTGGGCAAAGATGCGTACCAGGGATGAGCCGGATCCTGAGACAGGGTCGATGTGGATCAACAGCGGCGCCGAGCTCCGGAGCAAGGGGTACACGACGAAGTTCAAGGAGCGCAACGGTGAGGAAGCTGACCCTCTCACCAGTCCACTTGACATCGAGGCTGTCGTGCTTGCAGGGCAAGGCACGGCGAATGGCCGCTTGTGGATAGGTGACGGCTCCGTCAACCCTCGCACCGTCCCGTCTCTACGCCAGGTCCGCCGTGGGAGGGCGTCAGGTGCGCCTACTGTGGAGACCCGCCCACGAGTTTCGGGTCTAGCTGTCGACCAGCTCCGGGAGGAGATGCGTGAGAAGCAGGTGCTCTATGAGCAGCAGCTGGAGCAGCAGCAGGAGCAGATCCGGCAGCAGCAGGAGTACACCAGGCAGCAGCAGGAGCATTCCAGGCAGATGATGGAGTGGATGACGAGCACGATGCAGCGCATTGCTCCTGGGGACGGGGCTGTTGCCATGGGACTGTTCCCTCCACCGATGTTCCCATGGGTATGTTGTCAAACTTGTCATTCTATCCATCTTATTGTTGTAACTAAATTATTTGTGTAATGCGAGCCTTTTTTCATGTTGCAGACGAATCCAGGATGCGGCGGGTGGATCTCACTCGATGGCGCCGCCGCTTGGTGGCCAGGACGATCCGGAGGGGCAGGCCCATATCTCCAACCCTAACGTTGTCCGGAGGCTCCCGTGGGTATGCTCGCATGACTCATAATTTAGCTTACCATGCCATTGCCACTTTAGTTGAACTTGTCAAAATTTAGTTAGTTGAACTTGTCAAATTTTACCCATTAGTTGAACTTGTCAAATTTTAGTTAGTTCAACTCATCAAATTTTAGTTAGCTTTCTTTTAATGCCATGACTATGCCATTTCCACCTAGTTGTCGAACTTATCATTTTTTTGCAAACGTGTAGGACGATCCTCCTCAATGATGTTGAGGACCTACTCCGCCGCCGGAAGGCCAGTAGAGATTAGTTACCATTTCAACTTGCTACCACTCTCGTTCGAAAACTTACTTCATGTCTCACTTAGATCGACATAGCCAATCAATGAATCTCCAATGGTCACTTGTGTCTTTGGGTTTACCACATAGATCAACTTGTGTCTTATTGTTTACTACATCTAACTTAGATCATGTCTTTTGGTTTATGATACGTCCATTTTGCATCACTATTTTATATCATAATTTACTGCTATTCATCGATATATTTCATATTTAGAAGTGTTACTTATGTTATTTTACCTATTTTGCATGTTTGATGAATAATGGAGAATTGGACACCGGAGTCAGGATTCTGCTGGAAAAAGCACCGTCGAGATGCACTATTTCTGAAGATCAATAAATCGAAGGAGACATATGGAAGTTCCTATTTTACCAGAAGATGGAGGAGGCCAAAAGGGGAGCTGAGATGGGCCATGGTGGGCCCTCCTCACCCCTTGGCGCGGTGGGGCCCCCTGCCGCGCCGACAGGTGGTTTGGGGGCCCTGGCCCACCTCAGCCGTTCCCCCTTCGCGTACTTGACCCCCTCGGAACCCTAACACACAGAGGAGGCCATCGAAATATTCCGCCGCCTCCACGAGGCGGAAAACACCAGAGAGCGAAAAGCTCCCCTGCAGGAAGAAATCTGCCGGGGGAAATTCCCTCCCGGAGGGGGAAATCGTCGCCATCATCACCGTCATCGAGCTGGACTTCATCGGGATCATCATCATCATCATCTCCACCGCCAACACCATCATCACCGCCGCTGCACCCCGTCTCCGTATAACATCTAGGGCTGAATCTTGTCTATTTCATAGGGGAAACTCTCCCGGTGTTGATTACTCTTGTTATTGATGCTATTGGGTGAAACCATTGGACTAAGGTTTATGTTCAGATTGTTATTCATCATCATATCACCTCTGATCATGTTCCGTATGATGTCTTGTGAGTAGTTCGTTTAGTTCTTGAGGACATGGGAGAAGTCTTGATGTTAGTAGTGAACTATGTTGAGTAATATTTAATGGTTTGATGCTTAAGTTGTGGTGTTATTCTTCTAGTGGTGTCATGTGAACGTCGACTACATGATACTTCACCTTTATGGGCCTAGGGGAATGCATTGTGTATTCGTTTGCCAATTGTGGGGTTGCCGGAGTGACAGAAACCTGAACACCCGTTGGTATATCGATGCATGAGGGATAGCAGGATCTCAAAGTTTAAGGCTGTGGTTAGTTTATCTTAATTACTTTCTTGTATTTGCGGATGCTTGCAAGGGGTATAATCACAAGTATGTATTAGTCCTAGGAAGGGCGGTGCATTAGCATAGGTTCACCCACACAACACTTATCAAAACAATGAAGATTAATCAACTATATGAAGCGAAAGCACTTGACAATATTCCCGTGTGTCCTCAAGAACGTTTGGTCATTATAAGTACAACAACCGGCTTGTCCTTTGCTGTAGAAAGGATTGGGCCACTCGCTGCAACTATTATTACTGCATTTTATTTACTTGTACTTTATTTATCTGTCATATCAAAAACTCCTAAAAACTTGTCTGAGAGCATTTACAGTGAATCCTTCATCAAAACCGCTTGTCAACACCTTCTGCTCCTCGTTGGGTTCGACACTCTTATTTATCGAAAGTACTACGATACACCCCCTATACTTGTGGGTTATCAAGACTATTTTCTGGCGCCGTTGCCGGGGAGTGTAGCGCTATTGGTAAGTGGAATTGGTAAGGGAAACATTTATTGTACGTGCTGTTTTTATTTTTGCCTGCTGCTATATCTCATTATGGAGGGGTCTTCTCTTGAATTCCTATTTGGGAAAACAACTACCACTGCTAAGGTAGTAGAGGAGGCGCCAGATGAGCAGGTAATACCGTTCAAAATTCCTATGAAAATTGTTGAACGTGTCACAAATAACCGCTATGCAGGAGATGGAACTGTCCATCCTGGAGATCATTTGTTATTTCTGCATGAATTGTGCGAGTTATTTAAGTGTGCAGGTATCTCGATGGGAGAAGTTAAGAAGAAATTATTCTCTCTATCACTGTCTGGTAAAGCTGCACATTGGTATAAACTGCTGAAGAATGGGTATTCTCTTGGATGGGAGGAAATTGTACCTCTCTTTTACTCCAAATTCTATCCTCCAAGTGAGATTCATAAGGATCGGAACCTCATATATAACTTCTGGCCCTATGATGGAGAGAGTATCGCTCAAGCGTGGGGGAGATTGAAGGCATTAATGCTCAAATGTCCCATTCATGAGCTTCCTGGTAATATTGTTATTGATAACTTTTATGCAAGACTCTCCTTTCAAGATAAAACTCTATTGGATACCACTTGTGCTGGATCGTTCACTCGTAATAAAGAAGAGTTTAAGTGGGACCTTCTTGATCGGATTCAGGAGAACACTGAAGGATGGGAGAATGACAAAGGTAGGGAGTCAGGTATAAACTATGACTTTGAGTGTGTTAAAAATTTATGGATACTGATGATTATCGCAAAATTAGCACTACTTATGGTCTTGACTCTCAAATTGTTGCAAACTTTTATAAAGCCTTTGCTTCCTATTTCGGTTTGCCGAAGGAGGGTTTTAAAAATTATCATGAACCATATAAAGATGAATCTGTTTCTCATATATCTAAAGGTGTTGAGGTTAATGTTGCTGATCGCATTATTCCAGAACCTTATATTGAAAAAGTTCCTTTTCCTAATAAGATTAAGGAACATACTATCATAACTGGTGTTGTTAGTAAAAGTAATAAGAAAACTACCAAACCTGATGAGCAAATAACTGTTGAACCTGTTGTAGCATTGGTTAAAGATCTTGTCACTGAAAATTTAGAAGATAGACACATTATCTTTTGTGAGGATGCTTCTAATATTGTCTCACATCCTAAAAGTTCTAGGAAGTCTAGTGTTCCTGTGCTTTCTGTTGGATAGGTGATCATTGCTATTATGGTTTATGTGATATTGGTGCAAGTTCTAGTGCTATTCCTTATGAGCTTTACAGGGAAATTATGCACGAAATTGCTCCTTGTAAACTTGAAGAGATTGATGTGGTTATTCAGCTTGCTAATAGGGAAACTATCTCTCCAATTGGTATCATTAGAGATGTCGAAGTCCTTTGTGGTAAGACTAAATACCCTGCTGATTTTCTTGTACTTGGGTCGGCTGCCAATGATAGTTGTCCTATTATTTTTGGTAGACCTTTTCTGAATACTTGTGGTGCTGTTATAGACTGTAAGAAAGAGAAAATCTTTACTAAATTTGCTGGTGAATCTTATGAATTCAATTTCTCTAAATTTGCTAAAGCACCTTATGAAACTGAATTGCCTAGTGAGGATTTTGAAATTGCTCAACTTGCATCTATTGTTCTTGCTCCTAACAATGCTTTGCAGCAACATATGGAGAATCATGAAAGTGAGAACTTCAGGGAAGAAAGGAATGAGCTTGATGAAGTATTCCTTCGTCAACCTATGCTCAAACACAATTTACCTGTGGAAGATTTGGGTACCACAATGCCACCCAAGGAGGATCCTGTTTTTGATTTGAAACCTCTGCCTGATAATCTTAAATATGCTTATATTGATGATAAGAAAATATATCCTGTTATTATCAGCTCTAAACTTTCAGGTACAGAGGAGGAAAGGTTATTGGGAGTGTTGAGGAAACACCGCGGAGCTATGGGATATACTCTTGATGACCTGAAGGGAATTTCTCCTACTATATGTCAGCACGCCATCAACATGGAACCTGATGCAAAGCCTGTTGTTGAGCATCAGCGTCGTTTAATACCCAAGATGAAAGAAGTGGTAAGAAATGAGGTATTAAAACTTCTTGAAGCTGGTATTATTTATCCTATTGCTGATAGTAGATGGGTAAGTCCTGTGCACTGCGTTCCTAAGAAAGGAGGAATTACCGTTGTTCCTAATGAAAATGATGAACTAATTCCTCAAAGAGTAGTAGTTGGTTATAGGATGTGCATTGATTTTAGAAAGGTTAACAAAGTAACTAAGAAAGATCATTATCCTTTGCCTTTTATTGATCAAATGCTTGAGAGGTTGTCCAAGAAAACTCACTTTTGTTTCCTTGATGGGTATTCTGGGTTTTCTCAAATTGCTGTGAGAGCGCAAGATCAAGAGAAAACTACTTTTACTTGTCCTTATGGAACTTATGCTTATAGACGTATGCCTTTTGGTTTATGTAATGCTCCTGCTACTTTTCAAAGATGCATGTCTGCTATTTTTCATGGCTTTTGTGAGGAAATTGTGGAAGTCTTCATGGACGATTTCTCCGTCTATGGAACTTCCTTTGATAATTGTTTGCACAACCTTGACAAAGTTTTGCAGAGATGTGAAGAAACTAGCCTTGTTCTTAATTGGGAGAAATGCCACTTTATGGTTAATGAAGGAATTGTTCTTGGACACAAAATTTCTGAAAGAGGTATTGAAGTTGATCGAGCTAAAGTGGAGGCAATTGAAAAGATGCCTTGTCCCAAAGATGTTAAAGGTATTCGTAGTATTCTTGGTCATGCTGGTTTTTATAGGAGGTTTATTAAAGATTTCTCTAAAATTTCCAAGCCTCTTACTAATCTTCTTCAAAAAGATGTACCCTTTGTTTTTGATGATGATTGTAAGGAAGCTTTTGAAACTTTGAAAAAGGCTTTAATCACCGCTCCTGTAGTTGAACCACCTGATTGGAATTTACCTTTTGAAATTATGTGTGATGCTAGTGATTATGCTGTAGGCGCTGTTCTTGGGCAGCGAGTAGATAAAAAGTTAAATGTTATTCATTATGCTAGTAAAACTCTTGATTCTGCTCAAAAGAATTATGCCACTACTGAAAAAGAATTTCTAGCTGTAGTTTTTGCTTGTGACAAATTTCGACCCTACATAGTTGATTCGAAAGTCACTATTCATACTGATCATGCTGCAATTAGATACCTTATGGAAAAGAAAGATGCTAAGCCAAGGCTTATTAGATGGGTACTTCTTTTGCAAGAATTTGATTTGCATATCATAGATAGAAAAGGTGCTGAAAATCCTGTTGCTGATAATTTGTCTAGATTGGAAAGCATTCCTTATGATCCTATTCCTGTTAATGATAGCTTTCCAAATGAACAATTGGCTGCAATAAGTGTAAGTTCGCGAGATAGTCCTTGGTATGCTGATTATGCTAACTTTATTGTTTCCAAGTACTTGCCTCCAACCTTTTCAGCTCAGCAAAGAAGGAAATTCTTTTATGACTTGCGGCATTACTTTTGGGATGACCCACACTTATATAAAGAAGGAGTCGATGGTATTATGCGAAGATGTGTTCCTGAATATGAACAACAGGAAATACTGAGGAAATGCCATGGAAGTGCTTATGGAGGGCATCACGCTGGAGATAGAACTGCGCAGAAAGTTCTACAATCAGGTTTTTATTGGCCTACCCTCTTTAAGGATGCAAGAAAGTTTATTTTATCTTGTGATGAATGTCAAAGGGTTGGTAATATCTCTAGACGCAATGAAATGCCTATGAGTTATTCTCTTGTTATTGAACCATTTGATTGTTGGGGATTCGACTTCATGGGTCCTTTTCCTTCTTCACAAGGTAATACTCATATACTTGTTGCTGTTGATTATGTCACTAAATGGGTAGAAGCTATACCTACTAAAAGTGCTGATGGTGAGACCTCTTTAAAAATGCTTCAAGATGTCATTTTTCCTAGGTTTGGTGTACCTAGATATCTTATGACTGATGGAGGTTCTCATTTTATCCATGGTGGTTTTAGAAAGACTCTTGCTAAATATGGTGTTAATCATAGAATTGCTTCAGCCTATCATCCTCAAACTAGTGGACAAGTAGAATTGTCAAATAGGGAGATTAAATCTATCTTGCAAAAGACTGTTAATAAATCTAGAAAAAATTGGGCTAGTAAGTTAAATGATGCTTTATGGGCTTATAGAACTGCTTATAAGAACCCCATGGGCATGTCTCCTTATAAAATGGTTTATGGTAAAGCTTGTCACTTGCCTTTAGAATTAGAACACAAAGCTTATTGGGCAGTGAGAGAACTTAATAGAGATTTTAAACTTGCCGGTGAGAAAAGGTTGTTGCATTAAGTTCTTTAGATGAATGGAGAAGTGAGGCTTATGAAAATGCTAGACTCTTTAAAGAAAAAGTTAAGAGATGGCATGATAGGAGAATTCTTAAAAGAGAATTTAATGTTGGTGAGAAAGTTCTATTGTATAGGTCTCGTCTCAGATTTTTTGCAGGAAAGTTACTCTCAAAATGGGAAGGACCATTTGTTATTGTGGAGGTGTATCGTTCAGGTGCAATAAAAATTGCTTCATTGAAAGATAACTCTACACAAGTGGTAAATGGTCAAAGACTCAAGCATTATATTTCTGGAGATTCTATTAATGAAGAGGTTGATACAATTAAAGTGGTGACTCCGGAAACTTTCATTGAAGAACATTTTTCTGGGACTGCAGAATTCGATTCGAATAGGTAACAGTTTCGGTAAGAAAAGTTTCGCGAATAACTTTCTAGAAGATATTTTCGTCGTTTTTATTAAATATGGAAAAATAAGAGACCGAACCGGATGGGAGACGGCACCCGTGGTGCCCAAACCATAGGTCGGCGCGGTGGGCCCCCAGCCGCGCCGCCTGGTGGTTTGAGCACCCCGGAGCTCGTCTCCGATCAGGTTTCCTCCTGTACCTTCCTTATGTTGTAAAACTTTTTGCTATATAACTCACCCGAACCCCCGAGGTTCGTATCTCGCCTTTTCATCGTGTTTCGTTTCGAGCTGTTTCTGTCCAGATATTGTTTTCAGATTTAGAAGCGCCATGGTCTCCAACAACAACAACAAGGGCAAGGAGCCTTTGGAAGACGAGACTCAAGACCCCAAGCTGAAGGAGGAAGTCAAGAGCAAAGATGAAAGCGTCATGAAGGAAGTAAAGGGGATGCCGTCAACAAAGGGAGAACAGCCTGCAGTCAGGAAGCCCACCTTTGTGGGATCGGTTAACGCTCAACGTGCTTTTTCTCATAACCTGCAGGGAGCAATACCACCTATTCCGGACTACAGCTCTTTTCCGGCAGTGACGGAAGTACTTCGAGTTACAGATGAGTTCTGTGATCAATACCGAGCCCTGCGGAGGGAGGTGGAAATACTCCAGGAAGAGAATATCAGACTCCGCCGAATGCTGGAACGGTTTCTTACTCCAATCCAAGTCATACCACCACCGAAGGAGTAATTCATCATAAGTATTGGCATCCCCTTGGTTTGTTCCAAGCTTGGGGGAGTGCCGCGGTATCACATCATTATCTTTACCTTTTACTTTTCCATAAAGTCATATCGTGAGTAGGGAAGTTATCTTATATGATGGTTTGCAATGTGGAAGTATCTCTCTTTTAGTTGGTTATCTATGTATCCCTTGGTGTGAGTTGCCGTTATGAAATATTAATGAGAAGTTTTATCATTTACTTTCTGCATACTTTATTTTAGCTTGCAATTCTCTTTCATATTGATAACCTTGTTGTTAGTATAGGGATCACTTTTTAGAGCACCAAGTTAATCTTTTTGGTTTTGGCAAACTTAGCATTGGTCAGTAGTAGACAATACTTTGAGACTTAAGTAGAGAGAGGGAGTGCATGCAAATATATTATTCCATGATCTTTCTTTCTTTGTAGCTCATAAGCTTAGTATTCTTAAGTTAAACTATTTGTGCTTCTAAGGAAGATTGCATGATTATTCTTATCACTTGTATAATTGTTTGTATCCCTCAACTCTTATGCTTGCTACATAACCTTGCTAGCCAAAGACCTGTATCGAGAGGGAATGCTTCTCATACATCCAAACCTTGAGCCAAACCATTGCCATTCGAGTCCACCATAACTTCCTACTATATGGTATTTTGCGCCATTCCAAGTAAATACTTCATGTGCTACCTTTAAATTATTCAAAACTTATTACTCCTAGTTTTGTGTCACTGTTTATTAGCTCATGAGGGTTCTGTAGAGTTTCTCTAGCACTTTTGTCAAACAGACTTTCACCAATGGACTAGTGGCATATACACCGCTTATCCAACAATTTGCAAAAAGAGCTGGCAAATGGGGTGCCCAGTCCCAATTAACTACAACTTTCATTAATAATTCTCTTCACATGTTTTGCCCTGATTTATCAGTAAGCAACTTAATTTGCAAATAGACACTCCTCCATGGTATGTGAATGTTGGAAGGCACCCGAGGATTCGGTTAGCCATGGCTTGTGTAAGCAAAAGGTTGGGAGGAGTGTCAACTATAAAGAAACTAAAATACATGTGTAAACAAAAGAGAAGAGGGATGATCTACCTTGCTGGTAGAGATAACGTCCTTCATGGGAGCCGCTCTTGAAAGTCTGGTTGACAAGGGGTTAGTGTTCACTTTACTACGATTCGTTGACAACGACATACATAGCTCAAACAACTATTTTCATACTCTCTATATGCTTTGCAAAACTTAAAAGCTCTAGCACATGATTTAATCCCTGCTTCCCTCTGCGAAGGGCCTATCTTTTACATTATTGTTGAGTCAGTAAACCCATTCCTCTCTATCTCAAGCAAGCATTTGAGTTGTTGAGATCCAATTAGTTATATGTGTTGATACTTCTAATCATATCTCTCATTTCCTTGTTTCGCACAATAGCTTTTATCCGAATGAATATAACTTTGAAAGTTATCAATGACTGTAAGGAGACTGTTATGATTAAGGCATGTAAGTTCTGCTATATAAGCTCTGATATAAAGACTCTTCTCGAAAGATAAGTATGATCTGTTAATTGTTCTCTGACCAAGAGTTTAAGTTTGCCTTCACCAATCATGGTTCTCTTTATGCACTTCATCGTGGTTCCCTTTACTTATTTCAAGTTAGATTATATGAAGGGAAGTTGCTGTCTAGAATGACTTGTGTATCAATGAATGTGATGCTTCTTGTCCGTATTTTATTTATCGACACTTTGCTCCATAAACTTGTGGTCATGTTTACTGAGCTCAGTTTTCGCTTGGGGACAAGCGAGGTCTAAGCTTGGGGGGGTTGATACGTCCATTTTGCATCACTATTTTATATCATAATTTACTGCTATTCATCGATATATTTCATATTTAGAAGTGTTACTTATGTTATTTTACCTATTTTGCATGTTTGATGAATAATGGAGAATTGGACACCGGAGTCAGGATTCTGCTGGAAAAAGCACCGTCGAGATGCACTATTTCTGAAGATCAATAAATCGAAGGAGACATATGGAAGTTCCTATTTTACCAGAAGATGGAGGAGGCCAAAAGGGGAGCTGAGATGGGCCATGGTGGGCCCTCCTCACCCTTGGCGCGGTGGGGCCCCCTGCCGCGCCGACAGGTGGTTTGGGGGCCCTGGCCCACCTCAGCCGTTCCCCCTTCGCGTACTTGACCCCCTCGGAACCCTAACACACAGAGGAGGCCATCGAAATATTCCGCCGCCTCCACGAGGCGGAAAACACCAGAGAGCGAAAAGCTCCCCTGCAGGAAGAAATCTGCCGGGGGAAATTCCCTCCCGGAGGGGGAAATCGTCGCCATCATCACCGTCATCGAGCTGGACTTCATCGGGATCATCATCATCATCTCCACCGCCAACACCATCATCACCGCCGCTGCACCCCGTCTCCGTATAACATCTAGGGCTGAATCTTGTCTATTTCATAGGGGAAACTCTCCCGGTGTTGATTACTCTTGTTATTGATGCTATTGGGTGAAACCATTGGACTAAGGTTTATGTTCAGATTGTTATTCATCATCATATCACCTCTGATCATGTTCCGTATGATGTCTTGTGAGTAGTTCGTTTAGTTCTTGAGGACATGGGAGAAGTCTTGATGTTAGTAGTGAACTATGTTGAGTAATATTTAATGGTTTGATGCTTAAGTTGTGGTGTTATTCTTCTAGTGGTGTCATGTGAACGTCGACTACATGATACTTCACCTTTATGGGCCTAGGGGAATGCATTGTGTATTCGTTTGCCAATTGTGGGGTTGCCGGAGTGACAGAAACCTGAACACCCGTTGGTATATCGATGCATGAGGGATAGCAGGATCTCAAAGTTTAAGGCTGTGGTTAGTTTATCTTAATTACTTTCTTGTATTTGCGGATGCTTGCAAGGGGTATAATCACAAGTATGTATTAGTCCTAGGAAGGGCGGTGCATTAGCATAGGTTCACCCACACAACACTTATCAAAACAATGAAGATTAATCAACTATATGAAGCGAAAGCACTTGACAATATTCCCGTGTGTCCTCAAGAACGTTTGGTCATTATAAGTACAACAACCGGCTTGTCCTTTGCTGTAGAAAGGATTGGGCCACTCGCTGCAACTATTATTACTGCATTTTATTTACTTGTACTTTATTTATCTGTCATATCAAAAACTCCTAAAAACTTGTCTGAGAGCATTTACAGTGAATCCTTCATCAAAACCGCTTGTCAACACCTTCTGCTCCTCGTTGGGTTCGACACTCTTATTTATCGAAAGTACTACGATACACCCCTATACTTGTGGGTTATCAAGACTATTTTCTGGCGTCGTTGCCGGGGAGTGTAGCGCTATTTGACGCACAATACTGTGGGGAAGGCCCCCACAGCGTCAAATTTTTTCAATTATATCAAAAGTAAATATTTACATACAGTTCAAAATTCATAAAAAGAGATTACATATTATCTATCCAGTTTTGCATGCCTTCTTTCAGGCTGGGTTTAACCCGATGCCTGATGTCTTCAACTGCCAACTTGAAGAGATTGTAGCATGTGTTTAGATTCCTTTGTTCACTGTCAAAAATGATCTTGTTCCGATGGTTCCATAAACTCCAACATCCAGCCATCATCGCAATTTTGAAGAAACTGTTAGTTGATCTGTTCTTGGCAGTCATAATCATATCATTCAATTCTAAATCAGTGTCCCATGTTTCTCCCAGTTTCTCCCAGAAATCTACACTGAAAGTGCATGAGAAAAATAGGTGGGGCATGGTTTCCCGCACAGATTCATCACACAGAACACAGGATGTTGTTTCCACATGAAAGTTTTTCCGGTGTAGCAAGTCTCTAGTGTTAACTCTGTCCTGTATCATTAACCAGAAGAAAAACTTGTGCTTTGGGAGGCAGGGCGATTTCCATATCCATTTAAAGATCACAGGTGCTCTCTCATACTGATTTAGTTCTAGGTATACCTTTCTTGTAGAGTAAGCCTGGCTGTTCCATTTGAATTTCCATATGTCCTTGTCTATATCATTCTGTATTCCTTCCAGCATTTCTATCAATTCGTTGCACTGATCAAAAGCAGTCATTGACAGTGGGAGGAAAAACATATCTTGTAATCTATCATTTATCATTGTTTTTGCCTTCTGCACCGTGATCATTTTATCCTTGGCGAAAGAGTGCAGCTCGGGAAACTTATTAACCAGTGGTATATCTGTCCATTTATCCTGCCAAAGATATACTGTTGTTCCATTGGCAGGGACTATGGATGTGATTCTTCTGAAATTCTCAAGGAAAGAGAGACAGTTCCTCCACCAGAAGGATCCCTTCCTGCCATTAGTCACTGGAATTGTATTGCCATTATAGTATGCCTGCCATATCAAATTGACCCAGGGTATATCATGGTGATTGTAGAATTTGTATAAGTTTTTCATAAGCAGAGCTTTGTTTTGGTCTCTGAGTTTCAGCACTCCTAAACCCCCTGCATCTTTTGGTCGACACACTTTGTCCCATTTAATCAGGCAATTGCCTTTTCTCTCTATGTCCTTGCCATGCCAAAGAAAAATTCTCATTGATCTCTCCATATGGTCAGTGTGTGTATAATGGACCTTTAGTGCACACATAATGTGGTTTGGCATTGCTGATATGATCGATTTTATAACCACTAGTCTCGAACAGTAAGATAGGAGATTTGATATACCAGATAGCCTTTTATCCAATTTACATATAGTGGGCATTAAGTCCTCCACTCTGGGCCTGGTTGTCCCCATTGGTAGTCCGAGGTATGTAAATGGCAATGCTTCCACTTTACAGCCAAGCAATTGAGCTAGTTCCTCTGTTTTGTCTGCAGGTGTGTTGACTGGTACCATAGATGTCTTATGATAATTGATCTTCAGCCCAGTAGAGTTCGAGAAAGATTGTAGGACAGCTTTTAAGTTTCCAATCTGTGTTGCATCTGCTGGCATTATAATTAATGTGTCATCTGCATATTGCAAGATAGGGTATTTCTGACCATAGTGATTATCCAATGGCAGTGTAATTTGTCCATGTTGCCAAGCATCATTCACAGCTAATTGTAGCAGTTCTGCAGTAGCAACAAATAGTAGGGGAGATAGTGGATCCCCCTGCCTCACTCCTCTTCGGCATTTAATTGTTTTACCTGGCACCCCATTCAAAATAACTGAAGTAGTCGCCGTTTGGAGTATGTTATTGATCCAGCCAAGGAATTTATCACCAAATCCCAAATGTTTAAGCATTGCAAGAACTGCATTATGTTCTACCATGTCGAATGCCTTTTCAAAATCAATCTTAATAATAACTATTTCTTTCTTGGACTGATGACAGAGATGCAAATATTCAAATGCCCATGAAATACAATCATGTATTGATTTTGATTTGATAAACCCATATTGATTCTGATGCAGCATTGGAATAAGTACATTTTGTACTCTGTTTTTATTTTTGCCTGCTGCTATATCTCATTAAGGAGGGGTCTTCTCTTGAATTCCTATTTAGGAAAACAACTACCACTGCTAAGGTAGTAGAGGAGGCGCCAGATGAGCAGGTAATACCGTTCAAAATTCCTATGAAAATTGTTGAACGTGTCACAAATAACCGCTATGCAGGAGATGGAACTGTCCATCCTGGAGATCATTTGTTATTTCTGCATGAATTGTGCGAGTTATTTAAGTGTGCAGGTATCTCGATGGGAGAAGTTAAGAAGAAATTATTCTCTCTATCACTGTCTGGTAAAGCTGCACATTGGTATAAACTGCTGAAGAATGGATATTCTCTTGGATGGGAGGAAATTGTACCTCTCTTTTACTCCAAATTCTATCCTCCAAGTGAGATTCATAAGGATCGGAACCTCATATATAACTTCTGGCCCTATGATGGAGAGAGTATCGCTCAAGCGTGGGGGAGATTGAAGGCATTAATGCTCAAATGTCCCATTCATGAGCTTCCTGGTAGGAGAGTCGATGAATCGAACGTGATGCGGCGAACGATGGAGTCGAACTGACCAGACCATGGACTCCGGCAATACAAAAGTAATGATCAAGTCGATGGGATGTAGACGCTCGGTTGTTGCTGGGGTTCGGTAGGCTTGGAATCAGCCAATGTGTTTTTGTATTCGAGAGGCGGGTAGCGCGTCACCGCGTGGAATTGATCCAGATTATCGCTTGTTGATCCAACCTGAATTGAATTGATGTGCTCCGTAGCGCACACGTACAAAACACGTCCAAGTCGACTGATGCACGCATTGTCGATTCATCGAGCATACCAGCCCCGTTGACAGTCACAACCAACGCGATTCATCTCGTGACTTTCTTGCAGATTTTATCAAAACAGGTTGGTAATCAATGTGCTTCAGCTTCGAACTGACTGTGGCATGTCGAGAGAGGTGCATAGAAAGCAAGACGCATGGCAATTGGATTGATCCGTGACAATGCTAAGATCCAAATCTTCACATCTAATGGTGGTGCATGAGCTCTTGACAAAATTGGTGCGAAGACCCGAGGGGCGAGGGCCGAGGCCACCTCCAAACTATTTCCAAATATTAGCCTATAGAGCCAGTTTTTGGAAATACTCTAATAGCTAAGTATTTTTTGGGAAATTTTGAGAAAGTGCCTCAATAGGTATGTCCTTGTGATGCAATTTTTCAAATTGCCTCTATAGCTCAATACATTCGGGGCATTTCTTCAAAGTGCGTACAAAACGCAGTAACTATTGGGGCACTTAGCCAAAGCATATGAACTGACATAAAACAACACTTAAGCACTAACAAGAAACTTTGCAAACGGGTGTGCTCTGGCTCTGCTGCGGAGGATCTGGAGGTGGTGCGGCCTGGCTCTGGCGGTGCTCGTCGGGTGCGGTGGCTGCTTGTACAGGAGCTTCATCGGTCGGAGGTGGATCCAGTGCAGGGGAGATGGCGCGATGGATCTGGAGGGCGGAGCGTCTTGGCCGAGGTTCGTTCATCGTCTCAAATTCCGGCGTCTTACGGCGGATGGCTCATGCGGATTCTACAAGCGTGGGGGCACTCCTTCTTCCAGTGTGGTGTGCGGCGTTGTTTCTTCTCTTTCGCCGGCGTTGTCGGTGCTGGAGAGCGGCGGCGGCCGTCGTGGTGGCTCAGCGGAGTGCGCTGTTGTGCTGGATTTCTTTCTCTGGCAGTTCATGCCTGTGTATCGTTTATTGTACATATTCTTCCGATGAATATACGCAGGTTTGACATTCAAAAAAAAAACTTTGCAAACACGGCAACATTTTACACCACGCCTCACCGCTCGCCGGCCCCGAGTGTATTTAGGGGTATTTTTAAAAACCATTTAAGGCACTTTGCCAAAGTTCCTTGAATGTTTTTAGGGGTATTTTTAAAATGCCTCTAAATAATAAGTTTTAGGGGCATTTTAAAGAACGACCCTAATAAAATTTAGAGTCACTAGTATATTGGGCATTTGAAAAAATGCCGTAAAAAGTATTGGGGGTGTTTTCCTGAGATTTCGGGGCACTTCAAAGTGCCCTAAAAATCTTAACCGTGACGTGGTGCTTTCTGATAATCATTGTTCCCCTCTGAAAATAAAAGTCTAAAAGCATCTTCACTGGCATCCTATAGCCCTCCTTATTGGGATAACGCTCCGTAAATGAAAAAACCAACGGTGCCCCATGGGTCCGATCGGTCCAAAGAACCATGTGGCAACCCCCTATTCACTCTCAACCTTCGAGGCTCGCTCGGGGTGCCAGAGACGCTGCCGCGTAGGACTCCGACACGTGACACCACATGTTAGCGACCCAGCCATTTGCGCATGCCCCCTCCTCTCTATCGTGTCCCTTTTTCCTCTGTCCCCACCGAATCAAAAATTTGTATTTTTAATACCCTTCTTAGACATGGTCGCTAGATCAGATATGAGAGGTCACGAATGGTTGTGTTATTATGCCAGGTTTTAATCAGCAGAACTAACATGACCCTCTTGCCGAGCCACATCAGGACATCCCGACCGAGTTTGCACAATAAATCTCACCATTGGAACATCTTAACACATCAGGGCCTCCCGGCCAAGTCTGCACAATAAATCTCGCCACTGGAATATCGTAGCCACATCAGGGCGTTCGGCCGAGTCTGCGAAATACATCTCGCCACAGGAAATTTGTGACAAAGGTGTTCACCAACAACTAAAAAATGGTCCAGTTGAGCACTTGTGGGCGCTTATTGGAAACTTATAGCTTGAGTGTCATGTAAAATGGATATATGAGTTATCTATCTTTTTAAAACTTCCAGAGTTCAAATTTTAATTTTGTATTAATTTACTTATTATTTTTTATATGTTAAATTATTGTAAAACTAATTACTATATTAAACCTAATATCAATATAGCTATAGTATTTAGATAGAAATATTAAAATATTGATTCAAATAGCCAAAAATAAATAGATCCGACCAGTTGGGGCGTCACTTGGGCAGCCGACCCGGACATTTATTCATGCCGCCAAGGTGGATCTTGTTTAATGGCGGTGTCGAACATACTAAATCTCTAGTGGAGATGCGCTAAGTTGGTCTCATGATTTAATGTTTAACGGGAAGTGCACAACTACACACATGGAAGAGGCTAAGATCATCTCGACCGACAGCCCGATAGGCCTCCCTGTCGGCCTAGTAAGGGTTTGGAGTTTTTTTCCCAACGGTGCCCCAATTAGTTCGGACCGCGCGAAAATGTGTCCGACACCCTCTTATACCCTGATCTTTCGTGGCCAGTTCGGGGGCGCCGTACAAGCTCGGACACACCTTTCACATAGTCTCAGACATACAGGCTCTCTTTATATATCATCCGCATGCAGGCCACGTCAGTTTAAATGGCACCGCTAATTAGCCTTTCCGTCTCCCTATGGGCACTGCCACTAACCGATGCGGCGGAGATACGACTCCCACATGTCGCTGGCATTTAATCCACACCCACCCACCACTCCCCCCCCCGCGCCACCGTGCACCCATCATGGAGAGGGATGAGGCATGCCACCAGCTCTTGGCCACCAAGCGGCAAACTTTTAACGGCGCTGCAAGCCTGGTGGGAGGCAGATCCACCGCTCGCGAGGAGGCTCACGGCTAGTGGAGAGATGGCGCGGGAGGAAGTGGAGGTGGAGAGAAGGTGCTGACAGGTGGCGACTTCACGCCTCAGGGCGGGGCGACACAGAGAGGCACCGCCGCCCCGACTGGCGCTCGAAGCCATGGCAGAGAGGAGGGTGTGCTCGTCGACGGCGAACGACGGCTGATGCTGGCCCCGTCGAGCCCTCTTGGTGCGCCGACTCATCATAAGCCTGGTCCCAGCAAGCCCTCTCGTGGAATGGACGTAGACATAAATTAGGTTTTGTGTTTTCAATTTTAGTTTCACAGTTTCGCTATAATATGTCAAACTTGAACAAAATACGAGATGTTCGTTTAACTTTGTGATTGTTCCATTTTTAAAAAAATACTACGGGGAGCGATACATTTTCGTGTTGCCAGACATATTTTCGGTGGCCCGGTGGAGATGCTCTGATTGCTATTGTCATTGCGGAACCAAACCAGCCAAAATAATGGCACCAACAAAATGGAACCAAACTGCCCGTAAGTGTAGCATTACTCTTGTCACTGCTCGTTAAAAAAGTCAAACCAAACCACCCACAAAAAAATATGGCGCCAAACCGTGGAAACAACGAAGAAAAAGAGAGGAAGATAATTTCACCGGGATCAACGCGTGCGTACCCGAAATGCCTACCCCTGCCGACCGAACCCGGGTCAGCCCATTTGAAATTTGTCGGAGAGGACGACGAAAAATCCGTCACATGATGTGCAGGCGCCCTTCCGCTGGAGACACAGAAGATCAAGCATGGACACGTGAAAATGGGGAAGCAGTCAAAACCGCTCTGCACTCTCTGCAGTAACTTTCTGTACCCGTCGCCCTCGCTTCGCTCTGACACTTTGCTCTCGCGGAGAGGAGAAAATTCAGAGCTCGCTCGTGTCCCCATCATCCCCGCCACGTCTCCCTCGCCGCCGGTTGCAAGAGTCTGCGACAGCGGCAATGGCCGCACGGATCCCGCGGCAACACGACGGACACGAGAATGCTGCGTTACGCTAACGAAAGACTCCTGTTTCCCCGGTACCGAGACAGGACGGAAAAGGCCCGGGATTGACCGGGGGTTAAACAAGACGGTGCCTGTCAGCTCAGCTCAGCTCAGCTCGACCGTTTTGCTGGCATCGATAACTCAGACAGCGTCCAGCAGTTCCATTCCACACCCACCCTCTCCCGCTCGGGATTCGCTGACGTTGGGGGAGCCGGTGACTTTGTGGCTGACATGTGGACCCCACCTACAGTGCACCCTCTCCACCCCCTCGGGCTCTGGTGCCTGGTCAGACGCACAAGTACACACGCAAGCAGCCAGGACGACTGGGACCGCGCCCGTCTACTTCTTCGCTCATCTTCCACTGTCCCCTCCCTCCCATCTATTCATTCTCCCCGGTTCCTTCCTTGCACTTGCACGCCTCTTCCTTCCGGTCTTCGTTTTCATCGACTTGGACAGGGGCGCGAGCGATGATGAAGGAGCGGCCGGGCTCGAAGCTGGTCCGAGGCGCCCGGCAGGAGTCGCGGCGGTTCCGGCTGCTGGTCATAGTCGTCGGCTTCTTCCTCGTCTCCCTCACCTTCGTCGTCGTCTCCAAGCCCGACGCCATCCTCTTCGGCCGTAAGCACCCTAGCTTCAATTTCGGTTCCTGGCTAGCTCTAGCCTCTTGATTGGTCCGGCTTAATTCTACTGCTTCGTCTTCACTCACCAACTAACTAACCAACGAACCAAACAACCAACGGCTTCATCCATCGTGTAATTAAAGGCAGAGTAATAACTGACTAGCTGGGGGCGTCTTCTTTTGCAGTGAACGGCAAGCTCCCGGCGGATGAGGCGCCCATCCTGATCCAGCAGCCGGTCGACAAGGCGCCCGTCGTCGCCTCCCAGCAGAAAACATCCACCGACGCTCTCGGTAATTAATTCAACTGTCTATCCTCGCCAAGTCATACACCAGTTAGTTTTACCGAGCTTTCTTGAACACCTTGTGGCGGTTTCTTTCTCCAGCTGATGACCCCAAAGTTGTCGACGACGAACTAGATGTAAAACCAAAAGGTTAGATAATTTCCACTTTTGATTTCATTTTACCCCCAAAGGCGTTCTCTTTTGCTCCCCCGCTTATCTTGTTGGCCTAACAGCATGTGGTACTGGTTCTACAGGGATCAGAGGCGGCGAGGAGGAGGTGCTGAGTGAGCCGGACCCGGCTAGCGGGATGACGGAGCCGGCACCCAACAAGGACGCGAACGGCGATAAATCCAAATTGGAGATGTTAGGTTAGCAGTCGCAGTTCTTGCCCATAAATCCATAATTGGCCAGCGCCTCGTACTCTTGCTTCGATTGCTAACTAACGAATCCGTGATTTGACACCCGGAACCGAGTCGAGTCGTTGAATGTTCTTTCCTTGTGTTCCAATGTTTGGTCTGAAATGTTGAATTGGATAGGTAGGGAGAGGAGGAAAGACGAGGAGAAGAGAGTCACGCTCCCCACCGTCTCCAATTACACCATTCATGACCCCGAGGACACCGAGAAGCGAGAATGCCAAGCAACAAGGTGGAGTACCACCAGCATTTATTTTATTGGATTTATCCGTTACTTGTGCCCTGGCTCACAAGCGCCTAGTATTCGTTTATTTGGCCTGTCAATTTGGTTTATCCCCCTATTTCCATCTGCAACATCTGCCTGTCAGCGTACTACTCCATTAAGAACTTGATTCTGCTTCTAATGACAGAATAGAAGCAGTACCAGACTAGTAGTAGTTCTTTAAAGTAGTAGTGCTAGTGGGCTAGTGGTACTGTGCGATGTGGTAGAAGTTGAACTGAAGCGTAATATGGGCACAAGCAGGAACAGTGCAGTGGTCTTTGATCCCAGTAACCAGGAATTTAAAAGCATTTTCTGTCAGGGAATTTTACATATACAAATATGAAGTATACATTTCCAATCTAAAGGATCCAGACCTCACACAATTGTATAATACCAATCGGATGCCGTTTTCAGTGACACCCACTGGAGCATCGATTACTTCGCATCACGTGTCGCAACCCTTATTATTGATGCCTCATTATTGATGTTCTGTAACCACTGGATCAGATCCAGCTGTTTTCAATCAAGCATCTTTTAATGGAAGTACCATGTTCCTGACATAAGTATCTTCCATTTTTCTCAGGTACAGGTAACGTCCAGCAGCAAGGGAGCAAGCCCTTGTGTGATTTCTCGAATTTTCGAGCAAACGTGTGCGAGATGCGTGGTGACGTTAGAATCCACCCGAAGGCCGCTTCAGTTGAATTCATGGAGCCTGAGGGTTCACAGAGAGATGAGGTGTGGAAGATCAAGCCTTACCCTCGGAAAGGCGACGAGTTCTGCCTCAGCCATATCACCGAGCTGACAGTGAAATCAAGCAAAGTGGCGGCCGAGTGCACCAAGTACCATGAAGTGCCCGTTGTGATCTTTTCACTCACCGGGTACACCGGAAACCTGTTCCATGACTTCACCGATGTGATGGTGCCGCTCTTCACCACCGCGAGCGAGTTCAACGGCGAAGTTCAGTTCATCATCACGGACATGGCGCTCTGGTGGACGATCAAGTACCACACGGTGCTCGAGAAGCTGTCCAACTACCCTCTGATTGACTTCAGCAAGGATGACCAGGTGCACTGCTCCAAGCATGCCATCGTCGGTCTGCACTCCTACATGGAGTTCACCATCGACTCGACGAAATCGCCGCACGGCGTCACGATGGTTGATTTCAACAGGTTCATGCGCGGAGCTTACTCGCTGGGCAAGGACACCGCGATCATGCTTGGGGAGAACCCTAAGGTCAAGCCAAGGTTGCTCATCATCAAGAGGCACCGCACAAGGATGTTCCTCAACCTCGATGAGATCATTGCCATGGCCGAGGGCTTGGCTTTGAGGTGGTGATTGATGAGGCCAATGTGAGCTCCGACATCTCCGGGTTCGCCAAGCTGGTTAACTCTGTCGACGTGATGATGGGCGTCCATGGGGCTGGGCTCACCAACTGTGTGTTCCTGCCACAGAATGCTACGCTCATTCAGATAGTGCCCTGGGGCGGCCTCGATTGGATATCCCGCGTCGATTTTGGTGACCCGGCAGAGATGATGGGTCTACGGTACAAGCAGTACGTTATCGGCGTCGAGGAGAGCAGCATCACCGATCAATTCCCGAGGGACCATGAGATTTTCAAGAACCCTATCTCTTTCCACAAGCGTGGATTTGAGTTCATCAGACAAACCTTCTTAGGACCCAATGTCAAGCTGGATTGCAACAGGTTCAGACCTATTCTCTTGGAGGTACTGGACAATCTCAATCCGTAAAGGAAACTGATCTTATTAGATGTTCTTGTACAACCTTCCATTTTTACCACATTCGTTTTGTCTTTTGCCCTAAAATTCATTGTTCGCTCTCTCATGGCCTGTATGAGAATGTATGTATGATCCAAACTATAGAAATTCTTTAGGAATTACATGTGTAAAACTGTATAAATTGTCCGTGGCAGCATCGCTGCGAGATGGGAAAGATTCATTGAAGTGATCTAAGTCGCTCAGATTATTTGTCAAAAATCATATCCCTTTTTCTCTCAGTTGTTATGCATCAATATTTCAGATTGAAGTATTTTATTTCCTTGTATCAATCAACCATATAATAATTCAGTCTGCTGAGGTGTATTGCCATCTAAAAAATGTGCTGAATTATACCGGGATCCATCAAAATTATTTGAACTGCCCCCTGCTTCCACATGGTTTGTTTGCTGGATCAACTTTTTATAAGCTCTAAAGTAATGGTCGAACACTCCGAGAGAACATGGAATTATACTTTGAGCATGTGAGTCTGTAAGCTGGATCAACTTTTGATTTTTGGGAGGGACTGTGACCTGGATCAACTTTTTCATCAATATGGATTGGACTAAGCTCGACCCGTACCGCCAAAACCAAGAACTATAGATCGGGCCCAAAACAATCCTTGTGTCCCGTGCGTCACTCATGGGCCAATACAACTGCTGAGCCACGTATACACGCCCGTGCTGCCCAGGTTAAAGCACAACCATCTTTCTTGGAACCCCAAAAAAAAAAAAAAACTGGCTTGGATATGCTAAATCTAGGGCCGACAAGTGCAGGGGCATAATTTTTGGTGTATCCAAAGTATTAAGTATTTGTGTTCTCAAAAAATGAAATCCACTTTGACTCCTGGGTGCTATGCACTCGGTATTTGAACACATTTCGAAAAGTTAAAAAATTTCGACTAAATTCCGCGAATATATCTCACATTTTATATGTTCACAAAGTTGTTTCATGGAAAACCGATATATTTTGTGCCTTGTGTAAGCAAGACAAAAAAATTGACCCGTGAAAAATCTTATTTTATCACCAATTTTTTTTCACAGGGCACAAAAATGTCAGTTTTTCGTGAAACGGTTTTGTGAACATCGATGATCCATCATTTTGGGTTGTGGACATTTTCGGAATACTATTTTACAGAGGAGTTTTGGCTTGCAGACATTTTCTTGCAATTTTTTTAACATTGTATGTATTTGATGATAATTTTCTTCACATTTGATAGAACTTTGTTTTTTTAAGGGAGGCAAACAGTTAGACTTTAACCAAAACTAATTTACAATTTTGTTTTAACATAGAGGGAGTACGTTACAGTAGTATTCTATACCTAATAATAAAGGCATTAAGGTTTCTTGTGGTACGTCATTTTTTCGGACCGTTTTGCCCTCCCACCAGATCGCATAATACGCACCGATGCCATCGTACCCCTTCATTTCGCTTATTTACTGGAACTGCCACCGCAAAGTCAAACGACCGGTTTGTTCGCTCCCCAACCTCCCGAGCTCTCCTCCCGCTCGACGCCGCCCCCATCCTCCTACTCAGCCCCCGCCGCACTAGCTTCGGCTACTCTGCGCACACCGCTCCCGACCAGGACAGAGGGCTTACGCTCGCCGCCCCTCCCGTCCATCCTTCTCCAAAGGCTGGCCGCTGATCCAGCTCCTCCCTGAGGTGCTCCACCTCGAGGACCAGGATGTGTGGTGGTCGGAGCTGGGCGCGGGCACGCAGGGAGCTCGGGCGTCGCTGGATTGCTGGAGCTCGGGCAGCCAAGCGCCGGTGTCAGGCGCGATGGAGAAGACGGTGACCATAGCTGCGAGAGGTGGAGGGCTCGGCCCGCCGGGGTTGGAGGCGGTGAGGTGGAGCCAGAGCGGCAGCGCGTAGAGCAAGGATAGAGTAAAGAGGCGAGCGAGGTAGGAGAGGAGGACGGCGAGGCCGGGCTCGCTGGCCGGCACAAGGGAGGAGGCCGAGGGAGCTGGGTCGGGCAAAAAGGTCGCTGGAGGGGACGCAACAACGGGCGGGGACGGAAGGGAGGTGAGACCGCCGGCAAGGGAAGGGCGGAGGTGGACAGGATGGGAAGGGAGGCTGCGGCGGCGGAGGGTTGCGGCGGGCGTTTGGATGCGATTTGGGAAATTTTCTTTCCCCTGCTCGATGTGGTGCTCAACGACGGGAAGATGCGATTCAGGTTTTTTAGTGGAGGTGCGATTTAGTTAGCGCTGCTGGACTGGGCCTGCTCGACTCCTTTCGGCTGGTTGGCTAGCACGAGTTATACAGGCCAAAACATCTCCCGGGAATGTGCAACCAAAAATGATGTCTAGCCCAAAACTATGTACTGGATGTATGTACGAATAGGTAGTACTAAACAAAGATACTCTATGAACAATCTCAAAAACAAAAAATGTATGTGTGAATAGATGTGCGTCACCTGACAAAGAATCGATATTGCCCTTTTCAATGCCATGAAAAAATTGAATAAATCCATTTTCGTTTTTTATTTGTCTCGCCATCTTTTTGCATTTAGTCCCTTCATTATATGTAACCTCTTTCGTTAATCCCTACTAATAAAATAGATTTTGTGTTTTATAAAGGAAAAATATTTTGTGTTTTATTCTGTCAGTTGATTTCCCGTCCCGTTGCAACGCACGGGCATGTTTCCTAGTACTAACCTGAATCGCGAACTTGACGTCCCCGGTTTCAAAAATCCGCTATGCTTCAACCGCACTTAGTTGAAAAATGATAGCACTGATCCAGGCCCGGCCATTAGGGGGAGGAGCAAAAGGGGCGGCCGCCCCTGCCCCCTGAACCAAGAGTCCCCCTAGCTAGTATGGCGTATGCAGTGGACTGGAGGTTAAGTTCATGTGGCGGCGTCAATGGAGAACGTCGGAAGTTTCCCCCTGTTCAGGTAGAGGAGGAGGAAGGGTTGCGTATGTGCATTTCCAAGTGGGCAAGTACTTGGGCGTTGTTTGTTTTGGCCATTTTTCTCTTAGTTTGTTATCAGGCCCAAAGTTAGCTACTAATGGTCTAACTGGACAGTCCGCTCAAAAAAAGGTGTCAGGTTGGATGGGCCAGATCAAGACAACAAGACCGATCCAATGCAGTACACGTTCCCTAAAAAAATGCAGCACACATTCTGATACTTGGCAAAGCAGAGATGACTGTTACGATTTAATTAATTACTTTAATTAATTATGTAATCCCTGCTTGTAATATGTCGGTTCTACAAACTGACATACCTCTTTTGTAACCGCTGCTTCGGGTGCTATATATAGCACCATTCATCATCAATAAAAGCGGAGTTCGATTCATTTGTTTCCTGTCTCGTTTGCTCTCGATTTTATTTCCAACACGTTATCAGCACGCTCGATCACGAGCAATTCCTTCGACTCCAGCGCTGAGAATCGAAATGACAGAAGAACGAACAGAAGAACTGAAGAAGGAACAGGGGCGTCCGCCCCCATCGTTCCAAATAGAACCGTGCAGGGAAGAAAACAAGGAGGAATCGACGCACTGGCCGTCGTCGTCGCTCCACCCCAACCCGCTCTGCGAACTGGGTTTCGACATCATCGAAATCGAAGAACTGAAGAACGAACAGCGTAAGGCAAAATGATTTCGACATCAAATTTCTTCCCTGTTTGTGTCGGCGACGCGGCCGGAAACGCAGTCGGTGCAGCCATGCCGTCTTTGGCGGCTCCCTCTGTGCGGCGTTGCCTGGTTGCTCGCCCTCGTCGCTGGCTCCTCTCGGCACGGTGGAGCACACAGCGGCGGACGACGCTCCTCCGAGCGGAGGCGCCCGCGAGAGCGCTCCCGAGGCGGCTCCAACGCTCCCGCGGCGGCCGGTCCTGCGCGAGCCTCCGCGTCGCGCTCGCCTCGACCCCGAACGAGCCGCGTGAGCCTGAGCGCCGCGCTCTTCCCATCTCCGCCTGAGGCCAGTGCTCGGCTCCGTCTTCACGTCGACGCGGCTTCCGTCGTCGAGGTTCCACCGGCCGAGACAGCCAACGGAGCGGCGCCCTCCCTCGCAGCGGCGCACTCGACCTGGCAGCGCCCAATGGGGCACGGCCGCCCAAAACGCGGCGGCGACGGCCGGCGACGTGCTCGTACGGTGGCCGACCTGAGACGAACCAATCGATTGGTAACCGTCCAGGAACGGGATAGGAATCTTATCCTTTCCCCCATTTTGCATCATAATCCCTGTCATTCCAGGAATTAGCAAAACATGCAAGAAACATGTGTTCTAGTCCATTTTGTAGATAGAACCTGAAATTTTGGGATATCGCAAATCGGTAAACTTGATAATACTTTTTTTTGAAATTAACTTGATAATACTATTGATTTAATACCGATCAGGATTAGGACCATGTATTCTCTTGTTTTTCAATAACGCTTCTGTTGAGTACTCTGTACTTCAGAATAAAACTTAATGTGATATATTTCCATGTATTTCTACCTGTTGAGATTAATTGCATCACTATTTGCAATTGAGATTTTTCTTCTTGCAAATAAAGATGCAAAATACAAAGTTTTCTTCGAATTGATGTTTTGGGATCATGAGGTAGTGTGTAGATTTTGTCTACCACTACTGTTTAAGCCTATATTTTGTCATTTCTGACATTATGATTGTCAATGTGCTCTCCCATGCATTTTAATTAAGTTGTGACATAAGGCATTCGAAGTGTGAGTATCATATACTCCGCTAATGCTGCTAGATCTACTCCAAAATTTTAGTTGGAGATTATCTACAATGTGTCATACTTAACAATTTGAGGTTCACACTAGTGAGTTCAAGCCCATAATTTGAAACTTCATTTATTTTGCATAGTTCATTACAACGTAATCATGATGGATTTTAATTTACCGAATGTAAATTAATATTCTCTGGTTTACCCGTATAGATAAACGATGGCTCAAGAGTTTGATGCACTTTCTCTCAATGGCCACAATTATCTTATATGGGCCATGGACATCAAGATCGCCCTTGTGTCCCGTGGGTTAGTACGTGCAATCCAGGCTCCGGATGTTACACTCCCGGCTGGAGTCACGCCGCTGACAGATGAACAAAAATATGTTGCTTTGTACATCATAAGGCACCATGTTCATCCAGATCTCAAGTCTGAGTACTTGGAGGAAGAATCCCCTAGTACCTTGTTTCAGGCCCTCAAAACGAGGTATGAACAGCAGAAGGCAGTTGTCATGCCTGAAGCACTCCATGATTGGACACATCTCCGACTTCAGGACTTCAAGTCTGTCGGGAGTATAATCATGAGGTTCATAAGAGTAGTTCTAGACTGCACTTTTGCCGGAAGGAACCTACTGATGCGGAGAAGATAGAAAAAACTTTGTCTACTATGCTCCCATCTGACAGGATCCTCCAGAAGCAGTACCATGTTCGTGACTACCAAGTCTATTCCGACCTTATTCATATCCTACTTCAGGCTGAAAAGCATGATGAGCTGCTCGCTAAGAATGGCTCTCAGCGCCCGGTTGGCTCTCAACCTCTACCTGAAGTTCATATGAATGTCGTGAACGGGCGAAAGTTTGATAGTGCCTTCTACGGGAAGCCTTTAAACTTCAATGGTAAGCGAAAGCGCGACCGGAATAAGAAGCCTAGAAGCACAGACCGTGGGAAAGGCGCACCGCAAAGCATGAGTGTGAAATAACTAAGCTTTGCGACAAGTGTGGCTGCTACACGCATCTCACTAACAAGTGCATAACCCTAAATTATCTGGCCATTCTGTATCAGCAATCCCATGGATGCATAGCACCTCAAAGGTTTGAAGCCAAATTAAACCTTCATCCAGATGGCACCAATGGAGCTAGTTGTTCGTGAGACGTTCCTTTTGGACCTAGCAACACCGTAACTCTCCAGCCGTCAGAGGACCCTACATGAACGGAGGACATGATGGTTGAGTACGCCTCAACCGACATGTTTGGACACTTCGTCTAGTCCCACTATCTCCTTGGTGGTCTCTTTACTAATGTCCATTTGTGTTGTTGTAGTAGAACATATATATTGTATCAGCACTCTGATATAAATAAGATTGTATACATTCTACATATCTGATAAAGATTTCCATATTGAAACTTCTTCAATTATACATATATATAGATTTCTACGAGTGCCAATCCGATAGATGTGGGACAAGTATATGAAAATGTACCCACTTTATTGTCTAGATTGTACTGCACGTACATCCAACTCGTAGCACATGTTGCATATAATGCAATTCCTTCGGTCATGTTTTGCATGAGCTAATCTTTCCTAGTCATGAGATTTAGTGTGCACATATTGTGCCAACGGATCACTTCAGACCCTTGAACACATTCAAGATGATATTTGTGGTCCCGACCAACCATAGTTTGGACTAAAATTTGAATTAAATCAATTTGAATGGACAAATAGTGTTGCAGAATTCTCTTCACATGACTCCACTATTTAGTGCATGGTTCTGAGGATCGAAGTTCAGCATAATGTCCTATGTGTCCATACACAATTGTTTTTGGCTCCGTCTCTGATCAAAGATTTTTCTCATTACACGACCCATGTTAATGAATTGCAATTTACCAACTTCACGTTGGAGTCATGCAGTTTTACATGCTACTACTAACTAACTGCATATAATACTATTTCCTCTCTGCAATTGATATGTGGAAATCCTCCGAGCATTTCCTATATGCGTAAGTTCGGAAGCGCTTCACGCGTACCGATCTCACCACCGCAGCGTACATCATGGGCCCACATATGAGGGATCTATGTGGGGTACAGATATCCGTCGATAACCCAGTACCTTGAACCCCTCATAAGGGATGTATTCAAAGCCCAGTACGTTGATTGCTTATATTTAAGGAGGTTTATTTCCAGGCATTAGGGGGAGATTTCAAGTACCACATCGAATGCCAGGAAATCAAATGGGACTTCACGTTCCTCCTCATACCCACGTACTCAAAAATCTGGACTCTACATTCGGATTCACAAATTTGCAACACATGCAAATAACCTACCAGATTCATTTACTGATCTCAAAGGTGTTAAAAAAATCTTTCACTCAGGTTAGAAATGCGCCGGAAAGAGTGGAGGTACCAATAAAAAACCACTCACCTCCCTGTTTTATAAAAAGAGGGGGAGTAGTACGGCCTCTGACCAGGATCCAGCTGAAAGGACAAGGATGTCGCCTAGAGGGGGGGGGGGTGAATAGGCGATTAAAACTTTTCCGGTTTAGGCTTGATAAATGCGGAATAAAACTAGGTGTTTTAATTTAACAAGCACACAACCTAAATATAACAGGCTCACCTATGTGCACCAACAATTTATGCTAAGCAAGACAAGTAACAAGGTGATAGCAATATAGAATTTATGCTAATATAGAAATAACCGAGGCACGCGGAGACGAGGATGTATTCCCGAGTTCCTCCTTTTTAGGGGAGTACGTCTCGTTGGAGAGGTGTGAGCAACCACAACAGGTTGGTCTCAACGCCACAAAGGCTTCACCTTCTTCTCCGATGAACCGCACCACAAAAGGTTTGGTTCATCTTCCACTATCAGAATCCTTCAAGGCGGAATCCGGAGCCTTTACAACAACAACCCGGGGCACAACCCACAACTGGATTGGGGGCTCCCGGATGGCTGCAAGTGACCACAAAAGGTCTCAACCACCACAATGGCATCTAGGGTCCAAAGACCCAATAGTAACAAGCTCACGTACTTTCAACTTCCATGAATCGTCGTGGAGAGCACAACCCGATGCACAAAGCAATGGCAAGAGCACAAGTGCTCAAATCCTTCACTCTCAAATCCCACCAAAAGCAACTAATGCTTATGGAGGGAGAAGAGAGGAAGAACAAAGAAGAACTCAACAAATGGAACTCCAAGATCTAGATCCAAAGGTTTCTCCTCAATTAGAGGAGAGATGGATTGGTGGAAATGTGGATCTAGATCTCCTCTCTCTTTTCTCTCTAATTTGAGGCAAGAATCATGGAGGAATAGAGAGAAATCAAAGCTTCAAGATGTCAATAATGGGGGGAAATTTCGTGCTTGGATGCTCTCTTGACTTTGGGAAGAAGGGGGCCTTTTATAGGTCCCCACGAAAAATAGCCGTTGCAGGAAAACTGGGGCCGGAATATCCGGCCCAAGTTTGGACCGGAATTTCCGGCCCAGACGAAAACTACGTACTGATGGTAACCGGATATTTCCAACCGGATATTTCCAGACGGACCGGAATATCCGGTTTTCTGAAAACTGACAGAAACATCAAAACGAAAATTACAATATCTTTTTCATCTGGACTCGGATTTCGATGATCTTGACCTCGTTGGAATCGCAACGAAGAGATCTTCAAGATCATGCAGAGAAACATCATAGTACATCATGTGAGGAGGAAGTCACAAGAATAGAATTTGACCTCTCTTAGAAAAGACAAACCGGTAAAACCTCCAACATAAAAAACGCAACAAGATATGCATATGAAATCCGTTTTTGATGAACTAGAGCTTGGTATGGATATGAACACAAGCTCTAAATTCTCACATGGATAAAAACCAAATAAGAATCAAGAAATATGATATGCCAAGTATGCAAAGGTTTGAGCTCTCCACAAGATGCGATCAAGTTACTCGCTTGAGAGCCCCTCTTGATAGTACGTCGTCTATCCTATAACACGGTCTCCCACTAATACCATGAGACTGGTAAAATAGAAATCCTATCAAGATCATACCTTTGCCTTGCGCATTCCACTTGAGCTAGATAATGACGATCTTGATCTCTTCAAGTGGACCACCTTTCTTGATTACGCTTCGCTTGATGAAGATTCACATGTTGCCCCCCCATACTCCAATGTGGGAGAGCCTCTCATAGGCACATCTTCACTTGACCAATATCTCCACATGGGTGGCAAGCTTCAAGCATAGGATTTCTTCGAGATGCTTCTCTTGAACTTGCACTTCATAATATTCTCTCTCTCTTCACAAAGATGATGTCTTGAATCCTTCAAGACATACTTGCAATATGCTCAACTCTACACATGACCATTCTTCATATAAACCCTTGGATAGAACCTTGGTCATCATATAATCTTCTAGAGTCCAACACATGAACTCTAATGTTTTCCTATGGACAAGATCTACAAGAATATCTCAATGAAAACATTAGTCCATAAGGATTGTCATTAAATACCAAAACCACACATGGGGGCACCATGCACTTTCACCAGCTTTTCGCAAAGCAACAAAGGAAATCGAGTATAAATCCTCTAAATCAGTAAATGCAAGTCGACCTTGCGTTGATACCACTGAAGGGGATCGTAGGTAGAAAACAAAAAAATTCCTAACAACGATGACCTTAAACAAGCCAGAATCTATAACTATGCAGATATACGAAATACGGAGGAAGACGATATACATACCCTTGTAGACCGAAAAGCGGGGATTACGCTCCCGCACAAGCGTTGTCGATGAAGCCGACGTAGCTGACCTCGAGGTCGTGACGACGATCACCTCCAAGCACCCCAAGCGTGGTGCCTCGCAGGGGGTTACAAGCGTACGGTGAAGAAGATGACCTCCGGGCTCCGATCCAGCCGAGCAGCGGAAGTAGAAGACTTGGACCGAAGACCAGCAGCATGGCGGTGTGCATATGGTGGAGAAAACCTCAACCTCGGCGTAACCCCAATTGCGGAGTCATGTTTGGAGGAGAGAGAGAGAATTTGGTGTTTTTCAAAGGCATGGGGGCACCTATATTTATAGAAGACGGGAGGGGTGCAACTCCCCTTGGCTTAGCCATGTGGGACTATTCCCACATGGTGCGCCGCACCAAGGGGAGCCGCCGGCCCTGGTGGGCCCCATTCGGCCCACCCAGGGTGGCTCCCTCCCAAACCGCACCAAGGGGGGAAGTCCCCCCTCCATGGGCCTTCTAGGCCCATTTAAATGTGCAGCCTTTCAAAATTCGAAATTAATTAAATAAAAATTTATTTAACTATTAATTACACTAATTAATATTAAATACATATTATCTATTATATTCCGGCTTCGAAAACTATTTCGTCGCCCTTCGATCTCCATCGGAAGTGTCCCGGAACGCTTCCGGTGCTCTCTCTTCTATTTTCTCTTCTGTGTCCAATCTATTTTAAGTGTCACTCCCCTTAAGCTTGATACCCTGCGGTTCGAGAATACTCCAGACATGATCGAGACCCGTTCTCCGATCAATGACTAATAGCGGGGTCGTGGATACCTATATTAGCCCCTGTGCATTACGAATAACTTTGTCGTTCGAACCTTAGACATCGAGTCTTAAACCTTTTGCCAGGTGATACTTAGTTTGTCCGAGACTCGATCTCGATACCGACAAAACTATTCTTTACTCGTCTGTGATATTACATTCCCGTGACCTAGTCACATGCTTGCAAGCTCATTGATGTAATCTCACCGAGTGGGCCTAGAGTATCTATCCTGCTATGTGGATTGGCAAATCCCGCTCTTGATCCCTCGCCTCACATACTCCCTTCCGATACCCGAGAGGGACACCTTTATTGTCACACTATATAAGATATGACGTTTGATGCAATCAAAGTATCTTTCAGAAATAGCGATTGAAGTTGATCTCACGGTCGAAGATGTAATGACTACGTCCTACAAATATTGGGTATGTCCATCACGTCATTCTCCCAATGATATGACTCTATTGTCAACTGACATCAATGTCACATGATCGGGAAACCTCGATCATCAATTGCACAATGAACTAGTTAAATAGAGGCTACTAGGGACCTGGTTGTTTATGTACCACACGTGTATTAATGTTTCCGCTTAATACATTTATAGCATGGTATAAAACATATTATGAACAATTGAGATATGATAAATAAAATGTCTTTATTAATTGCCTCTAGGGCATATCTCCTTCAGAACACCTAATGGGTAGTATACACCCAGTGGAAGGGAAACCTCCACAACCCTAGCTCCAGCTTGCACACACTGGCTGGGACATCGGAACACCCAGACTCACGCGTATAGGGAAATCATGAAGAGTCATCAAGGGTGCATGATATTTTCTCCAACTATATCGATTCTGGAGAATCATATAACCAAAGCCTACAACTGTCGACAAACATCTCTTATATGATTGCAAACAACCTTCACAATGATTCAGATCCAAAAACCATGGCCATGGCAGAGTGTGAACACACTTGCTAGGACTGAACTCATCAAAGAATGCAATCCAAGCAGATATAGTCTCGCTCTTCCAAATGAATTCCCTATGGGATTATTCAATGTGTTTCTTCCGGAAACGGAATGAGAAATGCAAGGTGGTGAGAAAGCAAGGCTTGTAGCATAAGGTCGGGTTTCCGCAGAGATCCGAGACCTACTCTCTAGACATGAGTGAAATCTCGTTCCGATACTTATGTCGTTGACAGTACAAAATCATCTATCGGTGTAGTTGATAGATGTAGTGACCACGTACATATATACATGGGTCACTAGATTCCAACATGTATGGTTCCCGATGGAATGTCTGTCCGAATCGAAACGCAAATGCAACATGTATTGTGTAAAAATCAATAAGTCACTCCAAGTCTTATTGTTGTCGGTACATTTTGGTACAACCGACGTAGTAAGTTCCTTATTCACAAGGCTTACTCCTATATGATGATCACACATGTGTGTTTGTCATACATAAGGATATCTCCTAAAATGATGAACCACGTGATTATCTAAAAGACAGATTTGAGATGAAGAATCTGGATAAACCCGAATAATGCTTGGGACTACAACTCGAGCACCTTCACTCAAGTATTATGATACACCAAGATGCTTATATCTAGAAAATTAGAGAAACTTGATATAGACAAGTCATGTCCATCTCCTAGGGATTGTTCGATCTCTAGACGTAGAGAAAGATCCATGGGAAGATGGAGAAGAGATGTTGGCACGTAAAGTTCCATATCTCAGTGCCATTGGACCAACCTACATAATTGGTTAGGAATCAAGGATATCTTTTGATATCTCCAAGGCACCAAATATCTCGACATATTGTATCAATTTTGGAGAAATCTGGACTCCAATTTAGACACTGATATTGGCTACTTACATGATCCTACAATGTGTACATACATGGTAGAGCTGTCACTCCATTGATGTCTTCAAATAGACTCTGGTGACTATACTACCACCATCGTTCTGAGATGCAATGCTTCATGTTAACACGTGTGGCTTCACAGAATGATAAACCGCATACATTAGTCATGTGGTGTTGGTTCTCTCGAATCATCTATCATTATCTACACAGATAATGTTGCTTATGTTGCATAGATGCAAAACATGTTACATAAAGAGCAATATCGTTAAGCATATTGCGCTAAATTATTTTATCCCCATAAACTCAGGACGAGTCGGGAATAAACATCTTGCAATTAAAATCATGCGATATCTCACTGATCTATTCACCAAGTCTCTACCAATTATAACATTCCAGAAATGATTCATGGGATTGGTATGCGACGGCTTCGGGATTTGCAAGAGTCAGGGGGAGTATATCTTCCTGAACTAATCTTGTTCAAAGCATCATATTACACTCTTTTTCCCTTTATGAATTTACTTTTCAGGTTCTCATCATGGTTTTTAATGAGATAGTACCAACATGAGATCATATGTCATACTTTTCGTTTTCCCCACCGGGGTTTATAGGAAAGTATACACGACATATTTATTGTCCTCTAAACTCTATGGATTTCATTCATATTGAGTTAACGGAGACAATAATCATTATATGTTGTATCATTTTCTCCTTATTTTTCCCACTGGGTTTTAAAGGAGTTTTAACAACATATCAAATACAATTCTCCTCACATTTTTCCCAAAGGGTTTTTGGGGGAGAACTTCAAACATCATATGTCATACTTCTTGTTTTCCCCACCAGGGTTTTTAAAGGAAGTATACAAGGCATATTTATTGATCTCTAAACTCTCTATGGGTTTTTCCCTTTTTATGGTTTTCCCATATGAGTTATCAAAGAGACAATAACCATCATGTGTTGCATCATTTTCTCCTTATTTTCCCACCGGGGTTAAAGGAGTTTTAGCAACATATCATACACACTACTTTTCTCATATTTTTCCCACAAGGTTTTTGGAGGAGACTATTTCAAGATGATGAACACATGTAAGGACAAGCATAGATTAGGGGGAGTGTTAGGATTTAATTAATTACTTTAATTAACTATGTAATCCCTGCTTGTAATATGTCGGTTCTACAAACCGACATACCCCTTTTGTAACCGCTGGTTCGGGTGCTATATATAGCACCATTCATCATCAATAAAAGCGGAGTTTGATTCATTTGTTTCCTGTCTCGTTTGGTCCCGATTTCTTCTAACAATGACCAACCTAGTGCGATCATTGATCTCACAACAAAACAAAAAAACTAGTACGACATCTCAGAAAAAAAAACTAGTGCGATAGCCGCTAATGGCTGGCAGGACATAGCGCGTCTAATGTCAGAAGGCCATGCGTTTTTGCAAGCCAAACAGTAGATCAGGTAGGGAGGGTAGGTTAAAAGGTACTCCCTCCATCTATAAAAGATGGTTCAACTTTGTCTAAATTTGTATGTATTTTGATATGTTTTAGTGTGTAGATATATGTAAATTTGGACAAAGTTGAGAATTCATTTTATAGACGGAGGAAGTAAATAGAAACATACCATACCCATCAGGTAGAGAAGGTATGAGTAAAATATCGTATAATCCATAACCGCGTACTCATTAGCGGATCCAAGAATATTTGAAAGTCCGGACAAACTATTAGTTTATAGGCTTAAGATGCTAATTTCTTTTGTCAAATAGCCATGAAAATACACAGCGCCGGCTGGCCAGAAGACGGGAAAAGTGTCCGGGCAGCAGGGATGTTGGGTCTGCCACTGCGCGTACTCATATACCTATCTAATAGTCCCTCCGTCCCAAAAATAAGTGTCTCAAGTTTGCCTAAAAGTTCACTTTTAGGCAAACTTGAGACACTTATTTTTTGGACGGAGGGAGTATGTGACAAGTGGGCTGAACTTGAATGAGGCAACTATCGTAATTCGTAGCTTGGTCATGTTACCTAATTTAGCGGTTCACCCTCCATAGATGGTGAACCACCCGGTGAATGCCGCACTATACTATTAGATTACCGCCGATAAAGCAAACACCAAATAAATCTCTTCCGAATGAGTTATGTGTTGTTTTATGACTATTTTATGCTCAATGTGATACGTTGTAAATGTGAGTGTTTTCACCCGCGACTACCTATTTATCCTGTTGGGTGACGGATATAGGAAAGAACTATACCGGTTGAACGATATGGGTACGACTGACGAGTAAAGTTCGACATGGACCGGTAAGGATATGTGGTGGTTTCAGCTTACCCATACCATACTGTGATCTGATTTGAAAGTTATGTCTATAAAATCATCTGCGCGCCAATGTTAAGCTAGAAGGGTCCACAGAGCGGTAGGCACTGTAAGCAACTCAAAACTTGTTATGAGCAATCTTGGAAAATGTGTTATCTAGATTAGAAGAAAAAGTCAAAAAAAAAAAAAAACTAGAAGGGTCCGTTTGACCAAGTTAACCTGAAATTATTTATCATTTGCCGAGGAAACTGAGTAATTAATACGCAAAGCAAACCCCGGCAGTTTACGAGCGTACCTGCAATTTACCCATGAGTAGGGGTGTATACAGTGTTTTAATCCGAATGGTGTGAATTTGTCCGTAAGTGTGTAAGCTAATAGTGCATAATTCGTCGTTAGTGAGTTGGCAAGTTCATCGGTTAAATAACAACTTACCTACATAGTCATTGTACAGAGTACAGTTTGTTAGGTTATTAAACAACTAGTTTTTGTTGTATGGTTTAATATGCACGTACATATCCAATTAATTTTAATTTTGTTTTCACCCCGAGTTCAAAAAGCCTTTCCCGGCGATTCGACCCCAGCCACGTAGCTACGTCTACGTGCGTCTCATCACATACGAAATTGCCAGCCATCACGCGTTGAGGTCACGCCGGACGCCACCAATTTTGTCCCGGTCGCGCCGCGAGCCAAACCCTACAGCGACGTTTCCTCGCGCGCGCGCGTCCGTCCGGTGCTCGCGCGATCAGGCATGCACCGCCCAGCCCCCGCGCCGGCCGCCACGCACACGACGCACCAACGCTATATCTATCTATCCTCTCTTTACTTTCACGGTCGGCCGGAGCGATGAGCCGGCAGAAAACGTCACCGGAGCCCGGCCGCCGAATCCGCCACGTACCGGAGCCCAACAAGCAGGAAGCACCCGAGCGTGCGGAGATACGGCGATGGGACGGCAGATCGCCGTAGAATAGATCGATCGCCACCACCGCGCCGCACCAGCGGCGGCACCACCCCGCGCTCAACACTTGTAAAGCGGGTGCCCCAATCATCGGCCGTGCCGGAGCTTGTGACCGGGACCGGCGGCGGATCGAGATGTGACAAGAGGAACGTTTGGACCGGCACGCCAACCATCCTGGCTCGCCGCCGTCGCCGTCGAACCCGCTGTGGCGCGCACTACTGCCGCCTAGCTTTGATCGGTAATTTGGACATGGGAGTGCACCTACGAGGCTACGCGGATCTATATCTTTCATTGTACTACAGTGATTGCTAGTATCTTCCACTCGTTTGCAAGTTAACTCTGAATCTGGTACAAGTGCAGCAAGATATGATGATGCCGATCGTCATACACTAAGATAGAAGATGAGATAACATTTTGCCACCGCATTACTTTTGGACCGCAGCCATAGCCGCCGCAAGACGATATTACGGTCAGAGGCCGTTCAGCTGCTGAAGACCATGACGGGATCGAGCTGAGCGACCGGCGGTCTGCCTAACCTAAATACGGCCGGGAGCGGGAGGGATGTCGACGACGTACGAGCGATAGCGGCAGCGCACATGTCTGGCCGGTGGCGCCGTGCGCGATCCTGCCGCAGATCGACATGAAAAATGAGGGCTAAATGCTAGACACCTTCGCCAGCCACGCGGTGCTCACTTTCCAACAGTAGCAAAACGTCAGGACTATAGCACTGTCACCGGCCCCGATATTTCGCCTCGACGTTCCGGTCTGAACGAAACATTGTTTGCGCAACAAGGACTGATCGCCGACATGTCCAGCATCGAGTGGCTGCACCACGCCGGCACCCAAGCCAATCAAAGGCAGATAGCGCGAAGAGCCACCACCACCGATCCTTTGCAGGCACACACACATCCATGGTGCCGCAAATGATAATGCAGCAAAGCAGACGTAAGTCTGTGGAACTGGTATCTGTTGTGTTCATCAAGTCTCTGTGATGAAAAATCAACAACGAAATGACGAACAACAGCAGGATACAAATAATCTAGGCACGATTCTTAGCAACAAAAGAGCAAAGCTAGCCGTGATTCAGAGTTGCAGACGCAGGGCTTGCTCTCCGGCCGATTGGTAGGCCGTCGGTGCATACCGGCATGTCCGCAATATGTCCTGTCCAGACTCACTAGATTCAGAGTTTATACGGTTCCGTTGTGTCTTCAGCGATCCATCTGATTTGCCCTGCCCGTGATGCTGCATAAGCCAGATCTTTGGCACTTTGCAGCATTTGTAATGTCGGCAGTGCACACGTAGAGATTCAAGCACTGAAAAATCTGTGTGCGCTACGTATGAATACGTAAATGGAACTTACCATTCAGTACTTTCTTTTCGTTTTGTTTTCCACAGGACCAATGGGAAGTTACTTGTAACTTTTTTTATCAGGTCTCAATAACAATCTGCAGCTTGCAGTAAAGTGCAGCATCATTGCTGATTGGTGGCAATCATGATCCTTGTCAAGGTTCTTGAGTGTTTTACTTGGGATGAAGATCCGACATCTGAAACTAGTGAAACTACTGGTAATAACTAGGCATGGCACTAGAACTGTTGCGACTGTACTGGACAATGATTTAAGTACTACTAGCAACCAGGGATGGCAAGGAGCAAATAATGCCGCACTACTTCACTGATTGCACTCAGGCCCGGGCCCACTGTGGTGCGGACTGTGCTGGCCGCACAGGGCCCCAAAATTTTGGGGGCCCAAAATTTAAATTCTAAGTAATCGTATAATTAGACAAAACTGTGAAGGAAAGCATAAGGAAACATGGGATGTAGTGGTCAGGATGATTTACCTACTTCATGAGGTACATGGTTCGAATCCTTGTTACCCTCATTTTTGTCCATCATTATATTATTGTCGAGTTTGGCCAAAACTATAGACTTTTTGAATCCTCTTTGCCGCATATTATTTTTGTCCATTGTTTTAACCGCGAATAAAAAATGAGTTTAGCCTTACGTACAGACTTGGGTAAGTGGTTTAATCCTTCTAGCCACATATTATTTTTATCCATTGTTTTAACCACGAAAAATATAGTTTAGCCACGTGTAGTCTTTTTCTCTAAGGGGGAAATCGACGCACTTACCTTGTTGGCTAACGAATGATGCCTTGGAGCTATACCACAGTGTGAAAACAAGCGTATATATTATCTATTTATTTAAACTAAAATTTATCCAGCTTTACAAATAGTATTGATATTTTTCAAAGATGAACAAAATTAATAGTAAAGACCGGTTCGGAAAATCTGTAGGCCCTCATCTAGGCACGTGGACATGATGTACTGGAGTCATACGAGAGGCCAACTTGTCGATCGATTCAAGCTAGCGACTTGTTACCCTCATTTTTGTCCATCATTATATTATTGTCGAGTTTGGCCAAAACTATATACTTTTTGAATCCTCTTTGCCGCATATTATTTTTGTCCATTGTTTTAACCGCGAATAAAAAATGAGTTTAGCCTTACGTACAGACTTGGGTAAGTTGTTGAATCCTTCTAGCCACATATTATTTTTATCCATTGTTTTAACCACGAAAAATATAGTTTAGCCACGTGTAGTCTTTTTCTCTAAGGGGGAAATCGATGCACTTACCTTGTTGGCTAACGAATGATGCCTTGGAGCTATACCACAGTGTGAAAACAAGCGTATATATTATCTATTTATTTAAACTAAAATTTATCCAGCTTTACAAATAGTATTGATATTTTTCAAAGATGAACAAAATTAATAGTTAAGACCGGTTCGGAAAATCTGTAGGCCCTCATCTAGGCACGTGGACATGATGTACTGGAGTCATACGAGAGGCCAACTTGTCGATCGATTCAAGCTAGCGACTTGAGAAAATTGACAAGAAGCGTCAAGCTCCAGTTCGTATTTGTTCCTTCTTGACTTACTCCGTGCTTGCGATCAGCCGATCACCCACCCCCAATCCTAATCGATACTTCGGTAGGGATTGGTCACCGAATTTCGAGAAAGAGGGAATAGGGCCCCATTTCATAGTTTGGCACAGGCCCCGGATTTTACCGGCCCGGCCCTATTTGCACTGGCATAGTTAGTCAACGTAAATGCAAACTGTAGTATATCAGTTGTCAGGATCGGTTGACGTGGATTTAATTCGTATCATAAAGTAGGCCCTCTTTGCAACGCGGATGCATCTATGAACTGGTTCATTTGAATCGTCTCCGTGCTTCGAACATGTCAGTTCATGATCTCGCATTCCCATCCGTCGCGAGATCATCCAACCACAGTAATGGAGTGAGTACGTTGTACTACGAGCAACTCTAGCGGATCCCGAGTAATGTCGCTGGCCCGGAAAATTCCGGCCGATATGCGGGTTCGGTCTATATGACGCATTCCGGAGGCGGGGTGTCCCTCTGCCGCGATTTAGTTTGCTTCGCCGCTAGGGTTAAAAAAGTATGGCGAGCAATTAACCGCAATTTCTTCCACTTCAGCGGTAGATCGATGGCGGGCTCGTCCATCCACGACAGTGGCGAGCACGGAGGCGACGCCCTGCTCCCGGTCGACGAGGAGGAGAGCAAGCACACCTGCCTTCGAGAGCTTAGGTGGGTGGGTCCGGCTTACTCCCCGCTCGCACGACGCGGAGGCCGCGCCGCCGCCGTTCCCCCAGTCGTTGCACGATGCGGAAGCGGGTAGCTCCCACCCGGTGCCGGAAGTGGTGCCGGAGCCAGACGTGGTGATCTCCCAAGGCCGTGGGCGAACCGCATCGGTTAGCTCGGATGTGCTCACATCTTGTCACAGTATAGGTGGACCCCCATCGCCGACGAAGAACTCGCTGTCGGTACGGAAGCGGTGGCGAACGTCGAACCCCGATGGCCCACCTCAAAGCCACCAAGGAGGAGCATCAGCTCGTGTGGGCGCTGCGCGGGTCGGCGACCAAGCACTACCTCGGCTACGATGAGTGAGCACACCCGTGAAGTAAGATTGCCGGAGTCTAATTTAGGGTTTGTGGTGGTTTGTATGACGATGAAGTTGAATGTCTAGTTGAAATCTCGCGCGAAATTTTTATTTAAAATTTTGAGTTCGAATTCAACGTTTATGTTGCGTCCGACGAGTTTCCAAACCGGAAAACAGGTTTCGGGTGCCACAAAACGAGTTTTGCTAGTTCAATTTATTGGGGATCTGTTGAAGTTGCTCTAACCATTGCACCTAGGACGTACAGTATCAGGACCAGCCCATCACTAGCCGTATACGGACTACAGGAGGTGTGGTTGTCCGTTGTCCGGTACCAGTACCGATGAGCTGTCCGGCTAACCATATGCTGACACCAGCATTCACCACCCTTGCCCGTGACACGACCTCCGGCGAACTAGCTAGGTAGCTAGCGTGCCCATCGGTGTCGTTGATGGGCATGTTCCGTTGTAGCTGCTGATTTCTGAATCTCTTCCGGCCTCCGGAAAACGTTTGGGAGATTGTTTTGGAGGCACTTTCGGCTAGTGTTAGTTCAGCCAAGGAAGAAAGGGAATTGGACAGCGCAGCAGTAACAGTAGGCTTCCGGCCGATGTGTCGGACGATAGGGATGGCTGGAATCGGCAGCTGCGGTGAGCTGGCTCATGATATGTTTGGCAAGAATTTCATGGGGGAGTTGAAAGAACTGTTTAATACCAGTACAACTGGAGAGAGATGTCAGCTTCAGAACATAGATATTTAGTGTAATGCACTGTCAAGTACAGGGAATACCTTTATGAACAAATATAGGAGTATACCGAAGCCTCATATACACTGATCTACGCGTATTCGACGTATATGCAAATTTCATTAAATATTACTTCAGGTTTTGGTCTAGCCAAAAAATCAAAAATAAATCAGGTCTTTGAAGAGGAAAATGAAGCTCTCATACTGCTCCTTAAATTAATTTATTTTGTCTAGATTACCTCTGAAAATAAATGTGGATAAAAATTAGTACATACATATTAAACATTTATATGTCTCATATATTTTTATCCAAATTATGCGAGTTTCCAAATTGGATGTTTTTCCCCCCTTTGATTAGCTTAGAGCATCTCCACTGGTGGCTCCTAAAATTGGTCCAGCCACTACCAGGCCGCCTCCCCCATCGGTACTCCCATAAACAATATGCAGCCCAAAAATTTAAATTCACAAAACATAGCAAAAGGGGCAAATTTCATTAAAATTTGACTACATTTTACACAAATTTGAACGAAATTTGCCTATTACGATGCCGCCCTAACCCTAGCTGGCCTCTAATCATCGTCAAAGAGGTAGATGACGCTGCCATCCTCGGGTGTCGGCTTCTGCAACGGCCTTGTCTTCTCCTCCTCCTTCACGGCGGTCGGCGACTGCTGTTCCGTCGTGGGCTACTGCTCAGCGACGCGCGCATCGCCAGGTAGTAGCCAGGGCAGTCTTCCGGTCGAGCGGGTGGCGCGGGGCGACACTGGGTCGCTGGTTGAGCGGAGGAGGGCCGCGTTGAAGCTAGGCATGTTCGTTGCCGACGGCATCCCGGAGAGGCGACGACACACGCCATTTTAGGGGGAGATCGATTTGGGGCTCGGCTCCTCCTTGACGGCGGCGACGTTGCGCCGTTTCGAACCCGACTCCTCCATGACGGCGGCGTAGCTGCACCGCTTCACCCCCGACTCCTCCTTGACGGCGGCGACCTTCCGCTTGATGTCGGGTTCCTGCTTGACGGTAGTGGCCTGGAGCTTGCCGCACACCTTGCTCTCGGGCTCCTCCTTGAAGGCGCAGGGCGGTGCAGCGCGCGGTGCGGCAGCTCTAGGGACGGCAGCTCCGCTGGCACGCTGGCGCGCCCAGGCGAGCACGCCCTCCAGCGTGTCTGCGCCATCAGGACTTGCGGCGCTCCGTCGCGTACCGCTCCGTCCCGTCCCAGCGCTCGATGGCAGCGTCCCTCTCCTACCGGAAGCGGGTGAATCAGGCACCGTAGTTCTTGGCGGCGTTGTTGGGGTGCCGTCGCTGCTCCGGCGTCATGGCTTCCGCAGCTCCAGGATGCGCAGGCTGAAGTCCCTGCCGCTCAGCAGCAGGGGGACGACATGGCCGGCGGGGCTCAGCCGCCACTTCTTAGGGAGGCGATAGTTGACCGGTACGTAGAGATCGTACCACTCGAACAACCACGCCTCGTCGAGGAGGAGACGGTGGTCGTGGCAGACCTCATCGGCATTCGAGTCGCTGGCCTCGTTGTTGTGCGCCATCTGGAAGGGAGGGGTGGAGAAGGTGGCTGATGCTATTTTCGTTAGCGTCTTGACGGGAACTTGCTTGAGGATGAAGATCTGTAGTCCCCGGCAACGGCGCCAGAAAATAGTCTTGATAACCCACAAGTATAGGGGATCGCAACAGTCTTCGAGGGAAGTAAAAACCCAAATTTATTGATTCGACACAAGGGAGACAAAGAATACTTATAAGCCTTAGCAGCGGAGTTGTCAATTCCACCACACCTGAGAAAGCACTAGTAACAAACGTGATGTGAAAGCAGCAGTAATATGAGAGCAACAGTAGCAGTAACACAGAAGCAATGGCACCAGAAAATAGTTGCTTGCGTGGAGTTGACGGGAAAGCAATGATGATGACAGATGGACCGGGGTTCCCAGCTATCTACACTAGTGGTAACTCTCCAATAACAAGTGTTGGGTGAACAAATTACAGTTGGGCAATTGACAGAATATTGAGCGCATGACAATGCATATATATGACATGATGACTACTATGATATTTAATTGGGCATTACGACAAAATACATAGACCGTTATCCAACAGCGTCTATGACTAATAATCCACCGCCGGGTTGTCATCCGAGTTCCCCGTTGGTATTAAGTTGCAAGCAACGGATAATTGCATTAAGTAAAGTGCGTAATGTAAACAAATACATATGACCGTGGACATAGCATTGTTAGGTTATCCCTAGTGGCAACAGCACATCCGCAACCTTAGAACTTTCTGTCACTGTCCCAGGTTAAATGGAGGCATGAACCCACTATCTAGCATAAATACTCTCTCTTGGAGATACATGCAACTACTTGATCAAGGTAACCACAAGTACCGGAGAGCATGCAAGATCTTAAATAACATATAAGATAGATTGATAATCAACTTGACATAGTATTCAATATTCATCGGATCCCAACAAACACAACACCGATTACATCATATGGATCTCAATCATGTAAGGCAGCTCATGAGATCATTGTATTGAAGTACATGGGAGAGAGAGTACCAACTAGCTACAGCTAGAACCCGTAGTCCATGGGGGAACTACTCACAAACCATCATGGAGTCGAAGTGGAAGCGGCGTGGTCGATGGAGATGGCTCCGGGGGTCAATCCCCGTCCCGGCAGGGTGCCGGAACAGGACCTTCTGACCCCCGAAACGAAGTTTCGTGGCGGCGGAGCACGGAGATGTATTCGGGAGTTTCGTCAATCGTTTTGTGAGTTTTAGGTCAGGGGCAATATATAGTCCAAAGGGCGTCGCGAGGCGGTGCACAAGGAAGCGACACCACCCCAGGGCGCCGGGAGATTCCCTGCCGCGCCGAGCCCACGTGTGGGGCCCTCGGGCCTCCCCCGGACTTGTCCTTCTGGCCCATGGAGTCTTCTGGTAAAATAGGGGCCTCCGTAAATTTTCGTCCAATTCCGAGAATATTTCCAGACTAGCTTTTCTAGAATACAAAAACAGCAGAAAACCGGAACTGGCACTGTGGCATCTTGTTAATAGGTTAGTCCCAGAAAATGTATAAAAATGATATAAAGTGTATACAAAACATGTAGCAATTGATATAAAACAAGCATGGAACATAAAAAATTATAGATACGTTCGAGACGTATCAGCATCCCCAAGCTTAGTTCCTACTCGTCCTCGAGTAGGTAAACGATAAAAACAAAATAATTTTTGAGATGACATGCTACCATCATAATCTTGATCATATAATATTGCAAGGCACATGTAAATGAATGAAGTGATCCAAGTCAATGGTCTATAATTTGCTACCAAATAGATAATGAGTAAACAATGAATCACACAAGCTAAACGTTTTCATGACTAGTACTTTCGAGACAAGCATCAAACAGTTTTGCATAAGTGTTAACTCATAAAGCAATAGTTTCTAATAAAAGGTACTTAATCAACACAAAGGAAGAATTAAGTTTCAACATTTGGTTCAACTTTCAACATATTTATCTCATGGATATTGTCAACACAAAGTAGTATAACAAGTTCAATACATTGCATATAACGCATGTTGTAACAAAGTTGACACTAGTGTTTGCTTGTGGAAGACAGAAAGAATAGGAAAACTGACTCAACATAAAAGTAAAAGAAAGGCCCTTCGCAGAGGGAAGCAGGGATTAAGTCATGTGCTAGAGCTTTTAGGTTTTTGAAAGCATATAGAGATTGCATAAAATATTTGACACTCCTCCCAACCTTGCTAACACAAGCCATGGCTAACCGAATCCTCGGGTGCCTTCCATCAATCACATACCATGGAGGAGTATCTAGTTTTGAGAGGTGTTTGTTAATTGTCAACGAATGGTAGCGGGTGAGAACAGTATTCTACCTGTCAAACGGACTTTTAAGAGCGGCTCCCATGAAGGACGTTATTTCTACCAGCAAGGCATATCATCCCTCTTTCTTTTTGGTTTACACACATGTAGGTATTTCACTGTTTGTCATTGCTTACTGATGAATCAGGGCAAAAGTGTGAAGAGAATTAATGGTTAAAGTTGTAATTAATTGGGACTGGGCACCCCGTCGCCAGCTCTTTTTGCAAAATTAGAGATAAGCGGATGTATATGCCGCTAGTCCAGGTGTAAAAGTCCATTTGACAAGTAGAATAAAGAATAACCACACTAATTCCTCATGAGCTAGTAAACATTGACACAAAAAGGAAATAATAACATTTTGAATAATTTAAAGGTAGCACATGAAAAATTTACTTGGAGTGGCAAGGAAATACCACATATAGGTAGTTATGGTGGACACAAATGGCATGGATTTTGGCTCAAGGATTTGGATGCACGAGAAGCATTCCCTCTCAGTACAGAGTTTAGGCTAGCAAGGTTTTGTAAGCAAACAAGAATATCAACCCGTACACCAAGTTTTATATGACAAACATATTGCAAACGTTATAAGACTTCATACCGTCTTCCTTGTTAACCAAACCCTGTTATTAGAAAATATCTAGACCTTAGAGATACCACCGATGCAAACCAAATTTTCAACAAGCTTTACGGTAGTTCTTCACTAATTGGCTTAACTCATGTGATGCACAAATTTAATCATGATCTACTTGTTAACTCAAAACAATTGACAAGCATCAAGTTATCCAAATTAGTGATCTACAAGATTAAGCAAGTTTTTCCTTATACCAATTACCACATGCAACATTTTCTGAACCAACCAAACACCAATCAATTTATTTAATCAACTCTCCAAACAAATATAAGTGAAGCAAGAGAGTACTTTCTACAAAAGAAAGCTAATAGCTCTGACAAGAGATACATGAAAACAAGAGCTAAAAGCTGAACAACGCTAGATATGAATACTCAACAAATATAAGTGAAGAATACGAGTATTCTCATGAAAAAGCGGAGCGTGTCTCTCTCCCAATCAAGAATGCTAGGGTCCAGTCAAGCTTTATTAAAAATAAAAGTGCAATACTGAAAATAAAAGCACACAGACGCTCCAAGAAAAGCACATATGATGTGAAAGAATTAAAATATAGTTTCACTAGAGATGACCTGATAATTTTGCCGATGAAGAAGGGGATGCCTTGGGCATCCCCAAGCTTAGACGCTTGAGTCTTCTTGAAATATGCTGGGGAGATCCATGGGAGCCTCCCTAAGCTTGAGCTCTTCACTCTTCTTCATCCTATTATATCACTCTTCCCTCTTGACCCTTGAAAACTTCCGCCACACCAAACTCAACGTAATTCTCATTAGAGGGGTTAGTACTCAAAAACTTTAATCCACTGGTTCTGTTGTGACACATTGCAAGAACTCAATAAAACATTAGCTACAGCCCTCCACTAGAGAGCCTTGCTTAAAGCCCACAAGAGACAATGCAAAAAAAAACAGAGACAGAATCTGTCAAAACAGAACAGCCAGTAAAGATGAATTTTTTCGAGGCACTTACGGGACTCAAATCGAAAAACGTTGAACTAACGAAAGATGCATACATATATTAGGATTACGCACAAAAAATTTCAGATTTAATTCACAATCAGGTGATTTTAGGAATTTCGTACAGTGAACAGCAGAAATCTGTTCCTGCGCATCAATCAAAATTATAGCAACATCTTATCATTAGAGACTACTCTTGGTACAACAATGCAAGAAAGTAAAGATACAAAAGTTGCTACAGAAGTAAACAAACACCTTGACTCAATAAAAGAAAAATTGCGGAAAAATAAAATGGGTTGCCTCCCATAAGCTTTTCTTTAATGCCTTTTAGCTAGGCTTGATAGTTTTAATGATGCTCAAATAAAATAGAAAATGAAGCAAAAGGAGCATCAAGAAGCAAATTCGAAACACATTTAAGTCTAACCCACTTCCTATGCATAGGAATCTTGTACACAAATAAATTCATGAAGAACAAAGTGACAAGCATAGGAAGATAAAACGAAAATAACTTCAGAATTTTCAACATGAGAGGTGTTTTAGTACCATGAAAATTTCTACAACCATATTTTCCTCTCATAATAATTTTCAGTATCATCATGAACAAACTCAACAATATAACTATTACATAAAGCATGCTTTTCATGATCTACAAACACATAATTCTTATCAAGCTCAAAAATAGTGGGATTAAAACTTTCAAACCCACTTTTAACAATTTTATAATAAGATGATTGATCATTCTCAAGAGGTATGGGACTCCATCTACATAAAGTCAAGACCTCTCCAATCCCATTTTCATTAGTAGTACAATTAATATTATCAACCAATATAGGACCATCATCTAGAGCTTTATCATAAACATTTTCTAAGCAAACTTTCTCATTACCATGCATTTCGAAATTAGGCACAAATAAAGGATTATCATAAGATTTATCAAAATAGCATGGATTATCATAAATATCAGTAGCATAATTATTTCCACAAGTTTTACTCATAGGGAATATTTCAAGAGAATCCACAGGAACATAACATTCATCCTCCTTTGGTAAGCATGGAGGGCAATCAAATAGTGTAGCTACTCCATTCTTTCTCCTTTTGTTCATCACTCTCCTCATTTTTTTCATCCAATGAGCTTTCAGTTTCAGCAATAGTTTCTTCTTCCACAGGTTCCTGCAAATTGTGAGTACATTCTTGTGGATTAATGAGTCTCTCTTTATAATCAATGATATAACAATTATTCCTGAAATTTTCTAGGCAATAATCAAGAATAAAAGAGACTGTTTCTTTAAGTTTATTACAAGCAACACAGGTTTCATAATTTTTAGCCATGAAGGAATCTATTTCAGCATCTGCCACAAATGTAACAAATTGTTCTACTTGTTCAGCTCCCAAATGAATATAGTTATTCCAATGATAGTTCATAATTAAAACGTCTTCACTAAAGCCACATTGGAATTTAAGATGTTTAGTATCCTGTTCAGAGCAACAATTTATATCATGGCGTTCCAGCAAAATTTCAGCAATTTGATTTAACTTTTTTAACATGCCTCTCATGATTTTATCCTCTCTTGATTCTCTATACTTTATATATAATTCTTTAGCTTCCATAAACATAGAGGTTCCAGCATGTTCTTCCATAGCAACATTTTTTTTTAGATTTTTCGGTTTTTAAATTTTTATGGATTTTCGGGTATATAAGAAAAATCAAACTAGACAAAAATAAACTAAACAAAAGTAAACTAAACAAAACAAAACTAAACAGAAATAAACTAAGCAAAATAAAACTAGACAAAAGTAAACTAGACAAAACAAAATAAATAAAAACAGAGAGAGAGGTGGAGTGTACTCCCCAGGTGAACTTATGAGTAGAGCTATGCTCCCCGGCAACGGCGCCAGAAAATAGTTGATGCTATTTTCGTTAGCGTCTTGACGGGAACTTGCTTGAGGATGAAGATCTGTAGTCCCCGGCAACGGCGCCAGAAAATAGTCTTGATAACCCACAAGTATAGGGGATCGCAACAGTCTTCGAGGGAAGTAAAACCCAAATTTATTGATTCGACACAAGGGGAGATAAAGAATACTTATAAGCCTTAGCAGCGGAGTTGTCAATTCCACCACACCTGAGAAAGCACTAGTAACAAACGTGATGTGAAAGCAGCAGTAATATGAGAGCAACAGTAGCAGTAACACAGAAACAATGGCACCAGAAAATAGTTGCTTGCGTGGAGTTGACGGGAAAGCAATGATGATGACAGATGGACCGGGGTTCCCAGCTATCTACACTAGTGGTAACTCTCCAATAACAAGTGTTGGGTGAACAAATTACAGTTGGGCAATTGACAGAATATTGAGCGCATGACAATGCATATATATGACATGATGACTACTATGATATTTAATTGGGCATTACGACAAAATACATAGACCGTTATCCAACAGCGTCTATGACTAATAATCCACCGCCGGGTTGTCATCCGAGTTCCCCGTTGGTATTAAGTTGCAAGTGATACCCACAAGTATAGGGGGTCGCTGAAGTCTTCGTTGGGAAGTATTACCCAAATTTATAGTTCGAATCGATGGGAACACAAGAATATCAATAAGACCTTGGCAATTGAGGCGTCACTCTCAACCACACCTGTATATCAATAACTTGCAGCAGTAATAGTGATGGCAGTAGTATGATTCAAGTAACAAACAGAACAGTAGCAGTAAACAAGTGTTTCCCAGTTTTCACCGGAAAAGTGAAAGTGTAACTCAGAGATTTAAAACGTAGGCATGAGGTGATAGCGGGGTGTTGCAAGAATGAGATTGATCATATAATAAGAAACAAATAACAATGGGACCTATCTCTAACTCCGATATATGTAGGTACGTGTTCCATATTTAGTTGTGCGTACTAACCAAGAGAATTTGCACAACATCTATTGTCCAACCTGCCCATTTCACCGGGGCCAACTTGGAACTACAGGTAATTAAGGTCTACCCTTTCGAATAGACCGGAACAATGCATTAACACTTCATGAACACATAGAATCCTCAAACTAAAACATCTCCCCCTTGTTTTCCCTATATGTCACGTTTAGGGTTCGCAGGTTCAACATAATAGCAGGTGATACACTTTGCAGATAAATACCAAACTCAAATATATGATGGGGCAATATAAGTTCAGTACTGAAATCATGCCACTCGGTCCCTAGTAGCAAGCATTAAACATAGCAAGAGTGCATCAACACAATACAAAAGTATCCTCAAGATAAAACCCTAAAATCCCGAACAACGGGTAGCATTACATGATCAATCTCATCAATCCCCATCCACCTCACATGCCTACAGCAGACTACTCACACATGGTGATGGAGAGGGAGCTCATGGTCGATGGAGATGAAGGCGGTGAAGATGGCGGTGAAGACGGTCTCCGGATCCCTCCACCGGAGGAGAAATCCTGGATCAATCTGTCCCCGAAACGAAGATCGTGATGGTGGCGGCGTTCTGTTTCGCGAAAACTCCTCTCCTCCTAGTGCAAGCACTTTTTCGTATATATGAGGGGGTACGTCGAAGACCGAAGGCGAGGCGGCGCCCGAGGCCCATTTGGGCTGGGCCCACGCGGCCAGGTACAAGGGCCGCGTGGGACCCACCCATTTGGCCCTCGAGCGCTTCCTCGTGTCCATCTTTTGTCCATTGTCCTCTTTTCCATAAAAATTGACGTGGTAATTTTCCCCGATTTTATTTCCTGCAGAAATAGCCAGAAAAGAGACTTTGCTAAAAACAGCGTCAGATTCAGCAGTTTTATTCAAATATGGGAAGATTCCGGAGCAAATTATGAGGCAAAGTGCTTGGAAAAGTAGATGCATTTTGGATGCATCAGCTCCCCCAAGCTTAGCTCGTTGTTTGTCCTCGAACAACTCAAACGTAGTGCAGAAGCGATAAAAGACTTTGACAAGAACTTTGCATTGCATATGTAACACAATTTAATATCAACAAGCATTCAAAGCATAGCTTCAACAACAAATGATAAGAGGTTAGCAAAGATATATCTAATCAATGTTAAAGCATTTATATTTGTTGCAAGAGAGATATTATGTAGAGTCAATACTTGGATGAGTTTGCTCAACTGTAGAAATAAACAAAGGTTCTTGCATCGCTAATGATTGAATCATGACAAGACTTTTGAGGTCTTTTGATTCTTTCTTTTGTTACCTGGTGAAATCATTGTGCTTACAACCTTGCTCTTAGTTTTAGCAAACCATTTGATATTACTGACATGACTCATATGCTTGACCGACTAATGGTTGAAAACCTCATGCCCCGTGAATACGAGTACCTACACCATGGCTACTCAACTTGGGTCACTAAGCAAGTTCGAAATTTTCAGTCATTGCAAGTAATAAAAGCGTCATCAAGAGCGTCAACTGGGGTACCTCTTGTCCCAGGACATGGTCCAAACAACAAGACAAACAGACAATGAACAATCTCAGCACTCTTTTATTTACCATTTGCATAGCTTTTTATTATGAAGTGCATCACTGAATGTCCACCATGGTGCGCTGTAAATTTCCACCATGAATGATGCATGGCTTAAGTTGGCGGCCCAGGCGTCTCTCTAGCCAATTATTCTTACTCATCAAACTTGCTAAGTTTCCGCTTTCATTTCGCACATGATAAGCATCCATAAACAAAAGTACATGATATCAACTGAATATATTTTAGTGCAATGTTGAAAGCTTTACATGTGTCAGCACATTTCAGCTAACTCCCAACCACTAAACCTGTCAAGCATACAACTTCATGTTTATTATTTGAAAGATTATTTTACTTTCTATTGGTTGGCAAGTTTAGTAAGCACAATGGGATGCGTAGACCTTTGTTTAGAGCTACAATTATTCAATCCACAACCAAGTATTGTCACTAAATAAAATTTCACTTGCATCATCATATAACATACTAGAACATGGAGAAGATAAACATTTGCTACCATTTCTCTAGATGTTGAAGAAACTATGATGTGCTCACTTGCTGTTATTAAAGAGTCCACATAAGCATGGCAAAGGTGTCATACCTTTCATCCACTTCATGCACATCAACTTATCATCGTTGTTCTCCTCTCCCAACTCGAACTGCACAATAAAAACTCAAATCTGCCAGAAAATGTCACTGCATACAGTACTGTTTTTACCCTACCTAGACACCTCAGAAAAATCTCATATTTTACGTGTGTGTAGGTTATGATGTGTTGCAGCAGTGGTTAAAATTTCAGCTCAATCGGAGTTACAGAGAAAAAATGAAAAATAAAACAGCGAGCAGATTTCAGCAATTTCTGCACCTCCGTTTTTGCGTTTGTTTCAAGAAAACGAAAATATTTTTGTTATTTTTCGTTCTAAGAAACAAAAGACAAACAACCAGAAGTAAAAGAAACAAATAAAATCTTTTTGTGTTTTTGTGTTTTCAAGAAACTTATCATAGCAATATAACGGTGATATAAAACAATGAATGGAGAGTAAGAGAGTACTCCCCCAAGCTTGCGATCAAGCTAGTATCCTGGGTAGTTGCCGTATCCACTTCCACTTCCAGGGTAGTAACTATATGGGTAGCCTTGCATGCTTGGGTACAGGGGCTCCGCCTGAGGCATGTACCCCTGTGTCTCTGGAGCTTGTGGCTCCTCCTGAGGCGGCGCCTCTTCCACTATCCATTTTCCGGTACTCCTGTCAAAAAGATCAGTACGGGGGAGCCTAATGGACACTCGCTGCCCACTAGTGCTCAAATAGTTATACAGATAATGTCCCCCATACAACGTACTTATATCCATGCGAGTAGTCAAAGCAAAATCAAGTAATTTGGACTCTTGCACTAGAGTACCCATGTTATCACCATATCCTCTCTCGTTTTTAATGTAATTGTACACCATAGTAGCAATAGCACCAGCATAAATAGGAGTTTGATCAGTAATATTTCTACTCACAGCAGTATGCAAAGATCTAGCAAGTATGACTCCCAAGTTATATTCACACGGTGTATTTTCTTTTGCACATTTTAGTAGATAAACCATTGGTCCAGTGCAAGCAGAATTGTTATCCCTAGCAAGAAATCCTCTTGCAAGAAACAACGCAAAATATCTCAAACTTGGGTGCTGTATATGAGTAAATTTACCCCTATTTAATCTATCACGAGAGTTTACAGATATAGTGTGCCAAAACTCAACAAGCTCATGGTTGGTATCAGCACGAGTTTCACTCCAACTCCCTGAATTTTCTACACCAATAGCATTGCAAAATTCCCCTAGAGACATAACAAGGCGCTCACCTCTCATAGTAAATTTGCAAACAAAGGTAAGAGGGGGTGCCTTACTTCTCTTCCTGTGCTTTTGGGGCTCCGGGCCCTCAAATCTGAAGGTAGAGAGGAATTCCCGCGAGAGTTCTTCATATGTATCTTGGGGGTTCTGGGAGAACCTAAGCAAACCAGTTGTAGTGACGAAGGTGTCGAAGTCCTCTTTGATCCCCCACTGTTCAAGAACATAGGGATCTTGCCATCTTGTTGTATGTATTTTCAGCTTCTCCCCTACAAAGAATGCATCATCCTCCCACAGGTGGTCGTCATCATAATTGAGGGAGACTTTGCATGCTCTTCTTCTTGGTCTTGAGCTCATCCCAACCAAAGCTTTGCCCTTGCTAAACATGATACCTTGCTGCCCAAAAACAATATTCAACAAAAATCAAGATGTAACACCTTAAAACAACATTAAGCCATCCATAAATAGTCTCCACATCAATATCATGCATCAATATCAACTAGAAAACTTGAATCTATGGATTTCCTAAGCATAAAAGGGTGACACCTAGTGCAGCAAAATACTTCATGCATGAGGCATAAGAACAAAAAGTAATTGGATGAGTGGAGGAGTCACATACCAATGAGCAATCCCACCAAACAGATTTGAAAAATCTGCCCTAAACTTGGAGATCCAAGGATAGCAGGAAGAGAGCTCGAGAAAATTTGGGAAAAATACCTGGGGCTGGTTTCCTGTCGAGGGGAAGGAGATGGGCACTGGATACTCACCTAACCCCCTCTGTGGGCCAAAATAGTGGGTCCCACGCGGCCAGGTACTGTGGCCGCGTGGGACACCCCCTTTTGGGCCCTGGTGGCCCTCTGGTGTCTCCCTTTTGGCTGTTAGTTCCTCTGGTAAAATAACTTACCTCCAAATTTTTCTGGAATTTTTCGAGAAAATTTTCTGAACAGAATTTTTCAAACTACATTTCTGGAATTTCTGCACTTTGAAATAATTATGCTCATGCAAATAATCTAAAAATTCTAGAATAAATGAAATCAAACATTCAAAGCAATTTTTATGGGAATCAAGTTTGCATCATTTTCATATTAGTAATGAGGTTGATCAAGTCTCATTAATAATATGCAAAAGATATAATACATGATTCTTTATTTTATATGTTTTCTGAGCAATTTCAAGTCACCTCATATTTGATTGGAATAGTTCCAATCATTAAGATAGCATATTTTGGTTCAGGAGGTGGCAATGCAAACTCAAAGCTTCCTATTATAAGAGTATTCCTTTTAATGGAGTTCACACTCTGGCTTACCATAGTAACAGATTTCTTCTTAGGAAAATAGATAGTGTGCTCATTTCCCTTGACATTGAATGTTACCTTGCTCTCAGTGCAATTTATAACAGCCCCTGCAGTGTTTAAAAAGGGTCTTCCAAGAATAATAGACAAATTATCATCTTCAGGCATTTCTAACACAACAAAGTCTGTAGGGATTAACACATTAGCAATAGAGATAGGGACATCCTCACATATTCCTATAGGCACAGCAGTTGATTTATCAGCCATTTGTAATGATACTTCAGTTGGAACCAATTTGTTTAGGTTAAGTTTCTTATATAAAGAAAAAGGCATAACACTAACACCAGCTCCTAAGTCACATAGAGCATATTTCACGTAAGTTTCTTTAATATGACAAGGAATAGTTGGAATACCAGGATCACCACGTTTTTCAGGCATTTTCCCTTTAAAGGAATATTCAGCAAGCATAGCAGTTATTGCATCAGTAGGAATCTTTCTTTTATTAGTCACAATGTCTTTCATGTATTTGGAATATGGAGGGATTTTAATAGCATCAACAAGAGGAATTTGCAAACACAAAGACTTAATCAACTCAAAGAATTTCTCAAATCTAGCATCATCCAAAGTTTTTATTACCTCTTGGGGATATGGTATGGGTTTTTGTACCCACGGATCCCTATCTTTACCTCTTTGTGGATTAGGATGGCTCTTCTTCTTATTCTTCTCAGTAGATGGTGGAGGGTCTTCTTTATCATTAGGTTCAGGTTCTTCAATATTTTCATCCTCTTGTGGCTCTTCTTCAGGTGAAGGTGATTCTTCTTCTTCATTATTATTATCTTCAGTCTCAGCATCAGAAATAGAAATATCCTTATCTTGCTCTTCAGAGTCATCAATGTCCTTGTTTTCATTGGGAGATTTTCCTGCAGAAGATTTCTTCTTGAGAGCTTCTTGTTCTTTTCTCTTGGGATGGCCTTCAGGAAAATCAGGATCCTGAGTACTTGCACCTCCCCTAGTATTAACTCCACAAACCTGTTTCTTCACCATAAGACTTTCATACAATTGATTTTGAAGAGAAACCATTTGTTCAATTGATTATTCATCATCTCACAGTGTTTAACAATTCTTTTTACCTCTCCCACACTAGCATGTAAACTTTCTCGAAGAGATTTAATTTTGTGAGAGTTCTCCATAATAGTCATTCTAATATTATGCTCCTCAGGATTATGATGATAAGCAAAATCATTCATGTAGGATACATCAACAGGAGGTGTTACCTTTTCATTACCTTTTATGGAGCTAATAGCATTGACTTGAATTGGAAAACAGGGTTGATCATCAGGAAGTTTAACACCCATTTCAGATAATTCCTTAAGATGAGAGGTTTTAATTCCCTTCTCTTTAATAGCCTTGGAAGCTTCTTTCATTGTTTCGTTATCCAATTTGAGCATGCCTCTTTTCTTTTCCGGAAATATCTCTTCAATATTCCAGTCTTCATAATTCCTAGAGATAGTCTCCAATAGCTTAGTTGCTTCATCAACGGTCCTTTCCCTGAAAACATTACCTGCAATACTGTCGGGGGAGTATCCCGGGTAGGGTCAAGGCTTGGCATAAGGTGGTGTTCCAAGTTGTGCCGAGGTACGGAAAGGGCCGACCTGTTTGGGCCTGGGAAGGTCCGAGCTTCATCTTGACCTGGAGAATACAGGCCGACCTATTTTGGCCCAGAGGGGTCCGAGGTATACTGTTGGCCAGGGCCGAGGTTCACTGTCCGAGCTATGTTCTGCCGACCTAACTACCTCAGTGCGGTGGTTTGTGTTGTGGGTGCAGGAGAAGCTGTGGGAAGGAAGTAAGATCCGAGCTAGTAAAAGATATTAAGCGCAAGACCCAAGGTACGGCACGGACGCGCCGAGCTAACCGAGGTGATGGGCTGTAGGTCGGGCCGGAGTCAATGCTCCTGTCACTTCCAGCCGGGTACTAGAGCGCCTGACACGGGAGCGTCTGTCAAGGGCATGGCAGAGGCGTGCTCCGGGTTCGGCGGGCCTGCACGTCTCCGACCGCTGACCACGCGAGGTCTGGGTAAAGGCTACGAGGTAGCTCTGCCAGGCCACGTCCTGTCTCGGTCTGAGGGGACATGCTAGCTCTGCCGTTAGGCTACAGGAGATGGGCAAGCCACGTCTTGTCCCCGACCGAGGTACGGTGGTACGGTGGTGACCGTTGCAGAGGCATGGCAACAGTGTTCTGCGAGGGGCACAATGGTAACCCGGCTGGCCTATATAGTGGGCTTCACCCCCTCCTGCTAGAGGAGACTGATCCAGGATCCAGCATCGAAGATCAAGAGAGAGAGAGAGAGAGGAAGCTCGGAACACCTCGGAGAGACCTCGGTTCAGGCTCGGAGTGTCTTTTCCTCTCTTTGTATCATCATCTTCCACCTCAAGTTCTCACCTTGTATCATCATACAGCTCGAGGAGCAGCTTGTACTTGTCACTTTGAGCTATACACTGACTAGGATAGTGCTGCAGTAGGGGTGTTACCTCCGCAAGAGGGCCCCGAAGCAGGGTACATCGTGGTGTGTTTTGTTCTTGCTTTCTTGGTTCTTAGTTCGTGTTCTTGCGTGTTCTTGCGTGTGCACTTCTTGAGTGCATAAACCCTCCCCGGATTCCCCCAACGACCATTCGGCCCCATCTTAGCCATACCTATGGCATCTGCCGTGATCCCACCACGACAGTTGGCGCCCACCGTGGGGCAGATTGAGGCGTTGGAGGGAGTTTTCATCCGGACGGGCTCAGGCGAGCGTGTTCTTTCCGGGCTTGTCGCCAAGATCGGAGAGTTCACCTTCATCAGCGACAACGCGGGGTGTTTCGCCGGCAAGCCCTTCCCCGAGCATGGCTTCACCATGATGCTCGGCAGCTTCGTCACGTACGTTGCTGTCGAGGTTGTTCGCGGGTACCCGGAGCAGGTGCTCGTGGACGACGAAACTCCTCTCCTCGCGGCTTTAGGTCGGCGCATCACTCGCCCCGAGAGCTGCGTAGAGGTGATGGTGACAGGTCCGGTTGACGCCGCTGGCAAAGTAGATGCCAGCCAGTCCAAGGCAGCCGAGGTTGCTAAGGTGAGATCTGCAAAGCCCAGGCTAGAGAAGGACTTGCCTGGCACCCCAGAGCTGCGGGGCCGAGGTGCGACCCTGGTAGAGATAGTGGATACGCTGGCAGACCCAGTAAATCCAGGGTGGACATAGTAGTGACTGTGGCCGACCTAGAGGCAAAGCGTGTCCTGTGCAGAAGGAGGCTGTAGCAATGATAACAGCTAGAGATGAGTTCAATAGAGATCTGCGCGAGTACAATGCAGCGAATGGCTTCACCCCGGTAGCGGTTGATACACATAGGGGAGCCGAGGTGCGGCAGAGAGGCAAGGGGCTCAATGATGAGCTAAACAGGGAGGCTCGACCTACCACCTCGGCTAGGAGTGAGAGTCGCGTGTCAACTGGAAGGCCGGTGTATAGTTCCCCTGCTAAGAACCTCAGAGCTGCCGAGGCAGGCAGGGCCGAGCTATCCGGATTATCTGGAGATGCATGGCGTGCGCAGCAGAAGCGAGTCAATGAGTTAGTATATGTGGCTAACCAGCAGAATGAGGCTCTCCGCAGAGCAAATGCCGGGGCTGGTGATTCAGAGATGGTTTATTCAGCTAGGCCAGTCAGTCAGGTGTCCAAGGGGCAAGCCTCGTCTCCACTCGTCGGAGGAGCCGATCGAGCCCGGAGTGTCACCTCGGGTCAGAACCAGCAGCTGCAGATGTATGATCCAGTCCTAGCAGCAAAGCAGAAGGCGGGCCAGGGCAATGCTAGCCGAGCTAAGGGAAACCCCGGCCCAGGCAATGCGAGCCGGGCTAAGGGTAACTCCGGTCAGGGAAATCAGAACGGCGGTCAAGCGGCATCGGCTGGCCGAGGTAAACCACCTCCGCCCCCGAGGTATCAGCAACAACCTCGGCAGCAGGGGCAGTATCAGCGAGAGCCGGAGTATGTTCAGCAACCTCAGAACGTCGGTCAAGGCGATGACCGATATGATGATGGAGACTCGGCCATGGCACGAGCTGGATACCACAGAGTGGATGGGGCGTTGGGACCTCGGATAGGAGGTCGGATGTTAGCCCAGGCGATGTCCGTAACAAGCTGGATAGACTCTACTTGTCTGAGCAACTGGAGGAGGAAGGCCCTCCTGGTCCGGCATGTTTTGGACCTCGGATCATGAAGGAGCCACCACCACCAGTATCTCAGTTCCAGTTAGGTCGGAACACCAAGCCATACAATGGGAGCACCAAGCCACAAGATTGGCTGACAGATTATGTATCCTCGGTGCACATTGCGGGGGGCAATCGCCGATGGGCGGTCCGGTATCTCCCGCACATGTTGGAAGGTCCAGCTCGGATCTGGCTGAATAATTTGCCGGAGTATAGTATCAACTCCTGGATAGACTTGGAGCTGGCGTTTAACAGCAACTTTGCTAGTACATACAAGAGGCCAAACCGACCTCAGCTCCTGGCGGCATGTAAGCAAGATGATCATGAAACTGACCGAGAATTCTTAACTCGGTGGAGCAATGTTCGGAATTCCTGTGAAGGAGTGGTAGAGGCCCAGGCCATTTCCTGGTTTGCAGATGGCTGTCGACATGGCAGCATGCTGTGGCAGAGGCTCCAGAGAGATATGCCGAGATCCCTAGCAGAAACATCCGGGTTGCAGATTCTTATGCCCTGGGTGATCCGATGCAGCCAGCACAGAGGCAGGAGCACGTAACAGAAGGAGGGAGCCAATAAACAACCGGCTCGGACCAAGGTGTAATGACCGTCAGGAGTTCGGACAGAAGAGGAGGGAGCCGGACTATCCATACCCTCCAACCAAGTTGCAGCGGTGAACCCGGATCAGCCCGGAGCTGGAGGTGTCCAGAGGCCAAAAATCAATGGTCCGGCATTTAGTCCGAACCAGGAGCCACCCATGACCTATGAATCAATGATAGATGGTCCGTGCTGTTACCATACGACTGACCCGCGCAAGCCAGCCAACCATTCAACCCGGCAGTGCAGCTGGAACCGCAGAATCAGAGAAGAGGGGGCAAGGGCCGGAGGAATCAGAACAGGACCACCACCTCAGAGATTTCAGCCGAGGTCCCACCCTAATCTGTCCGGAGCAAATGTTACCCCGGTAACCACTGCACCTCTTCCGAGGCCTGCAGCAGCAAGACCCGTGAATGTGGTGAATGTCCGAGGTAATAACAACAACAATGGTGCCGGACCAAGTCAGCAGTATGAATACCCCGGAAATGACTATAGAGAGGTTCATGCGAGCTATGTGGTCTTTGTGACCGAGCCAACTGACAAGAAGAGCGTGCAGAGGCGTGCCATGGAGGTGAATGCAGTAATGCCGGTGGTGCCGACCTATATGAACTGGTCTGAGCAGGAGATCACTTGGAGCAGAAAGGACACACCTCGGATCATGCCGAGTCCTGGAAAGTATGCCCTGGTGGTAGATCCAACGTTGTGTGGGCCTACCAACAATGTGAGGTTCACCCGAGTTCTGGTGGACAATGGCAGTGCCATCAACATCATGTACCGAGACACAATGGTGAAATTGGGCATCTCGCCTAATCAGTTGATGCCAAGCAGTTGTACTTTTCATGGGATTGTGCCCGGCGTTTCCTGTGCACCCATGGGCAAGATATGGGTGGATGTAGCATTTGGAACCAAGGAAAATTGCCGAGTTGAGAGTATCGAGTTCGAGGTGGTGGACTTGGAGAGTGCATACCATGCACTGCTTGGAAGGCCGGCTTTGGCCAAGTTCATGATTTCCACCCATGTTGCATACCTGAAGATGAAAATGCCAGGGCCTAATGGGATCATATCCATCTCGGGTGACTACAAGCGAGCAATTCAGTGTGCCTCGGCGGGATCTAACCTAGCCGAGTCTTTGGTGATCGCAGCCGAGAAGAAGAAGCTGCATCAAGTGGTGGCAATGGCGCAGTCAACACAGCTCGGCCTGTCCGGACTGATGAGCCCGGACTCAACTGCGGCGTTCGAGGTACCCAAGGAGACCAAGAAGATCCCCATTGACCCGGAGCACCCAGAGCATGTGGCCATCATTGGGACCGGGCTAGGCGAGAAATAGGAAGGCGAGCTCTGTCACTTCCTCCGTGAGAATCGGGATATCTTTGCATGGTCGGCTAAGGACCTGCCAGGTGTTCCGAGGGAGTTGGCAGAGCACTCTTTATTTGTTAGGCCAGAGGTGAAACCGGTGAGGCAACCGACCCGTCGTCTCTCAGACGACCGGAGACAAGTGGTGCTGGACGAGCTGGCTAAGTTGCTTGCAGCCGGGTTCATAATGGAGGTACTGCATCCGGACTGGATATCCAATCCGGTCTGGTGGAAAAGAAGAAAGACGAGCCAGCCGTGGTCAAGGTGTGGCGCATGTGCATTGACTTTACTAACCTCAACAAGGCGTGCCCAAAAGATCCATTTCCATTACCTCGGATTGATCAGGTGATCGATTCCACTGCTGGTTGTGAACTGTTATCTTTCATCGATGCGTACTCTGGTTTTCACCAGATACCACTGAACCCAAAGGATCAAATAAAGACCGCTTTTATTACCCCGTATGGGGCGTATTGCTATCGTGTCATGTGTTTTGGTCTGAGAAATGCCGGGGCAACTTATCAGAGGTGTATGCAGAAATGCCTGCACTCTCAGATGGGCAAAAATGTGCAAGTGTATGTCGACGATATTGTCATCAAAACTAAGGAGAAACATACTCTCCTCGAGGATCTCGAGGAGACATTTGTGAATTTGAGAAAGTATCGGTTGAAGCTTAACCCGGACAAGTGCACCTTTGGTGTCCCGGCTGGAAGTTGCTCGGATTCCTGGTGTCTAGCCGAGGTATCGAGGTTAACCCGGCCAAAATCCGAGCTATTGAGAGCATGAAGTTACCGAAGTGTTTGAAAGATGTGCAGAAGTTCACAGGGTGCCTAGCCTCGTTGAGCCGATTTGTAGCTCGGCTAGGAGAAAAAGCCTTACCTTTGTACCAGCTCATGAAGAAAAGTACCGGGTTTACATGGACCCCGCAGGCCGACGTGGCGTTTGGCGAGCTGAAAAAGATGTTGTCCACTGCCCCGGTGTTAGCGTCACCATTGCACAATGAGCCGATGTTACTTTACATTGCGGCCACAAACCGAGTTGTAAGTGTGGCAGTGGTGGTGGAGCGCGAAGAAGGTGGCAGGTCGGTGCAGAGACCGGTGTATTACTTGAGCGAGGTGATCTCTACCTCGAAGCAGAACTATCCTCACTACCAGAAGATGACGTACGGTGTTTACCTGGCGGTCAAGAAGTTGAAGCATTATTTCCAGGAGCATCCCATGACGGTGGTGTGCGAAGCTCCAATCTCGGAGATCATCGGGTGCAAAGATGCAACTGGCCGAGTTGCCAAATGGGCGATTGAGGTGTCTCCATATGCACCACATTACGAGAGAAGAGACGCAATTAAATCCCAGGCGTTGCCGGACTTCTTTTGTGATTGGGCCGAGATGCAGTATGAGCCACCCAGGCCGGACTATAATTATTGGAAAATGCATTTTGATGGGTCCAAAACAAAGATCGGGCTGGGGGCTGGAATAGTCCTCACCTCGCCAAAGCAAGATCAGCTGAAGTACGTGCTGCAGATTCATTTCTCAGCATCAAACAATGTGGCGGAGTATGAGGCCTTAATCCATGGCCTCAAGGTGGCAAAGGAGATCGGTATCCGGCGTGTAGAGTGCTTCGGCGATTCCGACCTGGTGGTGCAACAATCTTCTGGAACTTGGGATGCTCTGGATGCCAACATGGCGTTATATCGGTTCCATGTGCAAAAGATATCCGGGTTCTTTGAAGGGTGTGAGTACAGGCATATACCTCGGGCAGAAAATGATGCTGCCGACGTGTTGTCAAAGCTCGGTTCATCAAAGAGGCAGTACCACCAGGGGTAGCCCTGAATCACTTGAGAACTCCTTCAATCAAACCTTCTCCTGAATCCGAATCTATTTTCATCCCGGCGGAGCAAGAGCCCGGACCTGTTCCAATGGAGGTAGACGTCGGATGCGTTTGGTCGGACCCGGGGACTGCGTGGCAGAGCTCGGGGACTGCTCATCCAGACTCGGGGACTGGTCGCAGGATGGTGGAGGAAATAATGGAGGAGATTATGGTGGCCGAGCCAATGGAGGTGGATGAGGAACTTTTTCCTTTGCACCCGGTGCCGGAGTGGGCGGAGCAAATTATGAAGTTCATAACGGAGGGAAGCACGCCAAGTGACACAACCGAGGCTAGGAGGATTCAAAGGAGGGCCAAGGCGTACACCATCATCAACAAGGAGCTCTATAAAAGAAGCGTAACCGAGGTGTTGCAACGGTGTGTTGAGCCAGCTGAAGGCAAGGAGATGCTTTTGGAGATCCACCAAGGAGAGTGTGGTCATCATTGCAGCACAAGAGCTCTGGTGGCCAAGGTGTTTAGGCATGGGTTCTATTGGCCCACTGCTCTTGCTGATGCAGAGGCCATAGTCCGGAGATGTGAAGGATGCCAAAGATTTGCCAAGCAAACGCATATGCCGCTTCGGCGCTCAAAACAATTCCTATCACTTGGCCGTTTGCGGTATGGTGTTTGGATATGGTGGGAGAGTTCAAACCAGCCCGAGGTAACATGACACACATATTGGTGATGGTGGACAAATTCACCAAGTGGATCGAGGTGAAACCAATCCGGAAGTTGGATGGTCATTCAGCAGTGACTTTCTTGAAGGAGATTATTCTGCGATATGGCTACCCCCATAGCATTATCTCGGACAACGGCACTAACTTTGCTGTTGGAGAGTTCGCTCGGTTTTGCATGAACAAGGGAATCCGGCTGGACATAGCCTCGGTGGCACACCCGGAGTCTAATGGACAGGTGGAAAGATCAAATGCTCTAGTGTTGGCCGGCATCAAGGCTCGGCTCATTGAACCACTGCTGAAAACGCCGGGGTGTTGGATAGATGAGATACCAGCAGTACTGTGGGGTCTAAGGACCACGCCAAATCGATCGACTGGCTATACGCCATTTTTTATGGTCTATGGGGCAGAAGCTATGCTACCCACTGACATCGAGTATGATGCGCCCAGAGTGGCAATGTACACTGAAGCCGAGGCAAAAGAGGCTCGGGAGGATGCAGTAGATCTGCTTGAGGAAGCGAGAGAATTGGCCTCATCTCGGTCAGCAATTTACCAGCAAGGTCTCCGACGTTATCATAGCCGGAGTATCAACCCTCGTGTGTTTCACGAGGGAGATTTGGTGCTGAGGTTGGTGCAGCGCAAGAAAGGCCGGCACAAGTTGTCACCTCCATGGGAGGGACCGTTCGTTGTGAGCCGAGCTCTGCTCAATGATTCCTACTATCTTATAGATGCGCAGGAACCAAGGGAAGATGGGCTGGACAACCCCGAGTCAGAGGTCAGGCGACCATGGAACGTAGCTCTACTCCGACCTTTCTACTCATGAAAGGCGCAATGTATGTACCTCGGTTAATCCTTAATAAAAATGTCGGCACTCCGAGGTAAAGCTCGGGGACTGCCTCGCTCTTGTGCTTATGTTTTATCTCTGTTTGTCAGTTTTGTTCATATGCCGAACTATTTTGAACCTCGTCTCAAACTTCAAGTAATGTGTGCTATGAAACTAATCTTGTGACTCGACTGGCATCTGCCTAAAAGGTAGTCAAGAGCAAAGAGGAAAAAACGTGGGAGACATGAAAATGAACTCGGGGACTCGGTCCAAAATTATAGTTCGGCATGTGTCGTTTACTAACCCCTGTCTTTACCTTTCGTTTATGTCGGATGACTTTGAAACATACCTCGGAATTTACCAAGTACTGTATGCTATGAACAACAATCTTGTGACTCGACTGGCATCTGCCTAAAAGGTAGTCAAGAGCAAAGAATGCCAAACATAGTAAACACGAAAGTAAACTCGAGCAATCATTCAAAAGGATTCGACGTAAAGCTTAGAAAAGCATGGTTCGGATAAGCATGATAGTAACAGAGGTAGCAAAAGGAACTACTTAAGTTTGATTACATCTGCGTCCCGGCATACCGGGGATTTAATGAAGTTTTTTGGCCAAGCATGATAGTAACAGAGTTCAGGTCGAGGCATCAGGAATTACGTCGGCAGCAGCCGAGGTAGCCTGGGAGGTGCTGGCAACGTCGGCAGTAACCTCGGCACCAGCTTGTGGAGAAGCCTCGGTTTCTGCTTCGCGGGTGTCACCATCGTCACCTTGCTCGGCTTCGACGTCGGATTCTGTTTCGTATTCATCCTCTTCTGGCTCGTCATCTTCGGCGTCGGAGTAGGTGTCTCCCTCGCTCAAGTTCTTGGTGTTGGCATATCCAGCGAAGAAGGAAGCCATCTTTTCGCGCCGCTGGATGAGAATTGGGTCCGTGGACCAGGGCGAATTTCGGCGAAGAGTGTCCATCTTTTCGAGGTCGAGCTTCTCGCACCAAGTCATGATGAATTTGAGAGCGGCATCAGCTCCAGCGCGAGCCGAGGATGAGCGCCACTCTCGAAGTCTTTGTTCGGCTTCACGAAGCTTGGCGGCGAGCTCAGGCGTAGTATTGGGAGCATCGGCAAGAGGCCACAAGGCTCGGAAAGCAGACACACCTGCATCAAGGAGTTCGGACCCAATGGTTTTCAAGGGATGGATCCGAGCTTTGATGGCCACGATGTGGTCCTCAATGGTCCAGGCGGGGTTCGTCTCTACGCCTCTTCCTGTGCTGATCAGTGATATTGCGAGCCGAAACTTGGGTGTAGGTGAAGTGCTCTGCAGAAGATAGCCTGTTAATAATGAAAGAAACAGTTCGGCAAAGAGCCAGTACTGTTGAGGACAAAGCAAGGATAAGGGGGGCAAGAAGCTTACCGTCCATTTCTTTGTTGATACGTTCCAGCGTCGGGAGGAGCTGGTTAACCGAAGCTTGAAGGGCTTCATAAGCCTCGGTGGCCGAGGTGGCGCGGGCCTCGGCTAACTGGAGCGCATTCTCATGTTCCTTGGCGGCATCCTCCCGAAGTTTCTTCTCTGTTTCAACAACACTGGCCTTTTCCGCCTGCAGCTGCTCTGTTTCCGACGTCCGCAGCTCGTGATGCGCTTCAGTTCCTTTACCAGACGAGCTACTTCGGCTTTCTCTAGTTGGAGCTTTTCGTCCAAAGAGTTCTTTTCTGCAAGGACGGCCTTGTGCTCGTCGTGGAGTTTCTTGTGGTCAAACAGGAGGTATGAAGATGTCCGTGCGGACGTTCATAGTATTCTGCAAGGAAGAAAAACATAGCTCGGTTAGAAAGGCTATACCTCGACAAGAGTCTCGGGGACTCGGAGTCAAATCATTGGAAAAATGTTGCCGGGGTATGCCTCGACAGGAGTCTCGGGGACTCGTACCCGAGGTGCATGATAAAGTAAGGTAAAATGGTTTGAGATTCAAGCCAAACAATTTTAACTCCGGCGGAGCGTCAATAGTTTACCTCGAATCTCGGGGACTGGGAATGGTGGATATTAGATGAGATACTGCATGAAAGTAAAGAGAATAGGACTTACGTCGATGTTTTGAGCAGCACGCAGGGCAGCGACTTGTAGGTCGTGACGCTTCGGCCGCAGGCGCTGTTTCCCGCAGGGTGCTCACCTACCGGAGCAGCTAGGGAGGCCGAGGAGACCTCGTCTGCAGAATTCCAGTCTGCGTTGTAGTGTTCCAAGGAGCCGAGGCTCTGGTCACTGTCAGTGCGCAGAGGAGGATATCCCCACGGTCCGCCCTGCTCGATGCCCCTAACCGAGGCCTCCAAGGCTTGAGCAGCCTCGGAGCTTGAAGCAGGCCGGTTATCCAGTATAAGAGATGTCCTCCGAGCATATTCGTCGGCCGGAGGAGCAGTCTCATCAACGGGTGCGGCAAATGGAGGAATTCGGCGTGTCACCGGGGAGGAGACCTCGGTGCATCCTTGAAGGAGAAGAGATAGTCAGGGTGCCAGACCCAGATGTTGGTTTGGGGGTGACCTTAGACTTCACCGTCTCTTTCTCTTTCTCCTTGCCTTTCTCCAACGGCAAGGTAGTCTGGCGAACTGGTTTTTGGGGCTGTTGCTTGGGCTGTGCTTGGGCTGTTGCTTCTGCTGTTGCTTCTGCTGTTGCTGGTTGGTTGCGGGCAGTCTGGCTGCGGGGGAGAGTCGAGGCTCCGGCAAGGCGGTAGCCGGAGTTCTGGCGCGATTGGTCCCCGCATCCGTTTGAGGACGCGGAGAAGTCTGACCTCGGGTGGGGGCAGATTTCTCCAAGGCCGGGCCAGACCTCGGTGGAGGAGATACGGGGCGAGAGTTCGTCGGGGTGGTCGTGGCTTCAGAGGCACCAACGGGTGCAGTCATGGAGGATACCTCCTGATCCACTTCTATGGGGTCACTGCAACGAAGGAAATGGTCAAGTGTTAGTACCGAGGTGATAAGTTTAAGCAACAAACTTGTTGGCTATAGAAGCAAAGCATTACCCATCCGAAGTAGGAAACTTCTTGCCCCCTCGGGCATGAGGAGGATTTCCGGACTTCTTCAGCCGACGTCTCTTGACCGGAGCCGCAGTGGGTCCGGAGGCTCCAGTGGCGGATGGTTCGGCGGCCGAAGTTGCGGCACCAGCGCGTTTCCGGCTGGTTGCTGGAGTAAAGTTCGGAAGGTGAGGAAGGCAGGAGATAGGTACCCGTTTATTGGTTCCATGACGAGAAATCCCTCCTCGTCATCCGAAATCTCTTGAACTGAAGCTTGTGCTTGAGGCTTACCCGCGGTGGTGACGCGGGCCGAGGCAATGGGCATGTAATCCTCGTTGTCAGGGTCCTCGTTGGATGGTGGGTCCTCGACAGGAAGATCCTTGCCGAAGTGGTCCGCAGGATGGACTCCATCCTCGGCGGTCTGGCGGGAGAACAGCTATATGGCAGACATATGAAAAGGAGTTAGGAAGAAATGGTCAAGATGAACGTCGGTAGCAAGACCTCGGTGGTAAAGGAGTACCGAAGAAAACGTCGGAACAGCGTACCTGTTTTGGTGGCTTGGTCCTGTAGTGGGGTTCCCTTCCCCATGTCCAAGCGTCAGATCTTGGACTTGGTGATAGCTCGGACTCGCCGAGCTACAGCGGCGTTGTCCAGTGCAACATGCGTATGGCGGGTTGGATCATAAAGACCGCTCATGTGGCAGATCTTGTGAGTCCTCGCCTGGAGAGGGGAGACCCTGCGCTTCACAAATGTGCAGGCCAGATCGTCAGCCGTCAGGACTTTCCCGTCGTTCGCAGGGTCCTCCGGGTCCTGCCATTTCGCAACATACCCATGGATGGACTTGATTTCGCTGGTGAGAGGGGGAGTGTAGTCCCAGTTGAGCGGTTCGTAGGAGGGCTGAGGTTAAACACCGGCAGATTGAGGAAGTCCTCTTCGCCGGAGTTCTTCACGTAAAACCACGTCCGGAGCCACTTGCGAACGGTGTCCGGAGTAGCGATACGTGGGAAGATGGAGTTTCGGCGAGGAGCTATGATGGCTGCTCCGCAGGCGGTTAGTAGCTTGGGCAGATCCTTGTTTTTCGGATCCGGGATCACTTGCCGCTTAAGTTGGAAGTAGCGAGAAAAGAGGTCTACCGTGGCTTTGAGGCCGAGGTATCCCTCAGAGAAGGAAACGATGCAGGAGAGAGTGGTGATGGCGTTGGCGGGGAGGTGATGAACCTGGAGTCGAACTTGTCGAGGAAGCTCCGGAAGAAATCACTAACGGGCAGTCCGAAGCCGCGCTGGAAGTGCGCGACGAAGACCACCCGTTCCCCTTCCTTGACTTGAGGCTCGAGTTCGCCCTCTGGCAGGCGACACACCTACCCCGGCGGGAATCCGCCGAGTCGCCCTGAGCCACTGGATTTCGTCCGGAGTTACATCCGAACCTTCCCAGCCGGCTCGTTCTCCGACCTCCAGTTCGAGGTCTGGAACCTCGGTTTGTTCCGAAGTCTCAGGAGGAGACATCTCGGCAGAATCAATCTGCAGAAGAATGCACAGAAGTTTAGCAAAGAAAAAGTGAATCTGGAATCTAAGGCTATATCTGGCTAACTCAGGAGGAGTTGGACGGCTATCTAATATACATAGAGGCATATCTATGCTAGGCGAGCATCTATCCGAGGTATGAAACTCGCTACTACCCAAAAAAGTATGCAAGTAAGATCTACCGGAGGAGGTAAATAGAGTTTTATTCAAGAACATATGAAGAACCACAGCGCAAAGAGGAAGAAACCTAGGGCAATGCCTAGGGTATCAGAAAGGGAGTACATACCGTGAAAACGAGGTGCTGAAGGGCGGCGCCGGTGACGCGGTCGCAGCGGCGACGAAGGAGCTGCTCGTCGGCGGCGGCGGGAACGTGTTTCTCTCAACCGGAAGCGGCGGCACTGGTGGCGATGGAGGCGAGAGGGCGAGTGAAGGAGGAAGAAGATGGCGAAGTTACCCGTGGGGCCCTACTTATAGCCGCGCGCGTAACTGCCCGCATTAACTGCGCCACTACCGCGCGGTTATCGGGAGGCGCGGGATCGTGTGCGAGTGGGCGCACGGTTACGCGGTCTGCGGCCGCACGATCGGCCACATCGTGGGCCGCAGAGTGGCAACCGCCCACCCGGATTTCCTGCGCTGGTCAGCACAAAATCGAGGGGTCGTGGGCGGTCAAGTACTTGAGTGCGCAGGTGCGCTGTTCGGTGGGTCCGGCTGACGAGGGCCGTGTGGTCAGAATCTGCTTGGCAGAGGTCCGGATTCCGAAGCCCGGGCAGAGATTCTTCGCCACGTACCTCGGAAAATCTTGAGGCAAGTTGGTGCTGAGTCAGATAGCTCGGAGAGTTCAGTTCGCATATCTACCTCGGATTGGATGGTGGTGTATGGGAGGTACCTCGGCATGACTATGTTGGAGGTCGGTTTAGGAGGTGGTGTAAGGCTTGTTTTGAACCTGCTACGGCCCTCCTTCCGAGGTCGTAGGACCGCACCAGCTTCGGGGACTAATGTCGGGGGGTATCCCCGGGTAGGGTCAAGGCTTGGCATAAGGTGGTGTTCCAAGTTGTGCCGAGGTACGGAAAGGGCCGACCTGTTTGGGCCTGGGAAGGTCCGAGCTTCATCTTGACCTGGAGAATACAGGCCGACCTATTTTGGCCCAGAGGGGTCCGAGGTATACTGTTGGCCAGGGCCGAGGTTCACTGTCCGAGCTATGTTCTGCCGACCTAACTACCTCAGTGCGGTGGTTTGTGTTGTGGGTGCAGGAGAAGCTGTGGGAAGGAAGTAAGATCCGAGCTAGTAAAAGATATTAAGCGCAAGACCCAGGTACGGCACGGACGCGCGAGCTAACCGAGGTGATGGGCTGTAGGTCGGGCCGGAGTCAATGCTCCTGTCACTTCCAGCCGGGTACTAGAGCGCCTGACACGGGAGCGTCTGTCAAGGCATGGCAGAGGCGTGCTCCGGGTTCGGCGGGCCTGCACGTCTCCGACCGCTGACCACGCGAGGTCTGGGTAAAGGCTACGAGGTAGCTCTGCCAGGCCACGTCCTGTCTCGGTCAGAGGGGACATGCTAGCTCTGCCGTTAGGCTACAGGAGATGGGCAAGCCACGTCTTGTCCCCGACCGAGGTACGGTGGTACGGTGGTGACCGTTGCAGAGGCATGGCAACAGTGTTCTGCGAGGGGCACAATGGTAACCCGGCTGGCCTATATAGTGGGCTTCACCCCCTCCTGCTAGAGGAGACGATCGGATCCAGATCGAAATCAAGAGAGAGAGAGATAGAGGAAGCTCGGAACACCTCGGAGAGACCTCGGTTCAGGCTCGGAGTGCCTTTTCCTCTCTTTGTAGCATCATCTTCCACCTCAGTTCTCACCATTGTATCATCATACAGCTCGAGGAGCAGCTTGTACTTGTCACTTTGAGCTATACACTGACTAGGATAGTGCTGCAGTAGGGGTGTTACCTCCGCAAGAGGGCCCCGAAGCAGGGTACATCGTGGTGTGTTTTGTGTTCTTGCTTTCTTGGTTCTTTGTTCGTGTTCTTGCGTGTTCTTGCGTGTGCACTTCTTGAGTGCATAAACCCTCCCCGGATTCCCCCAACGACCATTCGGCCCCATCTTAGCCATACCTATGGCATCTGCCGTGATCCCACCACGACAAATACCATCAAGATAGCCTCTGGTGTTTTTGGTTAGACCATTGTAAAATATATCAGTATTCAATACTCTTGAAGCCATGGGTAGGTCATTTCCTAACCATCTTACTATACCTCCCCCAAGCTTGGGGTAAATCCACCTTCTCTTTCTGTGAAAAGTTGCTAATCTCAACAGTCAAACCATGAACCTTATCAGCAGGGAAATACTTATTATAGAATACCTGCAAACATTCTTCCTTGCTTGTAATACATCCAGGTTCTAAACGATTATACCAAGTTTTAGCACTTCCTCCCAAGGTTAAAAGGAAACAGCTTTAAGAAAAGTAGCGTTGATGGATTTCATCTTTACCAAATAACACAGATAAGTCATGCAAGACAGCAATGTGTTCAAAGGAAAACTCATCCTCTCTACCATAAAACTTATATTTTTCAGCTTTTTCAATTATTTCAGGATCAACACTAAACTCATAATCTTTATCTTTAATTAATAGCAGGAGCATTCATTTTCTTAGTAATAGGAAAAATCCATCAAAGGAGAATTTTTTATAGCTATCAAGTTTATCCAATTTATCAAAGTCAGAATCAGAAAAGCCATAGTAAAAGCCTCCTCTCCTCAGAAGAAAGTTTCAATTCATTATACAGTATTCATTATCTTCTAACTCGGATTCACATTTTCAGGTGTTTCAGTTATCTCAGATGTTTCAGGTGGTCACTTCTTTGTCTATGCTACCACATAATAAATCATTTTCATTTAGTAGACATTTTAGACAATGGTGAACTAGATAAAACCTTTCCTCTTTTCTTAGGACAACAGCAGAAGCAACTTAGGTGAAAAGTTTGGCCTACTTGGCAAATCCGTACCTCCGCGAGTAGTTGAAGGCCTCATTTCCTTCAGAGTAGTCTTTTCCTTTCCCATGGTTAGGAACAAGCAAAAGCAGCAAATAGATGATAACAAGTTATCTTACCAATAGAGCTAGGTCCCGGCAACGGGCGCAAAAACGTCTTGATACCCACAAGTATAGGGGATCGCTGAAGTCTTCGTTGGGAAGTATTACCCAAATTATAGTTCGACTCGATGGGAACACAAGAATATCATAAGACCTTGGCAATTGAGGCGTCACTCTCAACCACACGTATATCAATAACTTGCAGCAGTAATAGTGATGGCAGTAGTATGATTCAAGTAACAAGCAGAACAGTAGCAGTAAAACAAGTGTTTCCCAGTTTTCACCGGAAAAGGAAAGTGTAACTCAGAGATTTAAAACGTAGGCATGAGGTGATAGCGGGGGTGTGCAAGATGAGATTGGATCATATAATAAGAAACAAATAACAATGGAACCTATCTCTAACTCGATATATGTAGGTATGTGTTCCATATTTAGTTGTGCGTACTAACCAAGAGAATTTGCACAACATCTATTGTCCAACCTGCCCATTTCACTGGGGCCAACTTGGAACTATAAGGTAATTAAGGTCTACCCTTTCGAATAGACCGGAAACAATGCATTAACACTTCATGAACACATAGAATCCTCAAACTAAAAAATCTCCCCTTGTTTTCCCTATATGTCACGTTTAGGGTTCGCAGGTTCAACATAATAGCAGGTGATACACTTTGCAGATAAATACCAAACTCAAATATATGATGGTGGCAATAATAAGTTCAGTACTGAAATCATGCCACTCGGGCACCTAGTAGCAAGCATTAAACATAGCAAGAGTGCATCAACACAGTACAAAAAGTATCCTCAGATAAAACCCTAAAATCCCTAACAACGGGTACATTACATGATCAACTCATCAAATCCCCATCCACCTCACTGCCTACAGCGGACTACTCACACATGGTGATGGAGAGGGAGTCACATGGTCGATGGGAGTAAGAAGGCGGTGAAAGAGGCGTGAAGACGGTCTCCGGATCCCTCCACTCGGAGGGAGAAATCCTGGATCAATCAGTCCCGAAACGAAGATCGTGATGGTGGCGGCGTTCGGTTTCGCGAAAACTCTCTCCTCCTAGGGCAAGCACTTTT